>VXBB01004100.1:0-31391 GCA_013399915.1 Illadopsis cleaveri | reverse complement strand
CAGGGCCGGCTGCTGCAGCCCCGCTGGCCCGCCCGGCTCGCCGGGGACAGCCCTCGGCTGCCCCACAGCCCCCCTGCCCCATCTGCCGCCCAGACCCACCCGCCGTGCCGCATCCGCTCGTGGCAGCGCTCACGGCCTCAGAAACAGGGCCAGTGTCAGCTGTACCCTACAAATCCTCCCTCTTTTCCCCTGCAAAAATCACCGTGCCACAGCTCCTTGGCCCCTTGTTCTGGCCTGCTCCCCTCCACCTCGCACAAGTCTATTCTGCCCCCAGCCCGTGGCTCCTGCACGGCTGCCAAGGGACAGGTCCCCTGGGACAGTCCCTGCAGCAGGGCACAGATCCCTTGGTTCTGGCCCTATGGGGATCTGGGACAGCCTTCTCCTGGGATCCTGAGGAGAGGTGGCAGACCGTGGGCAGGGGCAGGCAGGAACTTAATTTGGAGCATGGAGGGTTCATAGTTTAGGTGCCAGGAGCTGCACTAGTAGATGAGGCCAATTACACCCTCACACGATGCTCTTCCAGGAACTCTGTCCCAGCCTCGGTGGAGCAGGCTGGGGCTGACAGTCTCCCTCCTCAGAGTTTTCTGGAGCAGCCATCACCTCTTTCCAGCTCCACGTTTTGTCACTTCCCACCTCCAGTTCTCAGGTTTGGCTTTAGGACGTATTTTGTGAGGGGAAGGAATCCATTATTGTCTCTCAGGTTTTTCCTATACCTTGTCTGGGGTCTCCAGGAGTCTCTCCATCATGAGTGTTGCCCTGGGATATTGGGGCATGTCCCAGCCCTTGGCATCCTGCCCCACAGCAGAACAGTGCTGGCAGTGCCATGTACAGAGATGAATTGATGAACGTGGACATTTGCTAAACCCACAGGTGAATGAGCAGCAATCTAATTTTGTGTACCTGCACTGCCAGCACTTCCTGAGGGCAGCAGATCACAGGAAGAGCCAGAACCGGACCACAGTGACAAAAGCTGCAGAGCAACTACATGTTCACACATATGAGGGCCACAGCTGCACTTCTGAGCCAGCACTGGGAAAATGCAGATTAGTGTCTCCAGCCTGTGCAGCTGTGTAACTCATCTTGCCTGTCACACAGTTTGGAGGCAGTGACACTTCTCCACTCACCAGCCTGGGGAACTGCCAGGCTGTCCATCCCATCACACAGAGGTGTTCTGGGTGAGGCTGGATGGGAGGGAGCTGGCAGAGCCTCCTCGTCCTCCCCCAGCTGATGAGCCATGGCCTTGGTTTTACAGGGGAAGCCCAGGGATTGCCCAGGTTTTACAGGGGAAGCCCAACTCCAAACCTTGCTGTTGCATAGGAAACAGAATCATGGAATGTTTTGAATTGTAAGAGATTCTTCGAGGTCATAGAGTCCAACCCTTGCCATGGGCAGGGACACCTTCCACTGTCCCAGGCTGCTCCAAGCCCCAGTGTCCACCCTGGCCTTGGACACTTCCAGGGATCCAGGGACAGCCACAGCTTCTCTGGGCACCCTGTGCCAGGCGCTCCCCACCCTCACAAGGAAGGATTTCTTCTCAATATCCCATCTAACCTTGTCTTCTGTAAGTGTGAAGCCATCCCCCCTTGTCCTGTCCCTGCTTTCTTTGAGCTCCCTTTCCAGCTGACATACCTGTAGAAGCTCTTCTTGTCATTCTGTGTGTCCCTTGCCAAGCTCAGCTACAGCCTTGGCCTTCCTGCTTCCATCCCTACACAACCAGGCACTTTCCCTACACTTCTCCCATGATACCTCTTCCTGTTTCCACTGCCTGTGCATTTCATTCCTCCCCTCGAGTCTGACTAGCAGGTCCCACCTCAGCCATGTCAGACTTCTGCCTTCCTTGCCCGATTTCTTGTGCCTGGGGAACACGAGCTCTTGTGCTCTGTGGAAAGTGCCCTTAAAGAGCTGCCAGCTCTGCTCTGCTTGTCGTCCCTGAGGGCAGCTTCCCAGGGGTCACATTGACTAACTCCTTGAAGAGCTGGCAGTTTGCTTTCCTAAAATTCAGAGTCCTGACTTTACTCTTCGCCTGACCTAAATCCCTCAGGACTGCCAGCTCCACCAGGGCAATGTGCCTTTGGAGTCCCATCTACGCTTGGTCTCATTGCAAAAGCAACATTTGGAAACAAAAATTGAGTGCCAATTTTAGGTAGCTACCCAGAGCTGAGAAATGTATTCATAAAAAAAAAAAGAGGAAAAGCACCAATGTTTCCCATAATGAACAAAAGCTCAATGCTGCTCTCAGCTGGACATGTGTTCTCCCTGTGCAGCTCCAGTTCCAACGGAGATAATTCCTTCATAATATATTTTTTATGGCACACATGAGACCTCTGAAATGCGGTGTCTTGTGTCCTGTAAATCATTTCCTGTAACTTGTGGATTCCTTTTCAACTGCATTACAGTAATGTGAACGTTTGGGGACTAACCCGAGCCGACAGAAGCGAATCCTCCCATCCCCGCCGGCAGCGCCGCCGCCCGCAGTGCCCAGCCCGGCGCCGGGGGAGCAGCATCACTGCCCGGGGCAGCAGCGCTCGGCCTCGGGTGTCCCCTCAGGCGCTGCCCGGGAGGAACACGGCTCCTGTCATGGACAGCCCGAGCACACAGGAAGGCTGCTGCTAATTCGGAAATCAGGCTTGAACCTTAAATGAGAATCCTGGCAGGTGCAGTGTGGGTCACACTGCAGGAATGGGGACAGATGGATGCTCCCAGGACGCCCTGGCAGAGCAGGTTGGCTTGGCTGCTCTGCTTAGCACATACACATGGCCTCTCGTGTAATTGTTCTGGCATGTGTGGATTTACCTTGAGACAGATAAATCCTTCTCATACATGGAGATACGTTTATTCCAAACTGGAGAACCCACAGAGAGCCCGCTGGCAGCCACAAGCCTGCTCTCGAGTTTCCCAATATCAAAAAAATCCCTAACCCAACCCAAGCCAAAACCCAAATAGTTTTCAGTTTCAAAAATGAGATAAACCTCAAACTAGACTCTGTTTAATGAAGTCACAGTGCTTTGGTCTTTCTGACACTGAGAACACACCCAAACTGCAGTGCTTAGCAGAATGCCCCAGCTTGACATCCCTGTGGCTCTGGCTCCCGTGACATGCTGCACAGGAGACTAACAGGATTTACAGCAAAACACACAGAACAGAGAGACAATTTCTTCTTGGGCACCAGCTTCCAGCCCAGAGGAAATTTTATAACCCGAATGTAAAGCCCTCTAAAACAAATGGTTCAGGCTTAAATGCCTGCTGCTGGGCTCCAGCTCCTGATTCATCACAGAGTGTGTATTTCTCCTGCGCGGATGTCAAACGCATCCATGAGCAGATCTGAGTGTTATCCAATGCTGGCTAGTGCTGTTCAGCCATGGATGCAATAGGAGCTGATGGAGTGTAACACTTTATTTGACAGTTCTGCTCTTAAAGGCTTCTGTATTTACCCTGCATACCTGCCTCTCCAAGGCACATCAATTAGCAATGGGAGCACTTCCCAGGCAAGCAGCAATGGCCAGTCTAGCAAGGCCAGCTGGGAATTGCACGGGTGGGTTGGTCAGGTGGATCACCTAGCTCATGCCCCACATTTTGGTAGGGATCAAGATCAGTTAATTTTGACAAAGGGAAAGGAATTCTATTGTGGGTGACCATGGAGCAGCCACCCCTCACATGCAGAATTTTCTGAGTTCCCATCCCTTGGTGTGACTTGTGGCTGCCCCACATGGGCAATATGCCTGTGATGCTCTCATCTCCACAGGGACAGCAGTGCTGAGATTTGTCCCAGAATCTTGGTAATGGGGACATGTGACAATAAATCATGGTAGGCAGCTGAGAGCCCTTCTCTGCACCAGCTGCCAGAGTCTGAGTGCACATGCTGATGACCAGGCTCCAGTTAGAGCCATGTTTCACACAGAACAGACTGGGAAGCCCTTTCAGAGGTGTTGCTGCCCCAGCTGGTGCCATGCAAAGGCTCATGGCCTGGATCATGGGGGAAAGCAGAATTCCACTCCAAGGCTGAGATTACTGAGTGCTGGCACACTCGCTGCCTAGACATGGGATTGTCTGCTCCAGTATTCTCACACCTTTGCTCCAGGAACAGAAACTGGGAGAGGAGCAGGGCACAGTCAGACCCCAAGGACATCTTCAGACTGCAGAGCCCATCTGAGGGGGACCTGGGCATATTTGGCCAAGTGAGAGGGGAGCTGGAGAGCATGTCCCTGCTCTCTAAATGCACAAGCAGATGAGCACCAAGAAAGGAGGAAAATGGCCTCAGATAATAGTCCATGCTGGCACAAAAACCAAGAGGTATGAGTTGGCACAAATAACTTTTGGCTGAAAATCAGATGGTTTCTAACAGTGGGAGAAATGTTGTTCTGGAACAGATTCCTGAGAGGAGCACTGGGGGCAAGGTATGCAATTAGTTTTAAGATTGAGTTTGGAATGGACTTTATAACATCATTGCCAGCAATTGCAGGGAAATGGGATTTGATGGCCCAAGCTGTCCCTTCTAGTTCCATGCTCCTGTTGTCATTCACAAGCACTGAGCAGAGCAGGAGCCCTCTAACAGGAAAGGGCTCTCTAATCTATCAAAGGCTTAACAAGATCCATTGAAGAGAATCTGGAATTAGACTCATTTGGGTACAATGAAAAGGGTGTATTTTAACAAGGACAGTAATTTCCTTTTGTAATAATTTGTGAAGGGATATCACAGGACTAAGTGTGAAGAAGGCTTTACACTGCAACTGGAATTCTTTGTAAAGAACTAGGCCCAGCTGTGAGCCAGGATGTGGTCCCTGCAGGAGTCTCTGGCCTGAGAATCTCTATATACCAATACCCCAATTATTGCTTCTGCTAAGGACTAAATTCCAGAGATTATCACCTCAATTTCCTGACTTTTATGAACACTAGGAATATATTTTTCAGGAAACTTGAGAGGCTAACCTCCCATAATTCCTCCTCATTATTTACTTGTCAACAGAAGCAATGAAACACCTTGAAAAGAAGTGGATTAATGCACACAGTGCTCTACATCCTTCGGGGAATGAATAAAGTTTGTAAATATATACTGAATAGCAAAAAACACCAGTAAAACCACAATGACATTTAAACTCCAGTCAAAGCAGGCACTCAAGATGTTTTGCAGTGGCATTCCACTCTGTCAAGCCATTTTCCCATTCATGGAAACAGCTTCAGGTTTAGAATCATTGGTAATTCCAATGGTGGTTAGTAGCAGCTCCTGTGATCAAAACTGCACAGTCTGGGAACCTACATTCATTTCCTTGACCTAAAATTACAAAGGTGGAAGAAGACATCACTGGGCAAGCTGCTCAGGCACCAAACCCACTGTTCCACTGATATGCTGTTAACAGTTGCTATAAAAAAAGGAACAGCTTTTGGACTTAGAAAAATGCATGTGCCACAAATATACTGTGGAACATGGTTTATCCAGGGTATAGTCCTGAAAGTGGAGCCAGAGGGAAAGCCAGTCAGCCTGAGAGGTGTGTGCTAGCAGAGGCAGGAGGGGAGGGGAGAAAAGGGGCACTTACAGGTGACACAAATGGTCCCTCAAGGTCCCACCAGCTCCTGAAATCTGCCTTTGCACACTCAAAGGAGCTAAATGCCCCTGGCTCCCACTGTCCCAGCAATCAGAGCAGCTATGGCAAACACGGGGAATGCAGGAGCTTCAGGGTCTTTGGTTTCTTCTCTCACTGTTGGGACAAACAAGCCCTTAGGAAAGTCAATAAAAAATTGAAACCAGGAAATTTTCCTTCCATTGTTGAACAACCGAATTACAGATCTGTTCCCTCTAAACCTCCCCTTGCAGTTCTGGGGCTCCCACTCCTCCCCTCATGTTTCCTTCAATCACCCACTGCCCACCTGATGCCTGTGGTGCTGTGGAGAGCCAGCCTTGTCTTTCCTCGGGGAGAACAGATGGAGACACACAGAGGCTGTGACACCCTGCTCCAGAGCCCAGCCAGCACCCAGGGCCCTGGAGCTGGGCTGCACTGGGCTCAGCCCCACCAGTGTCCTGCTGAGGGGGCTGCAGTGCCAGCTCAGGGCTCCCCAGCAGCTGCTCCCTCTCGGCAAGCCCCGGCCAAGCCTCTCACTCAGGGTGGCTCTGGCTGGTCTCCCCATGGGAGGGAAGGGCACTGCAGGACCCATCTGCCGTGGGCTCCTCGCTGTAAATGGGTGAGTGGCTCTATCTGCACAGGATCAGGAGATAATCTCCCACTCTAATCTTGCTTCTTACAGAATGAGGAGCAGGGTTTGCACAGGCAGCCCTTTGCTGATTGCACGGCAGGATGACACCCCAAAGCCAGGCTAAACACGGTGTCAGTTCACTGTCTCCATCCTGGGCTAAACAGTGATGGTGGTCAGAAAGGGGAAGACAGCAGCCACAGAGAAGCTGTCTCAGATTTGCAAAGTATCTGAGTGTATCATCTGTTGGCTACAGGGAGGGAAACTGAGGCAGGGAGGGAGGCAGAGATCACCTGTGGTCATAAGGTGACTTTGATCCCAGTTTCAGAAGTCACACTGTTCAATCCCAGCCCCGATGAGGGCATGACACCCGGGGTGGAGCCTGGTGGAGGCTGGTGTGGGCTGCAGAGGCTGGCAGAGACTGGCCAAGGGGAGTAGAGGATGGCAGAGACTGGAAAAGACTGACAAAGGGTGGCAGAGGCTGCATCATGCAGAGACCAGCCTCAACTGTGTGGCTTCAGCTTCACAGCCAGGGCTGCCTCCAGGGCAGCTGTGACTCAGGCATGGCCCTGTCCTGCTGCTGCCATGGACTGCACAGTGCTGGCTCAGGGAGCTCATTCTGAGCCATCAGGACACCATGCAGCCAGTCAGCCAAGGGCAAACATGACAGCCAGGAGACCACCTGGCCTCCCTTCTATGCCACCTGACCCCTGTGACTCCCACTGTTAGTGCCCTGCTCACTCGGTGCTGGGAGAGTCCCTAAAGCACTGGGGGAAATGCTGAAATAGGAAGAAGTGGGACACACCTACCAACAGAGCAGAGCTGAGAACCTTGGACACAGCTCATCTGCTGCATGGCCTGCTGCCACAATCATATCAGGAGGCTGGATTAGAAATGTTCCACCAACACATTCTGTGCTTTCTAAAATGCCCTTCAGCAGCTGCACAGGCAACACCAGAACTCCCTGGCTGGGTGGCTTGGCTGCCCAAGGAGATGGGCCACATGCTGCAGCCCTGCACAGTCCATCCCTGATGCAGGACACCTCCTGTGCCTGCTCAGGGGGCAGAGATGACTGTCAGGGACAGGATGCATTGCAGGTGTGCAGCTCCAGCTCCTCCAGGGCCAGCTGGCTCACACGATGCTCTGAGGTGCTCCTCATGCACTGTCGTAGCTTTCAGAGAGGGAATGGCCAATCCAGGCTCTGCAGCCATGTGTTCAAGGGGATTCAGCTCCCCCTGAGCACCAGCCAAGGTGCTTCTCTTCTCCCTTCCCTTGTCCCTCACATGGCCTTCCTGGGTCAGGGAGCAAAGACAGTCACTACTGCCCTTTGCTGGAAGCAGCAATGGCAAGTGTGAATCCCTGTAAATCATCTGTTCTCTCTCATCCCTCCCCTTCTCTGCATGGTTCCTTCTCCCTCCTCACCTGCCACTCAGCCAAGCCCTGCTGATTTCAGTAATGTAATCCCTGCTTATTAGATAGATCCTCCACCTACCTCATAATTTCTGTAGCTCTTCTGTGAGCTGCCTAATTTATCACTCTGCCTGGTAACAAGGTACCCAGTGTGCTACCACTAAGATTTATTCTTCAGAAACACCCATGCCACCTCCTTGGCAGGGCTCTGCTCTCTTGGCTCCTGAGGGACTATTTCTTTCAGGATTTTGAATAATTTCACTTGGGATTGAGTCTGGAAGCATTCCTTGGAGATTATATCTCCCATCCCATAACTGCCAGAGATGGAGCAGTCCTGCCCTGGAGGACAGAACATTGAGGAATGATGAGAACCAGGCGACAAAATGGTGTTTGTCACATGTAGTCCTCTCTGATGAATCCTGCAACCTAAGCTTATCCCCTGCTGTGAGAAAACAGCAAATGTTTTCAGTTTGTGATCCAGTCCAGCTGCAGGAGTGAGTTCCAGGTAGAACTGACTCATGTAGAAAACATTTGGCTTCAATTGGGAGCCTGACTGGGCAAGCTGGTGTCAGTGCATGGCAGGCCAGGGTGTTACTTGCAGTTCCAGCCCACAGACCCCAGGGAACAGCCCCTGTGTCCTCACATCACCTCCTCTCAGGGCTGTCAGGGCTCCCCCTGCCCTGCTGCACTTCTCTGTACCTTCCTCTTCCTCTGTAGCCCCCGGCTGGGAGCACCAGGGCTTGGCCTTACTGGCAGCAGGAGCTCAGCCCCCCAGCCCTCACCACCTCTGGTCCCTCTTCCAACAACTCCAGAAGGTTGGCCACCATGGGCTGGGTTTGTCCTTGTTGTGGCACTCGGCTTCCAGGACCTCTTCAATCCCCAGCATGGATTTTGGGGAGCTCCTGAACTGGCTCCAAACTGGAATAGTGACCCAGAAGGAAAGGCAGCTGCATCCTGCCCAGAGTCCAGGACAGGACAGGGAAAGGACACTGTGATGGAGGTGGAAATCCCTGTGCAGGGATCACTGTGCCCTTTCCCACCTGCTCTCCTTGTCCCTGTCCCATGAATGGCTGGCACTGTGCTGGGAACATCCCCTGCCCCTTCCTTGCTTCCCCCTCTGCAGCTGTGACATTCTCTTTCACAGCTGAGCAATGCAACCTCTCCTGGCCAGGTGCAGGTTTTCTTCCATGTTGTGAAAAGTGATAGCACATAAAATTGAGAGAGTCTTGGGAATGTTTAAGGAAAGGAAAAGCTAAAAGGCCCCATGATGCCAAAGGAAGGAGTTTAGGGCTTGCAGTCGGGCACTGTGTGACTCAGAACTCACCATGCAGGGGGCTGGAGGCAGAGTGGATGCCTGATACTGCTGAAACAAACTTCAGCTTCACCTGAACAGAGTTTCTAAAGACTCCACTGTAGAGGTCAAATAGTCCTTCCCAGACCATGAGCCTTTCTGAGAGAAGAATCAACTATAGCTCTCATTATGGAAAACAGTCAAAATAATACAGCGCTGCTCCCTCTGAGGGAAAATAGATAGTGCGAGTTATTCCATCTTCCCATTCAGTGATATCAGTTTAGAAAAGCAAGGCTATTTACAGAGAGCATTTTGCTTCCAGTACTTCTGAAGTAAGTGAATTCTGAATTAGTTTAAGTGCAGGATAAATCAGTGAAATAGGAACATCTTTACACTCCAATAAGATGCTATTACTCATAAGCATATTGCACTCCAGCTTGTGGGCTAAAACCACCAGTGCATGACAGGACACCAAGGGCATGAAATACAGGGGATCCATGAAAATTAGCACAGCACCTTTGGTGTGAAGAGGTAATTTGGGATATTGATTAGTGACGATGGCAGCCCAGTGCTGAGATGCTCAGACCTGATCCTGCAATCCCAGGTGCTCCAGACAGCCATGAAAACCCCAAAATCCCTTCCAAAAGCAATCTGTATTTCTTCAGATTTCAGATCAGAGGCTGAAGCAGGAACATGGAATTAAATGTTGTGCAGCTGCTCAGAATACTGAGGCCCCATGACTCGTTTGCCACAGCCATCCCACAGGCAAGGAAGGAGCTCAGGCAGGAGCAGAGCCCCACACAGCACACATGGTGGGTGACAGGGTGTGTGCAGTGAGGGTGACCCAGGCTGGAACACAGTGCACAGGGTGGCAACTGCACAGAGCTGGAAAGAAAGCGAGGAGCTGAGGCTGGTGCAGAAGAAGATGGAGCATCACCACAGGATGTTTGAAGAATTAATTTTTTTTTTCTTTTTTACCTCTTTGACCTCTCTGGTTGGGGGACACCCACAACTGGGCACAAGGAAATGACACAGGTAGCCCTGTGCCCTGTTCCCTTCTGCATGGATTGTTAGGCTTGTGGAACAACACTGGGCAAGCCCCGCTCCTGGCAGCACAGCATGGAGCTCTGGTGTTTCCAGTGTCATCCTGCAGGATACAAATTGGATATGCACTCAGAAAGACAAACCTGGAGGGCTCCAGGGATGACTGGACATGATGGATTGTGCTTCATGGATGTGATCAGCTATTGAGCAAGACCTTCAGCACGGGCAGTCACTTCCAGCCCTTTGGATATCTCTCCAGGGAAAGAACCTCCTTGGGCTGCAAGTTCAGGCAGAAGCTGGTCAGAGGAACAATGCTGAGCCTTCATCATCCATAGTCCCAGCTGGCTTCAAGCATGACAATAAGGGGATGAAGAGCAGAAAGGGCTTTGCAATTCCCACCATTTCTCTCCCCTCTCTCCTTGCAATGGGGAGGGAGACTGAAGCTCCTGAGGCAGTTCCAAGCACTGGGTCAGTGACCCAGCCAGGTCATCACTGCACCACATGCTGAGGTACGTTGTGCTGAGATTTCCCATGGGCTCCCAGCTGCTTTCCCACTGCCAGGTGACCTTCCCAGGGGCTGGTGTCTGGGTCCTGTACTTCCAGCTCTGCAGCAGAGGTGTCAGAATCCTTTCTGGGAAATGGAACACAGCCACGCACTGGATGCAGAGAGGCACTGAGAGTCTCTCCCTGATCCCTTGACATCTTTCACCCTACTTCTCACAAGCTGCTTGGATTTTGTGTCAAGAGGGTGATTCTGCAAATTACATCGGTTCTTGTCTCCTCTTGGTTGGCATGGCAACCTGGGAGGATGGATGGCACAGCCTTGCTGTAGCTCTCAGTGATGCAGACACAGCCCGGCTCCTCCGTACCTGTCGAGGCAGACGGTGCCACAATCCCAACCAGAGCAGCTGGTGGCAAACGTGCAGTCCAGCTCTCAGGATGCTCCTGGGCTCTGATTCCCTCTGGTGGAAGGGCTAAGCTTGGCCCAGGTGAGGCAGGAGCAAACTCAAGTGCAGGACATGGGTGCCCAGGCCAGCAGCACTCCAGACCCACTTGCCAGCATGGCCACATCCCAGCTCTTGGACCTCCTAGTCCTGGGCAGGGATCCACTATTCCTGCTGTCTCAATAAATAAATTTAAGCATTTTCCAGCTCAGCAACCAGAGCCTTTGCTGGGCTTGCATTTGTGTCTGATTAATGAGACAGTTGGTCATTTACACATCTCTTGAGGTCTCTTGTCTTTCCTGAGTAATTTTGAAGTTGTGGCTATTTACACAAAAGAGAATCACATCACCTTGCCAAGAGCACAGCTGGAGTCATCCATGTGGAAATTGATCCTCAAGGACCTGAGGCAATGGCACTGCCATGGAGTTTCCAATGTTCCTGGAAAACAGCTTCTGCAGGTTGAAAGTTGCCTGCCTAAATCTTGGGGGGACTGGGGCCATTCCTCCCCCAAGGATCTGAAGTGCTTGTGACTGTTTGACTTCACCTTCCTTGGGAGAGGCACCAGCAAGGCATCGGGACTGGGACTGGCCATCATGAAAGCCCTGTATTGTAGATTCCTCCCAGCTGGGGATGGGAGAAGTGATTTCCAGGAGCAGACTGGCTGTCAGACCATTTGTGATAAATCTGTTTGCAAAATTATTATGTTAAAAGGTTTTAATTATTAGGGACATGTTAGGAAGACAGCTGGGATTTGCCTTCTGCTGTTCCCATCAGGCCTGATCAGTCCTTGGTTTTCTCACATCCCAGCATAAATCTGGAATAATCCTCCAGGTCAGAGGAATCAGGCTGCTGTCACAGCAAAACCCAGCCTGGGAAGAGTGTGCTGACATGGATGATTTGAGGGATGTTTTTACAAACCAGGACTTGTTCCTGAGTCTCAGACCTGGGATTAGAGCAGGCTCTAAGTCCTGGAGATTTCTCTGTGTGTGACCTTGGAGTTGCTCTGCCTTTGAGGAGCAAAGGCTGCAGCCCAGTATCGCTGACAGCACCCCACTCCAGCTGGGTTTCCAGGAGGAACTTGGAGCCAGTTCAGATCCTCGGTCCTGGCAGTCCAGAGCTCCTGTGCCACCTTGCTGCCATCAATCCAGGCCTTTCCCAGGACTGCTCTGGGTGATCCTGAGCCAGTGATGACCTGAGGCATCCTCACTGTACCTGGGCAGCTCCTCTGCCACTGGAACATGGGGAGCCTGGTGCCAGGCTGAGCTCAGAGCACAGGGTGTGTGATAACACTGGGTCCAGTGCCACAGCATTCCTGTGTGAGGAGGTGGGTGGGAGGTGCCCTGCAAGTTAATTCACCACAAGATTCTACTGGAGTACTCCACTCAACACTCCTGTTATCCCCCAACAGCCCCCAGGAAAGTGGCTGAGGAAGGCTGGGCACACAACTTCCCTCTTGCTTTCCCTGCTTGGGTGGATCTGATGTCAAACTTTGCCAGCAATGCAGGTTTGACACCTCCCTGCTCTCTAGCCAAGCTCTCATGTGGCCCTCTGAAAAATAATTTCAATTTAATAAGTTCTGTTAGCTGACAATTAAACAAAAGCAATTTTGCATAGATTCCTTTTTCGTTATAAAAACATTCTGATTTGTCTTTTCATTTCTCAAAATTGTCTTTCTGTGGTCATTTTCCTTCTCTCCTCTCTCCTCTCCTGCTGCTGATACAATCACCTTTCCTTACCTGGGGAGCAAAGCCTCAGAAACCCCTTAAGCTCTGCAGCTTCCCATGGGAGAGGCACAGGGAACTCCTCCCTGTGCACATGGCACACGGTGTGACCTCAGGAGAGACACTTAAAATTCCTGCCAGGGCACCAAGGCAGTGTTTGGCACAAAGCAGCACCTCCGTAGCACGGAGAGCCCTGTGTGGGAGCACAGCTGGCAGCAGCTGGCAGTGCCTGGGCTGGTCACACCCGGACCCTTTGGCTGCGCCCTGCGGTGCCGGCAGGCTCTGAGCTCGCTCTCCCTGTGCTCACCGCTGGGTTTGTGCCCCGGCTGGCCCCGGCAGGGCCTCTCCCGAGGCTGTTTGGAGCTCCAGGGGGGGCTGAGGCTGGGCAGCCCCAGCTGGGCACCGTGGCCAGCAGGGGAGCGGAGCGGTGTGCTGTGTCCCCCCGGGGCAGCACAGACCGTGTGCCCGCCCGGGCCGGGGGCAATCCAATCCATCTCACTGCCTATCGCTGCACTGCTCAGGCCTGATTTACTGTTATTGGCACTCAGAAACCTTTGCCATTTATATTCGGTGCCAAGCCTCAATTTACAGTATACTTTCTGCTTCAGCTCACACCAGCCTCTATCTCCACCTTCCACATTAATGCAGGATATGTGTGGAATTCATCTTGGAATTTATTTAAAAACCATCAGCCATCCTGGCTTTAACACATTTCCTCATCAAGGCGGCGCAAAGCTCGATTTAAATGAAAATTGGGGAATTGTGGATTGTCACCCAAGCCAGCACCCCATGTGGTCCTGCTGCACTGGCAGTGTCCCCCTTGGCACAACCACAGCCAGGCCCACAGGGAGCCACAGCCACTGACTGGGATGAAAGTAACACGTCTGGGAAAGTAAAATCTGTAACAAGAGCCGCCCCAAGTTTCATCAGGACTTCAGGAAGAGTCTCTGCTATCACAGTCGGCAAAGCCAGCCCCTCCTGGTGCCAGGGCCCTGCACAGCTCCTGCCCTGGAGCTGGGAAGGTGCTGCCCTGCCTTTGGCCCCAATCCAGTAGCAGCAATCGGTGGTGGCTGCTGCTTTCCTTGAAAGAGTGTGGAAAATGGGTTTACAGATGAAAAAGGAATTAAAATACTGAAGCAACAGGCCAGCAGTGAGTAGCACATAATCCCTGCAGAATAAGCAGAGCTAAAGAGCTGAAAGCTAAAAAGAGCATAAATAGAAAATCTGCAATTGTTGTGCAGCTTTTCTTGCTGGGAGCTGCTCCAGCACCTGCACAGAGAACCTGGCTGGGGGCCAGACCCTGCACCCAGAGCCCTGGGCATGGGGGCCAGCACAGGGATCAGGGGGCTCTGCCCATGCCTGTCAGGGATGTTCTGGGTGATGAGGAGCCCTGGGTGGCCTCAGAAGATGCCACAGGGGAATTGTGTGTGCAGAGGAATGATCCACGTGGCCAGGAGAGCACAGGGCAGAAGGGGGTCCTGCAGAGGCTCCAGGAGAGCTCCCATGCCCAGGCAGAGGCAGGGCTAAGCAGGGGACAGCAGGCTGGGTGGCAGAGTGGCTCTTACCCCAGCTGACAGATCTATCAGTGTTCTTGCAGATGAACAAACAGGCTGGATGGTGTGATGTGTGGCCAGGGCTGGAGCCAGCAGTGGCTGTGGGTGCTGTGGCACTGTGACATCCACTGCCCCACTGGAGGGGCTGGGCATGAGACCCCCGAGTGCCTGGGCAGGGAGTGCTGAGCTCCAGGCCTGGGACAGCTCAGTGAGGGGCTCTGGCTGGAAACTCAACTTGTTGGGGATGTGAAGGTTCCAGAAGGCAGCTCCAGACACTGCCCAGCAACCAGGGAAGGGCTGGGGCCACATGTGCTCACTGCTGCAGGGAGGGGGCTTGTGCAGTCAGGAACAGATGACAGATATTGCAGAAAAACCCTGTTTCCCACATTTGGCATCAATTTATATTCTTTTGGAGAGCCAACTATTGCTCCTTTGAGGAAGGGACAAAAGAAATATCATCAACAAGTTTTTCAGCTTCATTACAATATTCTGTAAAACAAATGTGCCAGTGTATCAGAAAATACAGATGTTTCAGCTGTCATTTGGGATAACCTGATTATCCTTTTATTTCTAGCTTTGTTCAAAATAAATTAGCTGTGGTAGTCTGTTCAGAGAGATAATGAGGGTCAGGCTAAACCCTGGAATGTGGGAAGCATTCTCCAGGTCAGAGCCACACCAGGCTGCAGAGGCAGCCCTGTGCCCGAGCCTGCTCATCACGCTGTGCCCATCACACTGTGCCCAGGCCCTTCTGCTCCCTTCCTGGAGCCACTGAGAGCGACGATGAAATGCCGGTGGAAGGTGATGGTGGTGCAGGCTGGTGCTGGAGGGCTGCCAGGACCGGGCTCCTTCCCCTGGAAGACGGGAATCCTGCGTGCGGGCAGGGCAGGGCACACCCCACAGCCTTTGGGGGACGCTCCCTGGCCGGCCCTGCTCTGCCGAAGGTCTCCGAGGGAAGGTTTTCCCAGCACTGGGGCTGGCTCGGGAGCGAGACGCGGCTGTTGTGCTGCGGGTGCTGCCCCGCGGGTGAGCCGGGTCCGGCCAGGGCTCCACCCGCAGCCCACCCCGGCTGAACACAGCCCGAGAACTGCTTCACTTCTGGGCTCTGAGCTCAGTCTAACTAACCACTGCATCCAGCACAGTCTGTACAGATCCAATGCCCCCATCCCCGTCATTAACTCCACTCACTTCTTAACAATAAAAAAAGTGAAGACATTCTCTTTGCAAGACTGATGTTATTTTGGCAGCTGTTGAACATGTCAATCTTTGCAGAAGCTAATTCTTCTGAATCAAGCCATAGTCAAATCTCTTTTTTCTAACTGTAGATATTTAAAGCCCAAATGATTAGATAATCCCGAATACAAATTAATAAAGCCCGAGAAAAAGGAAAAGGGAAAATGAGCCGCTTCAGTGAGGTCCCATCCCATATGTTCTGACAAAAATAATGCAAATAAAGGCAGGTGTAGGTGTGCGGCAGGACTGGAATGTGACTTTGCAGATTCGGTGCGCATCCTTGGTTTGCCTGTGCTCTGTGCGATGTTTTCCTGTTTTCGGAGGGGTCCCCTCACGCCTCCAAAGCGGCTCCCGGGCTGCAGCACTTGCTCCAGGCTGGCCCCAGTTCCAGCTGCGAGCGGCGGATGGAGCGGGGCGGTGAGGAGCCGCTGTCCATAGTCATCCTCCCCCCTGTGTCTGAGCCCCAGCGCGGGTCATCGATGGGCCGGCGGCTGGCGGGGCTGCCACAGCTCCTGCCCGGCTGACAGGGACCGGTTCCGGCCACCCCGGAGCCACCCCCGCTCCTGATGGAATCACAGCTTTGCCTTTTTACTAATGAAGAGTAAATTCAGTCCCAGGGAGCGCGGCCGAGGGGCCAGGAGAGCAGAGTGGGGGCTCTGCCTCCAGCACAGCGGGCACAGGTTGGGCTCAGCCCCGCGGCACCAGGGATGACGAGCTGGACCTGCCCTCTCTCCTCCAGGGAGGCTCCCAGCCAGGAAAGGTGAAGCACTGGCTCTGGACCAGCATGTAGAAGGAGCTCAAGTGTCCGGGGGTGTACTGGCACCGTGGGGAATTAGAGGGACAGGAGCACCATCCCAGCATGGCAGGGAAGGTGCTGAGCAATGCTGGGGCTGGACACTCCTCACACAGCAGGGCTGGCTGCCCACACGCTCATAAATATTCTCGATGCAGGCAAGACTGGCTGGGTTTTGATGGTGGTTTTGCTAGAGAGCTTTTGCAGGGATCTTTATCATTCAGTGTCTGTGTAAAACACTTTCCAGAGTCTAAATTCTGCTATAGAAAAACTATATATCAAATGCCCCCCTCTGCTGATACACCGGGCAGGAGTTGCCAGCCCGTGCTGACAGCCAGCTCCAGGCAATATGATAGATATGTGGCTAATAATCAATCGATACTTTTGTTTAGGCCTCTGTCTATCAGTCTGGCATTGTGTGAACTAATTAGATGATAAAATGTGATGAATGTGTATTAAAGTCAGCTTCCTCCTGTTAGCACTCCAGGGACCCTTTCCATTTTCTAGCTGACCTTTTAGATCTCAGCTTTATTGTACGTGAATGCAATTAAATCAATTTGTCAGATATTTGCATTGCTCCTGCTAGTTCAGAATTCAATTAGTCAGTGTCACTTTACCGTCCTTGTCAGCCTCTGCACCAGTTCGGGGGAAAAAAACAACAAAAACCCCACCCTAAAAAGCCTGTTCAAACCAAACCAAATCATACCAAAACTCGGCTCCTCTCTCTGTGGCTCCTTCCTCCACGGCTCACGCTATTTCCTGCTGCATCCCAGCTGGTGCACGGGGCTGTGACACACGAGATTCCCCTGCCAGGGTGGAGAGGACCTGGCTGGAGTAGGCAGACCACTTGGGGCTGCTGGGGCAATTAGCAGGCACCCCTTGTTACCACTGCTCTGTGCAGAGTGAAATCTTGTCTGGCAAAATTATTCCCAGAAGCAGAATGAACCTGCAGCAGCCATCGCCACGCTACAAGGGTTTTAACAATATTCAAATGAGAGCCAACCTTGGCAATTATTTTTCTTCCTGCTGCTCTGAAGTGATGGCTCCTTTATCCATATTTTATCAGCCAGCAAGGAGCTCTGATAGTTAAGATTCTGCTGCTCGCTTAGATCCATGAGAGCACATCCTGCAAGTCTGTTTGAAATTAGCACACAGGAGTGGGGCTGTGAGCCAGGGCTTGGTCTTTGCCCTCCCCACTGGAATGTGGAGTTACTCCTAATGGTAGAGGTGGCAGGGGTGGGAGCTGCACTGCTGGTCCCCAAGCAGCATCCCTCACACCAGGCTCCTTGGCACCGTCTCCAGCCCCTTCCCCAGCACTGCCTCCACCCTCACCCACAGCTGGTGTGTGGCAAGGCAGCCACATCCATCCTCCACTGCCTTGGAGCCAGAAACTCCCAAGGGAGAGTGCCAGCTCCAGGCACTGCCAGAGCACTGTGTAATGCTCCTGCTCTGCCTGAGCTGGGCTCAGCCTCATCAGTCCCCAAGGTCTGGCCCAGACCTCCTGCTGCAGTACAGGCGCCATCCTGTTCAAAGCCACCCTGGACAGGCTTTGAGCCAGGCTGTCTCTGGAAAACGCTTGCAAAGAGCTCTGCAGATATTTCCAGTGAGGAGCTATTGCTGGGGCCTCACAAAGTGGAGAAATGCCACTGGGGAGAGCCCCAGTGAGGGGCTGGAGCAGGGGATGGGAGCTGTGCCCTCCTGCTTTGAGCAGCACCCAGGAGAGGGGAGATAAGGCTCAAGGGGGTCTAATGTTTAGATGAGAGGAACCTTGCTTGCACAAGCTCACCTTCCTTCTCTGAGTTCTGGCTGGGATATGAATATCTGCACCATGCCAGGTATAATTAACAGATGGAACTGGCTAATTATGTCCTTTGCATGTGCGCAGAAGACGCAACTGTTAATTGCTGTTTGCACATTTATTATTCTGAGCACCAAGGCCGCTGGCATTTACGGTGACATGTGCCCTGTTCAAAAACAAACACACCGTGCTCCTGTCTGCGCTCTGCCAGGATTGAAGGCCTAATGAATCTCAGCTGCTCTGCTGCCCTGTGCTTTGTCAGGGTGCTTGGAGGGAGGGTGCCAGTGGCAGCCCCCAGACCCCAGAGATGAAGCTGGGGCCTGCTGCACAGTGGGGACAGCACTCCAGGGTGTGCAGGGGAACAGGTTCACAGGGAACCAGCCACTGCAACCCTGCCAGCATCACAGGGCTGTGAGTGCTCCACACTGAGCTCCAGAGGCCCTGGAACTTCACTTGGTTCTTCTGTGGATGGCTCAGGACCCAACACAGGAAATCTGGACATTTATGGGACGATCCTCAGGAGCCACTCAGTGTCTGCCAGCTGGAAAAGCTCAGACCAACTGCAGGTCACAAGTGGCTTCCAAAATCCCCACCATGAGTTGGAGCACCCACCATGCCAAAGCCTTTTCACTTCTGAGCAGGTCCCAGCCCCCACCTCATCCCCAGCTCTGCTCTGGAATCAGCATCAGGAGTAAAACTCCTCATCAGGGGCAGACTCCTCTGAACCCTCCCTCAGCAAGGGCTGGCCTGCCCAGTGAGAAGTGACCCCACATGCTGGTGGATCGGGGGGCAGCAGGGACTGAGGGGGGCACAGTCCTGGTCCTGGCTGGGCACAAGATAAGCCCTGTTGGAGCACAACCCACAGTGGAGCAAAGTATGGGCCAGAAAACCACCCCACCTCTCTCTGCCTCTTTAAAATGTAACAAGGAAAATAACAACTATGCTTTCAAAAGTCGTGCTTAAATCTCGAGTCTTGAATAAGTGTTTGAGATCAGCGCTTGGAGCTCAGCAGCTTGTTATATAAAACATTGGAGAGGAATAGCAGAGGAATTTCTACCTTTTCTATGAAAGAGTTGAGATGTATTTCAATGAGCACACTTTCACCAAGGGGTCTGAGCTAACAATCTCCAGGTGAATGTGTTCCTTTATGATTACAGAAAACTGTCTCTGTCATTCCCAGAGAAGCAGGACAAGCTGAATAAACCTCTGCTCCTCAACTTGCCAGAGGTGAGAGACCAGCCCCAAAGCAGCACAAAGAGGGTTGGAAACAACCACAGGAGAAACGAGGGAGCCCAAGCCCACAGCCCTGGGGTGAGGAGGTCTGGGAGTGCAGGGCTGCCCTGGGAAGGCAGTGGCTGCTTTCCCATGGAGCTGCAGATCATTGTCATCCACGTGTTCCCTCCAGCAGTGCCACGAGCTGTGCTGCTGGCATCCAAATGCTTGTGCTGAGTGCCCAAATACCTGGGAAGGTCAGGGGATGAGCTGCTCAAATGAGACACAGTTGCCTCTTGTGGATACCTGGTGAGCACGTTCTGTGCTGGACACTGATGGGTGCTGCTGTTTGGGAGCGTCAAGCACCACACACTTCAGGAAATGTCCTGCATGAAGCACGGGCAGCCCAGGTATGAAAAGCAAAGCCTTCAACCTGACCACAGCAGTGAAATTACGGATCGGAATTTCAAAATCTTAGAAATGCAGGAGTGAAGTTTCTAATGCTGATGTTAACTCAGGCCCAATTGAATTTAACTTGTCCATTTTACATAATATGTCTTGATGCACGCTTTGTCATGGAACTCAAAATAGGAAGTATTTACTTGTTCCAAAGATGATGAATTTGTGTTCCTGTTACAAATACATATTTTACACGCCTTTGACTGATGACTTTCAGAGCCCAGTGTAGTGTTGTGATGCGGGTTTATATTTTCAGAGCACAGAAGGGGAGGGCAACATGGGCAAGAAAGGAATAAACCCCACAAATGAACTTGGCATTAAACTGCCTCAGAGCCTGTATTTCTGCTTGTCTGTGGCATGTCCCTGTGCATGGGTTGGCAGCTCAGCAAAGCCCCTGGCCCAAGGGATGGAACCTGCTGGGGCTGGTTGGACCCCACTGCAGTGATTTTGGGGGAACTGGAGGGAGATTCCTGGCTTGGGGCTGATCAGACCCAAAGTTGGGCTCCTACAGAAAGGGAGAGGCTGTGGAGCAGAGACCAACTGGCCCAGGCCACAAGGTGCAATATTCAGGCAGGAAATGCTTAGGTGCTTTTCAAGGAATTTAATTAAAATATCAAGGAAGCGGCAGATGCTGTAACAGTTTCTTGGCTTGCCATTTTTTTTTCTTTTTTTTTTCCAAATTTATTTTCTTCATTTAAACACTCCAAAGTTGGTCCTGGGTACTTTTGAGCTGCTCCAGTATCAACCTGGTGATTTGGATAAAATAATCATAAACCAAAGTGGGATTTTCTGCCCCCAGAAGGCCCCAGAGGCACAGAGGGTCTGTGGAGAGGATTTGGGAAGTTGATGGGAGGTGGCAAGAGGAGAATAAGGTGAACTCCTGCATGGAGATGCCCTCTATCCCTCCAACACCCTGCACTGCTCTCTATCCCAGGGGGTCAGGAGAGCTGCCCATGGGCCCCAGCAGCACCTCCAGGTACTGTGCAGGGACTGTCCACAGGTTTCATCTCCTGCCTGTCCCAGCTGTGCACAGGGAGCTATTCATTATTCCTGCTGGTCCCCCTGTGATAAATGCTTTCCAGAGATCAGTTCTAAATGTCCTTTTGCAGAGCCTGCTCCCATCCGTCCCTCCTGCACCACTGGGCAGAGCTCTTCGTTGTGCCAGAAGAATTACAATTCTGCACCACAGAAGGAGGAAACAGAGCTATTAATTTCCTAGCAAGTCTGCAGGGCACTTCCAGGACGGATGCTGCCTTAGTGAATGCTGCTCATTTCTGGATGGAAAGGGAGTGCTTGCACCAGTCAGGTCCCCAGCCTGCTCTGCAAGGCAGAGCTGCAGCCAGGCGTGGTGGGCAGGGTCCCCTGAACCCACTGAGCCCCTCGCCCTCTCTCACAGGCTCTTGACTGGCCCTTGCTGGGAAGGAGGTGGCCATGGGCTGCTGGAGCCCAGCCTGTACCAGTACCCTGTGGCCATAGCTGCCAGCTGAGGAGGCATTTCCTTCTCTGGCTGCTGCTGTGGCAGCTGGGCTGGCTGCTCCCACAGCTCCTGCCCTCTGGCCCTGCTGACAGTGATCCCAGTTCTGCATCCATCTCATTACTGCTGTGTGATGGGAGCAGGGATGTGCAGGGCATCAGTCCTGCCATCAGCCATGCTGGCAAGAAATATGTTCACAACTTTCCCTCCAGCACTGTCCCTTTAGCCCACACACTGGCAGCAGCTCTGTGATTGCCTTGGATGTCTGGAATGAGGAGAGCAGGCCACCATCAGGTGTAGGGTAGCTACAGTAGGCACATGCATCTGCCTTGGGGATCAGTGAGCATCACTGGCACCGGGCAGGGCCCACACAGGGACCCAGCAGTGAGCAGCTGCCACCAGGACAGGGCCAGACTGGGCTCTGCTGCTGCTCAGAGCCAGGAACCAAGTGCCAGTGGCAGGGATGTGGCTCAACACATTGAGGCTGCACTTCCAGGACAGTCAGCGGGGTTGGCTCTGGGGTGCCCAGTAAGTACCCAGCAAGACCCCATCCCTTATCCAGTGGTCCCCTGTCCCAAACCTTTGCTCCCACACAACCACATGAAGCTGTCTGCCAAGCAAGTCAGCACAAATCAATCAATGTTTGCGCCCTCTCAATAACTCTATTACACCCTCAAGGACAGATCTAAACCACCCAAATGGGCCCGAAGCAGCTGCTGTGCTGCCAGCAGAGCAAGCGCGCCAGAGACTGTAAATCACACAACATTAATATTGTCAGTGACAATGAAAATCTCTGTATTGCCACGTCTGCCCGCCAGCGGCGGCCTTCAGATGTGCTTCACAAGCACCCACGCTGCTGCATCCACAACGGAGGGTGGGTGAGGGACACGGGGCAGGCTGGGCCCACAGTGCCTCTGCAGGCAGCTGGATCCGGGCAGGATGTCAGGGCTGTGCAGGGTGCACACAGGCAGGCTCAGGGAGCTCACCCAGCAGTGCCCACCCCGCACTGCCTGAGACCTGGAGGATGAGCAGTGACTCCAAGAATTATGCAAACAAAACCTTCTCTGACAAGCCTGGAAAGGCAGGAGCCTTTATACCCATCACACGTCCTCCAGCCCCAGCTCTGCTCTGGGCTCCCAGCCCTGCCCACAACACAGGGAGGGCTTTGCTCAGCCAAAATTCAGGGCAGGGCAGTGCATCCTCAAGATGTCCAGAATCTGCAGAGCAGCAGAGGCAGAAGGAGGAGGAGAGGGCACAATGGCTGCAGAGAACTGACAGGGACTTGCATTCCTGGCTCCAGCGAGGAGAACTGGGCCGATGGCCATAGCGCTAAGGCACTGCCAGCTGGAGATGGAGCAGAGAGTGCAGGAGAGGCCCCAGAGCAACAGAGCCGCTGCTTTCCCTAAGGTGTTATGCAAAATGTCGAGCTGGGAGATTGATGGGACATGCAGGGACTGACCTGCTGATGGAGGCGGCTGAGCCGGGGTTTGGAGAGTGCAGAGGGAGATAAAGCACTTTGGGGCACGGCAGAGAGGAGGAGCTGACCATCAGGGCGGCTGCCTGGCCTGGAGCCCTCCCTGCCTATGGGTACAGATCTGCCCGAGCCCACCGTGCCAGCACTGCTGCCTGCGACTGCTCCTGTCAGCTGGAGCAAACACGGCCTCCCGTGGCCACACCAGCCTCCTGCGGCCAGGATTCAGGCCAGGACAGCATCGCTTTTGGCATTCTTTAGATGTACAAGACACTGTTAGAGCCAGAGCTTCCGAGTCAGCCCAGCAGGACAGAAAGGTCAGAAGACATTCTGTCGCCTGTAAATAAATAATAATAAATTACCATGTTTGAGCACACTCAGGAATGCCTCTGCGTGCAGAAACATCAGGCTGGATTAGTGCACAGCAGTGACATGGGGACAGGAGGGTGCTGCCACCTCCTCTGCCTGCAGTGAAGGGCACGTCCTGCCACTCTGGCAGCTCTGCTGTGGCTGAGGTGTCACTGTCACCTGATGGGCAGCCCCATACAGCCCCGCTCCTCCCTAACGTGTCCAAGACAGACCCCACGTCAGTTCAGGAACACCCCAGCCCAAGGGAGCAGAGCTGGGCCTTGGGGAGCAGAGATGGCTGCAGCAAGAGCTGCTCGCAGAGACAAGGCTGAAGGCAATTGCTCCCAAAAGGCCCCAGGGGAGATGAGGAGCTCCTCCAGCTGCATCTCGCAGGAGATAAGCCCTCCACTCCTGCAAGTTTCAGAGCAAACTAGAGCTCATTCTCCCCACCAGCCCACAGCTCCTCAGCCCCGGCAGCTGCTCCATCCATCGAGTGCCTGCTTGAGGTCTATACGAGCATTCATATGGAAAAGATCTACTCCTTTGAGTCATTTTTCATTAGTTGCAATACTACTGAGCAAAGCAGGGCTGGTTTTGTAAATTAAAATGGGTTGCAGTTCAATACAGAATACTTCATTTGCAGCCAAGTTAAATAAGAGAATCGACATAAATATAATGCAATTACTTTTGCTACTTTCATAATGCCTTTATGAGGCAGATAACCGTCCCCATGAATACATTATCCCTCAGTATCTCTGCATCATTTCTGGACTTAACTCTTTTGAGTAGTATCAGAAAAATGGATACATTTAATTAAGTATCTTATTTTAGAAGTCAATTTTACAATGATCAGGAAGCAGTATCTTTAATTTTCAGTCATGGAAGAGGCTTTCTTTCTGCCTCCAGACTGTTGTAATTTTAAGAATGCAGACTTGAACAGAGCTGCTACATGTGTGTGTCTTGCAGGAGAAGCTGTAGAGCCTGGGTGTCCCTCTGTCACCAGGCAGGGGAGGGCTCCTGGGGTCCCCACTGTGCTGACTGTGAAGGCTGCAGCCCTGGGTGGGCAGAGGCTGCTCTGCCCAGTCTGTGAGGTGAGGTGACCCCATCCAAAGGCCAGCGATGGAGCAGCGTGTCCCCATGGGTGGGGACACTGGGCTGAAACTGAGCTGCTGTGCCCGGAGCCACAGGCAGCAGCAGCAGAGCCCTTGGCTGAGCTGGGGTAACATCCTCCCTTGTCAGGGTGCTCAATGCCCAGCAGTGAGTCCTGACCATCTGAGGGGGCTGGGATGCACAAGGGCAGCACAGCAGCTGGCACTCTGCTTTGATCATGCATTGCACTTACCACACGTTTTTACATTTCTGCCACCTTTACAATTAATTTTCAGTACTCCAGCATGACTATTACCTGCTGCACCCCAGCCCACCTTCACCAGCTCCCTTCATTAGCAGGAACTTCTAATCAGAAGAAGAAGAGCTAATTGCAGGTTTCCTGGGAGAAAGGCAAGCTTGATAAAACACATTTCTAAGGGGATCATTGTATTCATGTTCCTCTCAGCAGGCATTTCATGTAGGGACCAGGAGAGATGTTTCAGGGCAGGGAGGTGGGATGGCAACATGGGGAGACAAAGGTCAGAGAGCAGAAGGACCCTTCAAGCTGTGCCTTGGGTATAGGGAAGGAGGGGAGAGGTGGGGGCTGGCCCCAGCCCCTGCCCCAGCTGCTCTGGGCCCTCCCAACTGCTCCACATCCCCTTCTGCACAGATACAGCACCACGGGGTGCCTGGGCACTGTCTCAGGAGCCTGGCTCCACCACAAGGGAAACCATGGAGCTGTTCTGGCTGGGAACAGCATTCCAGGGGCAGGTGCTCAGTGGTGAAAAGAAGTATTTTACTTTTAAAAAATCATTGAAAAACATAAATCTTCATTAAATTAGGAACATGTAGGTCTTACTTAAGAGCCCCAAAGACAGGAAGCCCCAAGAAGGTCCCTGACCACCCAGAGGGACCCACTGCAGACATAGCTGGGGCTGCTTCCAAGAGAGGGAAGGGATGCTCTGTGCATGCTAAAATCTGCTCACGTCACCCTGTTTCACTTCAGTCTTAAAATACAGAGTGCAGAGAGAGAACCAAATTTCTGAAACTGGACTAAAACTGCTTTGAAATGTGCTTGGTACTGGAGCAGATGGAATCTGTCTCCTCCGGGAGGGGCCTCTGCAGGCACATTCCCTATATTTGCTTTTACATCACTAGCTATTTTAGACTTGCAGTACCACTTCTCCATGAGCAGCCAGTAAAAATATCCTGTGGAAAGCACTGGTATTCCTACCTCTGCACTCGGAGCAAAGCTGCTCATCTGGAGTGCAAAGCACCAGCAGCTCTTCATGTCAAGCAGCATCTCCTACAGCCGCAGGACGAGCCCCTGGTTCTGAGGACACCCCCGCAGAGGCTGCCCAGCCGTACGGTGTGATGTCCCCGCGCCCCCGGGACAGCCCTCAGCCCCGGGACGCGGGGCTCCAGCCGAGCGCAGGGACCGGGGGAGAGCCCCGAGGGGAGGGACGTGTGCCCGGCGGGGAGGGACATGTGCCCGGCGGAGAGGGGAAGCTGTGAGAGACTAAGTCCTTCTGGCTCCATCCAAGCGCACGGACCGGGATATGTGCCCCGCGGGAAGGAGAGGCTTTGGGACACTGAGTCCTGCTGGCTCCGAGCGCATGGACCGGAGGAGAGCCCCGCGGGAAGGGCTACGTGCCCTGCGGGGAGGTATATGTGCCCTGCGGGGAGAGATATGTGCCCTGCGGGGAGAGATATGTGCCCTGCGGGGAGGTATATGTGCCCTGCGGGCAGGGGAGGCTGTGGGACACTGAGTCCCGCCGGCTCCGGCTGCGGCAGCACTGGGCACACGGTCCCTCAACATCGGAAGAGAAGCGGGATGCAGGCGGGGTGTGGGTCAGGGTGTGACGGGGCTGGGCTGGGCTGGGGCTGGCTCAGCCCAGCAGCACCAGGCAGTCCCGTGCCCATCTGCTGGAATGGGAATCGACAGGCACTCACCACCTGCAGCTGCCCTCCGTGGCATTTGAATGACACAGCTTTTCATCTCCAGGCTGAGTAGCTACATTTTTAAATATGGAATATTAGGGGTTTATGACAAAATCAAACAACACTTGCTGGAGAATTGATTCTGCCTCTTGTTTCCCTCCTAGCTGCTGCCACGGTATTGCTCCTCGGCGAGCGATATATAAGCCCTGCAGCAGCACAGGGCTGGTTTTCAGGACACTCTTATGGCTGGCTTTTCAGCATGAGGAATAGCAGCCCAGCTGCAGATGGGAGGATAAAAAGCCCCTCTAAAATTCCTCCAGCAGATCCATACTCCATTTCTGGTGGTGCAAAAACAACTGCACAATTGATTGGCTCTTAAGCCTAAATTTGTGACTTGCAGAAAGTTGCTGGCTCCAAAGCCACTTTAATTCCTGGCATGTCCCAGAGGGGCTGTTAGTTCTCGAGTAGCTGAAATCGTTGAGCTGAACCCCTCTCCTGCACCCCCACCAGCGTGGAAATCACCTGACCCTCACAGAGCTCATGCAATCCAGCTGCTTGGAATGGGTCTTGCTCCACATGTGACAACTCCTGTGCTTCGTTATGCAGGATGAGACGAAGAATCCCAATCTTCCCCTTAGTTATTCCTTCCCTACTTTCTTCCTGATTGCTCAATACAAAAGCTTCGAGCCATCTTTAAACCAAATTGCTTCACAAATGACAAATAACAAGAAAATAGGCTTCATAACCAGGAATAATGAAAGAAATCATTCACTTTGATATCAGGAGCTGGTCGGTGCTAAAGGAGCCCTTCAGCCTGAATAGCAGAAAAGCACATTGCAATTTTCATGTACTTACTGGGATAAAACATGTGACTCCATGGATGCTGCAGCTGTCATCTCGCACTGGTCTTTGCACTTTGATGCTGAATTGCACAGGTTATCTTGACACTTGCTGATAAATTTTAAATCACCTCTTTTGCTGCATGCGAGAAGGGGCAGGGAGAGCACATCTGAATACAAATGTTAATGATATTTTTTAGACCTTGCCAGAGAGTGGGAATAGTGGTGGGGATGGTGTTCAGCGCTGTGGCCCCAGTTCTGCTCCCTCCTGCCACAGCAGGGCTCCAGAACAGAGCTGCCAGCCCCAGCTCTGCCATCTCTGCCTAGCAGGAGGCCCGGCTGCCCTTCCCACCCCTCAGCTCCTCACTTATACACTGCTGACCAACACAATACTCTTGGTGCAATTAAGCAAATTCCTGAGCAAAACCCACTAATTTTCCAAAGCTTTTATCTTGGCAGCTATAATAATGTCTATAAGAAGATAATGGCTACAAATATGTGTGCCCACACCAACTGGCAATTAGAAAATCGTAATTTTGATTCCATCCTGGTTCTGTTCACAAAGAGCTTTGCTGAGAGTTAGATTAGCTTGATATGGCAAACTTACTATTCAAAATATGTATAAAAAGTGAGGACACCCAGAAAAATGCCAGAAGCAGCTCCTGCAGAGCTACCTGGTCAGATGTGCCACCGTGGAAGGAGGCTGATGCTGCTGGTGTCCAGCATGGAGTTTGGGAATGTGGGGCACAGAGCTGGCACCCAGCTGTGGGGCTCACAACATCCCTGGGAAGCACCCAGCTTTCCAAAACCCCTTCCCCATTCCGATCTGACTCCAGCAGCCACAGCATCAGGGCCTTTTTGCCACTTCAACAATGACTTTGCCCTTCTCCCCCTTCTTCCCCAACTAAGAACACTCAGGGTTCAGAGCGGAATTTGCCCCAAGGATGTTCAAGTGTTAGGAAAATCTCCAGTGCAAACAGATTAATTAATCTAATCAGACACATCTCTAGAGGAATTGGATTAGTCTTTTTGGATAAGGATTGCATTAAGCTGATAAGATAAGTAACACATGCAATGAGATGTTGATTTATTGCAAAGGGAGGATTTGAAAATTCTCACAGGTTCCTGATCTCATCCTGGGGCTCCAGGTTGCTCCTGAGTAAATAAAACAGCCACATGCTCCCAAGTTCCCTTTGACACTGCAGAAGCCACTGATCCTTGCATGGCCAGGGAGTCACTTCTGTCCTCGCACCTGTTGGCAATCACTGGCACACAGCCCCTGGCCTGGTCACCTCCATCCCCCATGCTGCTGGGAAACAGCCCAGCCCTTTGGGATGTGCACCCAGCAAGGTCAGGCTCGGGGTAAGCAGGGGCTGAGGGAGCATTGAGCACACTCCTACCCTGCAGGCTCTGCTGGAGTGGGGATACCTGGGGGAGGTCAAGGGGGTGCTTGGAGGGAGCTGCAAAACATTTAACTACTCCATGATATCAAATGCTCTTTTTTCCCAGTTGCAGCTCCGTTCCATGGGGGCAAAGGCTGTTGCAGCAGGAAGGACAGCCAAGGTTTCATTTTTTAAAGTTTTTTTGCCAGAACATGAGCATATTCAGGGGAAGATTTTATCTGAAGATAGAGAATTCTGCTCCTCGCCTAGCTCACACTTGAAGTGCCAGAACAGAGTTCTCTGCTCTCGCCTTGTGTGAATACAAAGCACCATCTGTTTCCTCTTGTCCCACAAGTCTTGGCATGCAAAGAGTTACCAGGTGCTGCTCTGTCTGTCTTCACTGAGACAGAAAAGTCCCCAAGACAATCAGGGCAGCACATCCTTTACAGTCTGTCCATTTAATGACTGTCCACAAGACATCAGACATCCATCCCCTTTAAACAGGTGTCAGTGGTAGTTCTACCCACATCTGGTGTGTTTAAATGCACAAGTGCAGCTCTGTGCCCCAGGGATCCACTGCCATTCCAGTGGCTCCCCTCTATGCCAGCTGATGGCACCAGGACTTGCTTCTGGCAGTTTGGGGATTGATGGAAATGACTCCAAGGTCCTTGTTCCGCAGGCAGGGGACAGCATGGATGCACTGTGGCAGAAGGAGCTGGCTTCACAGCGTACCTGGGGCACAGCATGGTCCTGGCTGTTAGGGAGGAGCAGTGCATCCATGGAGATGCATCTGGTGACTGGTGTAAGGAAGGCACCAGGCCAGAAGGTCAGCTTGGCAAGTAGGGCATGAAGTGAGCAAGAGCCCATCAGCAGAGCCAGGTGCCCAAGCCTAGTGCCAGCATTCATTAGGTGCTCAGAAAGCTGTGCCACAATGGCTCTGTCACAGCTGTTTTCCCCGCCTCCGGATTTCCCTACAAAGCTGTTGTTTTCCTTGCTGCAGTTTCCTCAACATCACCTCAGGAACCTGAGTGTCTCTATGCAGCTACATTTGTCCTTTGCTTGGCTCTGTGCTGCCAGCGCAGCAAAAATACAGGGGAACTGCAGAGAGCAGCAGCTGCCTGGGGCCATGCTGTCGGTCACGGTTACAGGTGCTTAACAGAGTGGAATGAAGTGGCAGGCGCTGCTTTTGGAGCCTCATCCTTAGTGAGGAGGGCAGGTGAATGCTGATCCTCCTGCCCTGCTCCCTTGCCGTGCTGTGAGCTGCAGCTCTCTGGGTCAGAGCACAGGCCTGTCTCTCCACAGGCTCCTGCAGGTGCCCTGACCTTTTGAGGAGGCCCCATGGCACCCACTCATCTCCTGTCTTCAACTTCTTCAGCCACCTGAACAAAACCAGGCATGAGGGAAGGCTGGCTGGACACATCTCCTCCTCCTGATCCTGGTCTGGTCTTGTTTGTGCCCACACGAGAGTCTTCCACACAGAGGCAGCCTGGCCATCCCACAGGGAATGCAGCAAATCCTCCTTTTCCAAGTTCCCCAGGTTCCCTCGACTGCCATTCCCAGGGTGACTGTACAGTCTGATACAAATGTGAGGAGCCTCCACCACGATTAAGAGCAGAGTAGATCCCCAAAATCAATGTGCTGCCAACCTGTGTGTGACAGATGAAGGCTGCCTGCACACCGCTGGAGTTTGCAGGGTAATTCAGCTGGGAAAGCTCTTCATGAGCAGGCAGCAAACACAGCTGCTCACCACCACCACCCACCTCACCCACAGTGGCCTCTGCTGCCCCAGGAAAATAGGATTAAAAGTTCATAGAGTGAATTTCTCAGCTGGAAAAAATGCAGAAACAAACACAACTTACTTGAACTCTCACAGCAGGTGCAGTGTTGCCTGCTGCTTGGGAATCAAGCAGGAAAGTGGCTGATACTAAACACAGACAGCTGCACCCTAGCAGCCAACTGGGGCATCCAGGAGAGAGGGAGCTGCCTCTGGCCCAGGACCAGCCTTTGCTTCTCCCCCTCGGGCACCAGAGAGGACAGGATTCTCCCACAGCCCCAGCAGACAGAAAGTTCAGTCAGCCCTGGAGGTAGTTGAGCCCTTGGACAGAAGCATTGCCCAGGCAAAGCCTCTCCTGAGCAAGCAGATCCAGCTGCAGTGCTCCTGCTGCTTCTCAGAACAGCCATGGTGGGAACTGGAACCTCAGCTGGGCTGGGGTGCTCAGCTGCACATCATCTCCTGCCCGTTGTTTGACATTGCTGCTACCCTGCCTGGGGCTTTTACAGCACCTTCCCCTTGGCAGTAAAGTGCCACACAAAATTAAGGAGCCCAGAACAGAGAGTTGCCTTTCTTAGTGTTCCTTCGGGCAGAAGAGGTAAAAGGAGGAGTTGTTGTAACCCAGCCTTGTTCCACAGCTCATTGTGGCCGTGTACCAGGCAGCGGAACAGGCAGATGGACTGCACCACGCTCAATCACACCAGCAGCACAGCCAGCCGAGGGAACGGCTCCAGTTCCCACCCAGCAAGTGTGTCAAGGTAGTTTCTGCTCATAGGGGACCATGCAGCATGTCGCTTTCCTTGGGGACAGGCAGCTCCTGGCCGCTGGGGAGAGGCTGTGACACTGCCACGGCTGGACCAAGCTCCTCCATGCCACCTCCAGCCAGAGGCCATTTGGCAGGACAGCACAGGGGCCAGCACAGGACCACAGGGAACAGAGCCACAACAATGGGCAGCACTCCTAGGGTCTCTGTGGCCCCTTTAGGCCCAGAATGGCTCACAAGTGTGCAAAGCCGGCGCTGAAGCGGGCAGGACGAGTGGTGACCTCTGCTCCGTGCGGCAGCACCTGTCCACCCCTGGCCTCAGCTGGTGCCGTGAGTGTTTGCACGCTCAGGGGCGTCAGTCTCTTCTCACAGGTAATCAGCAATAGCACAAGGAGAAGCAGCCTGAGGTTGCCCCGGGATGGGGGATCAGACGGGGTATGTCAGGAAATTCCTTCCAGGGCGGCTCAGGGCCGTCCCCGCCCGAGGCACAGCACCTCAGCCCGGGGACACAGCGCCCTCTGCTGAGGCACCGCGGGAAGGCACCGGGCGAGGGGCGAGGGGCCGTGACCGCCACAGCCCGCCCCGCGGCCAGCCCCGTCGCTCTCCCGGTTATCCCCGTCGCTATCCCCGTCATCTCTGTCCTTATCCCCGATGCTATCCCCGTTGCTATCCCCG
>VXBB01004096.1:0-11288 GCA_013399915.1 Illadopsis cleaveri | reverse complement strand
AGACAATGGAGGTGGGTGGGTGCCTGGGCTAGGAAGACACCACGAGGACAAGGAGTGGGGGAGGGTAGGGGGAAAAAGGGAACATACCATTACAAGAAACAAGAAACTTATACAAAATTGAAAAACCCTAATCATGCACTGCAACAGTTGTTTTCTTTTATTGTGGCATTTTCCAATATCGCGTTCTGCGAAATAAATTTTGCTTTATATTAAATTGGCTATGGATCCTTTATAACATCACTGTGCTCCCTGGCAGGACCTTATGTGTGTAAAGCAGTAATGTCATCCTCTTCTGGGATTATTTTACTTTTAAAAGAGTATTTGAGACCTAGGGTGGGTTTGAATACTGGTCCCTTATGGAATTATAGTAAAGGACTATTTTGACATCAGTGCTGGAGTATGAGTTGGGTTTGGGCACCTGAATGGATTTTAAGCTTTCTGTTCTAGGCAATGAAAATCTTGTTTGGCCTTGCACTATTGATTTATTATTCTGAGGTCTGCCTCCACCTGCAAGCAATTCTTAAATAAAGATGAGATTTAAATACTTTATTGGTTTCTGCTTAAGCAGAAAAAATTGCACTTGGTTATTGACCTGCAGGGCTGCAAGACTCCACCTTTCACAATATAAGGAGATCTGAGAGTGGGTCTGAAGGCTGTTGGCAACATGTGAAGCTCTGAATTTTAAATGGGTGTTTTCATCATCAGCTTTAGAGAAACGTTTCTTCTTTCAGCTTCTGCTTGAAGAGATTAAGCCTGCACACCTACATCCTGATCCAAGTGGGAAGATGGTTATGATTCTGTAACTGTGCCTAGTAAGAATAATTAGGTCATTACCCATGACTGGCGGTGCTGAAAACCAGCTGGAATTTGTACTGATTGTGACTTTGTTGATTGTTGAATGGCTGGTGGTGAGATATTTCATTGAAAGTTTTTATCTTGGACCTGCGGCATTGCATGTGTAGTGGGTTTATGAGCCAGGTAATGTTCTTCTGTAACGTGTATGAATTTTAGGACTTTAGATTATTTTCATAGTGTCAGTCAATAATGTTTGTGATACAAACCACTTTTTTCAGTAAAAGGGTTGAAAGAATTGGTGCTCTGTACAAACTGATGCCTACTAACAGCAATAACCGGAACAGAGGCACTTGTAGAGTTTTGGGACATTTCTTGAACCTGCCTTGTTGTGCATTTTATTAAATACAAATATCCAGGAGAAGGCTACATCGTCTTGAATTTTGGTTTTACCTGGTTGCAAAGCAGGTTGTTACAGAATAATTAATGCAGAAAAGTTCTGCAGCATTAACTCCAATTGCCGAGGCAGGTTCTGCAAAAGTAACACCTGGTCTGTTATGTAAACATCCTTTAGCAACAACTCTTAGCCCTTTTCATAGTTAAAAATGTGAAAGTGAGTGTTTAAGATGTCTTAATACGAGAGCGTAAGAAATAGATTTGTAATGGAACTAAGTATTCTTCTAGATACACTTTATTTGGAAGTCCAGTTAAAAGGCAGTATAATTTGTGATTTAAAAAAAAAGTGGTTACAGTTCAGCTTAGTATGAAGAATCATGATACAAGGAGGAGAAGATAAGAAAGATATGGATGAACAAAGAGTGGAAGTCTACTAAATAAAGAGCGTTATGGATAACATTCTCTTTTCCAAAAAAAAGAGGAGTTCTACTGTTTTATGTTGGTCAAAATAGATTGGACTGATATAATTCCTTAGTCACTAATCACAACTAAAATGGCAAAAAGATACCAGTTTTTCAAATGTTCAAATTTTGCTTCATTAGTCAGAGCATGGTTATATTTGGTTTCTAATTTATTTTCATTTGCTATTAGTATGAAAGATGAAAATGGGACTTGACTTTTGATGGTACCATTAAGGAGACAAGGGTGGCTCACCCACCCTGGGGCAGCAATCACCAACTGGCGATCCTCAGAGGTCTGATAGGTTTCCAGGTTGGAATGGGAGAGTGTTTCCAAGGGTGCTCAGACTTTATTAATGTCTCATGGCCTCAGCTGCCGCACCTCACAGTGAGGAGCAGCCCCGAGACACCTGCTTTTGTCAGAAGCATTGTCTGCAAAATCTCCTTCCAGCCTCTGTGATCAAGGAACGTATGTCTGATAAGCATGGGTATAAACAAACCTGTCATCAGTATTCCTGCCTCCCGAGCCCACCTTGGAAGAGCTTGTGGTGTCAGGTTATATAGCTTGTGGTGTCAGATATAACGAGTTGACATCAGTGCAGAATGGCAGAAAAGCAGATGTGCTTGTGCCCACATCCAGCACGCTCTTGGTTAACACACACCTCTGCAACCTGAAAAGCCCAGGTGATAGTTTAAAGATCTGCATCATCCATAAAGCCAGTGAGGATTACATACATCCATAACTGTGTTTCTAGGTGGGGTTTTTGCTGCTAAAGGCAGCGGTTCATAGAGCTGATCTGAGCTCCTTCCCCCTGGAGGGAGGAAGTTTAATTCTCTGTGTCCAGTCTGATATATGCAAGTTATATTTTAAATTTTGCTTTCTGTAAACAAAAAGTTACCTCTTTGTATTCGAATATTATTTTCTGAATGTATTTTTAAAAATAAAGTGCATTATTTATTGCACAGTATGCACAAAAAACAGGCAGTACAGTGTAAGGGCATATTTCAAACCCTACTGAAATCAACTATAAAACTCCCATTGATTTCACTAGGTATTGGACCAGGTTTTAATGGAAGATGAAACTAGGCAGAGCACCTGCTTGGACATGAACCATTGTGCATAAACAGGTGCTCTTCCTTGCTTCTAGCTGGTATTTAAGTCCAGGAGAAAGCATTTTTTTTTGTTGCCAAAAGCTTTATTCTTTAAGAGACTGGTTAATTTTCAAGTTTGGACCTTGTACATGTCAAGTACAAATAACAATGATTGTTGCTGTTGAGATATATTATTATACTGTTTCTACACAGAACCACATAATAGCCTCCTTTCTAAACTGGTATTTTATTGGCAGGGATAATGACGAGTTGATAGAGTGTAGAAATGTTGAGCAGAGAATTGCTGCACTGGCTTAAAGATCTGGATCTAAGGAATATTAGTGGGGGAGAAGAAGAGTACCCTGATTTTGGAATATTAGCTCTCAGACCAAGGGAAGCAAAAGGTTGTTGCAGCTCACCTGCTGCCATTTATGATAGCAGAGCTCTTGTGATTTATGCTTCCTACAGTACTTAAATGAATATATACATTGGACCAGAGTTATCTTCAGTTCTCCCATTCCTAATTTAAACTGATTGCTTCTGGCCCTTCCTTCATAAGGGTGAGCTGGAGTTTGCATCATACAGCCTTGGGCTTTCTTGAGCAAGGAGGACGGTAAAACATACTCCATCATACTGTACCAGGGCCTTTTTGACTGGTTTTGTGCAGATGAGCACCTGAAAGAGCTGTGCAGCTCAGCACATAGTGTTGATGTGCTTCTTTGCCCACTGGCATCAAAAAGGCTAGTAAAATTCTGAGGGTTTTTGTTAGCCCCCCACCCCCTTTTATGACTTGCATCCTCTGGGGCCCTGCTCTACTGAGAGCATTGTGCTTCATCTTGCAGCCTCCAGGGCTAAACCCATAGTTTAGCACAATTTTCAATTTTACTAAACTGTTGCCAAGTGTAAGTAGACATCAGGTGGCACTTTCTCTGTACTCTATCCAATTGTACAAAATACAGTACTTAGGAGCCCTGTAATGGACAGCTGCCAGAAGGCAGACATTGAGACATGTCTGATGAGCTCTCTCCTGAAAATGGTGCTGTTTTCGCATTGCCTCTTGTCACCCTCTGGTCCCTTACAATGCCACCAGAATGCTGTGCTCAAAGAGACATAAGCCCTTCAGGGTTAAAGGGGATTATTTTAAGATTAAATGCAATGACTCCTTCTGCTACTTTTAAAATAGATCTGAGAGAGAGAAAAAAATCTTGTTGTTTAAAATGCTCCCTGCTCCTCCCATGCTCACTTCTGTGGACCTGTGACCTACTGGTTTGCCTTGGCAGGATTTCCCCTTCCCTGCTGCTTCTACCCCTGCAGCTGCTCATTTTGGAGCCCGCATGGCTGTACTCACTGTTAAAAAACACAGCTGCTCTGCATCCATTGTAAGCTCCAGCTATTGATTTAGATCCTCCAATTTTCACATGTTGAAAGACAAAATGGTTGTTTAGAGAGGCATTTGTGTGGAACCTGAAGTCAGCCAAGGCCTTGAGGCAGAACAGCCTCAACTTCTCTGCATGGCTGATGTACCAGAGTGCTCAAAGTAGCTCCCAGTCTCTTGTTCTTGTTTTATTATAACAAACACAAGCTAATAAACCAGAACAAGATAACTACTTTTAGAAAGAATACACAGTTCTGTTGGGTCAGGCAGGTTTAAATCAAAAGGTCTGAAAAATATTTCCCCATGTCCAGTGGGTCCTTGAAAAACTGAACCTTTCTTCTCACTTTACNTCTGGGATTTTCCACCGTTCCAGCTTGGTGCTCTCGGAGTCCCAAGAGATGAGACTGCCCCGGGCTTTGTGCAGCAAAGGCCCTCGAGGTTCCTGGTTCTGTTATTATTGCTGTAGTTGTTGCTGTTTGTTTGCCTTGTTATACATGCTAGTAATGAACTGTCATTCCTAGCCCCTTACATCTGCCTGAAAGTCCCTTTAATTATAATAGTTTGAAGGGAGGGGATTTTTAATTCTCCATTCCTAGGGAGGCACTGCCCCTCCCTAGCAGACACCTGTCTTTTCCAAACCAAGACGCCGGGAGAGATCAGTCACCAGTTAGCAACATGGACAAACCAGACACGACTGGAGGGAAGGAATTTGTTGCCAGTCAAATCAGAGTAGGGCAATGAGAAATTAACCTAAATCTTAAAAACAACTGCCCCCCACCCTTTCCTTATTCCCAGGCTTATTTTCACTCCTGAATTTTCTCTCTCTTCCTCTCCAGTGCTGCAGAGGAATGGGGAAAAAGAGTTGTGGTCAGTTCATTGATTTTTGTGCTGCCCCTTCCTTCACAGGGACAGGACTAGGGGGTTCCTTTCAGAGAGAGAAAGTCCTCCATGAACTTCTCCAAAGTGAGTCTTTCCTACAGACTAGTTCCTCATGAGCTGCTCTAGCATGAGTCCCTTTCCATGGGATGCTGTCCTTCTGGAACAGGCTGCTCCAGTGTGGGTTCCCTGTGTTGTTACAAGTCTTGCTGCCATGCTCTTCCCCACAGGCTACAGGAGAATCTCACCTCTGGTACCTGGAGCACCTCTTACTCTGCCTTCTTTAACCTCGGTGCCTTCAAAGCTGCTCCTCTTACATATTCTCAGTCTTCTCATCTCTGGTACAATTGCTTTTGCACAGTAACACTTTCCCCTTCTTAAATATGTTATCAAAGAGGCACTGTCACCATCCCTGATGGGCTCAGCCTTGGCCAGTGGTGCACCTGTCTTGGAGCTGTCTGACATTGGCTCTGTCAGACACAGGGCAACCTTCTTGCAGCTTCTTGCAGAAACCACCCTTGCAATGCCTCCCCTCTTTCCTATTCCCAAAACTTTCCTATGCAAATCTGTCCAAGAGGGCTTGGGATCACTTTCAAGGATTCTTCATTCTTGAGGAACTGTTTTGGATGTGCAATGTTTGCTCAGAACAATTTGAATGATGTTTTACAGGAGCACTCCCAGAGTTTATTGCGTTTGCTTTACTTATTTGGCTTGTACCACTATGGCCCTGCATCCCTGAAGGACCCATGATGATTTGCCCACTGTTTTCAGGGGAGTGGAGTGGGACATGAATGCCTGACATGAGGAATACTACTGCTCTATCTCAAAAACTGCAATGCTATGTTTTCTAATCTACTTGATTGTAGGGGTGCAGCATTTTCAAGTTATTTGAAAATGTCAGCATCACACAATAAATATTGATGCTGCAAGAGATGGAATGATATGCTGTTGTCATTCTAGAAATGATATTTCAAAATTAATCTTGCTAAATCAGTTTTACTGTAACTTTTGTTACAGTAGCTTAAATAATGAGTCTGGTAATAAACTGCAAGATACATTTGATTTGTTTTAAATCTACAAGCAAAAATAAAGAAGTGTCAATTTATATAAAATTAAGTTTTCGAGGTGTAACAGTTTTTAATGAAGGGAGCTATTTGTCACAAATTATTTATTCTGTTTAGAGGAAGAATTAGAGTTACCTCTCTAAACGTGGAGTAGGTTTCAGTGTGCATATTGCCTGCCATAGAAATGCAAATAGAACTGTCCTTAGTTGGAGGATGGGATGGCTTAGAAGCCTTGGATTAAGTTAGAAAGTGAACAAAGGAACTGGTATCTCGATTGATATCTCCATTTCTGTATGCTGAATGTAACTATTTTGTACTTTGGGAGGGTTGCTGACTTGTCACGGGATGTGTGTTGTGCATTAGCAACCTTATGCGTTCCCAGGATGTAATTTATGTTGCATCCACACTGGAATCTTGTTGTGCCCAGCAGCAGGGAGTTTATGGTGTGCAGGTTTAGCAGCTGAGGTTATGTGTGCAATATGAGACTGAGGGGGTGTGTTTGCACAAAGTGTGGTTTGTATGCACTGCTGAATTCATAGCTGGCTTTTATGTCATGGAAATTATGGTGAAAGCACATTTGGGGCAATTTATGCCATGAAAAAGGAAGCTTGTCTCATATTTGGAAGTTTGGCACTTCAGTGTCAATACTAAAGGGCCAGCTTTTTGAATTTGAGATGGAACATGTATTCTGTAACTCACTGTGTTCCCAAGTTCTACATCTGATCTGTCATAAACTCCGTGCCAGCGGACTCACTTGACAGTCTCTGTTTTTAGCTGTAGCCCAATATTAGTGAAATGCAGTCAAAGTCCTCTTGGGGAGACTGTTTGTAAATCACTGCTTGTGCAAACCACACTACTGGTAACTGTAAAAATGAATTCCAGAAAGATGAAAGGGGTTATCATTTAGAAGATGATATCTCCTGTGTAGCTAAAGTACTATAGTCAATGCCTTCCTTTTCTACCCCATGTATTACTCTTTATCTGGGACAAAGAAGACTCATGAATAGCTCCCTTCACCTACTGCTTTTTTAATATAAGATATTAATTAGAAAAATCTGGTTCTTTGCAGAAGAGAAATTCTGGTGCTTATAAAAAATCATCTTAGCAATGTTAAATAACATCATCCATGAATCAAAGATTTATCCAGCTCTTAATGAGAGAACAATTATTGCTCAGAGATTTTCAGTATGGTCCCTTTAGATATGCATTTTCATGCATTTTCACTGAATACAGCTTGCGTGGAATTTGTTTTATTTTTGTGTAGCCCATTGTTTCACTGTGACCTTGTAGCTGAGGTGTCACAATGACTGACATATGCTGTTTGACCTGCAAGTGACTCCTTGAAAAGCTTCTAAATGTATGAATGCCTAGGTTTCCCTAACTTGCAGACAAAGTGGCTTCTAATGGTGTCACAGAGTAGCTCCCTTGCAATAGGGAGGAAATTTTTGAAACCAGGGTTTGGCTATCAGTCACTTGCAGATTTTCAGAACACCTGAGAAACAACGTGGAGTACGGGTGCTTCAAAAGTAATTAGTATGTATTCAGTTAATGACTTGTCACTCTCGCTTTATTTTTGAAAAAGAAATAAAAACCCTGTTTCACATACTTTCACTTCTTAGCTCTAGTCAATCAAGAATTATAAGCAAGCACTTTTGAACTCATAATGAGCAAGATATGTAGCTGCTTAGTTTTTAATTGGGAAAGGCATGTTGAGTGAACAAGTATAATTACAGCTTTTTTTTTTTTTTTTTTTTTTAAATAGACCAGCAATTACCAGAAAAAAAGGTTATTGACACACAGGAGCCTTATTTATAGAAGTAAATCTCCAGTGATGCCAATACAAATATAAAACTATGCATCATCAGGATCCAGCTTTATCCATAGGCAGATATGAACTTCTGAAGATGTTCTGATGGCTGGATCTGTGCTGGAAATTCCTGTGAGAGAGAGTGAGGAGTTGGAAGGATGTGAGAAACACAAACTGAATAAAGCATGCTGAAATTACTGAAAGATAAGCCACCCAAGATGCACACACTGCAGATGCAACTGCATTTCAGTTTATTTCCCAAATGACAGTAGTTGTCAGTAGACAGAAAGTTGCAGACCCTGTAGAAAATATACATTTGTGCCTGTGATTCCAGCTACTAACCAATAGCTTAGAATAGTGTGTTAGATACAGGAATTTCCATAGCTTTTCTCTGTGACCCCCTTGCCCACTTCCACCACTCTTTCACTAAATTGCTGAAGAGACTCTTAACTGTGGCGTCTGTGAGAGGCAGGCTCTTTCCACTGTGGAAAAAACCCCCAAACAATTAGTTCCCTGCCTCTGGAAAGCTGATAGTCTGCAGCTTAAGTCTAAGATGTCTTAATGGATTTTAGACTGCCAGATAGCAGGCATTCTGCTCTATGACAACTCTGCTTTGGAAACTCGCTGCACAGACCTAATGGAAATGGATGTAAAGTTTAGCGATTGTTAAACTGTGACGCTGAGAGACAGCACCCTTGAGGTAAAGTCCTCCAAATGAACTGCAACTGCACAACAGTTGAAGGATAAGGAAATTTGTCATCCAGCCACTAGGATCTGACATTGCTTCTAACTGGCAGAAGATAAGATAAAAATACTTTATTCCTGTCCTGTTTGAGAATTTCAGCAAGGATATCACAGGTGCTCCCTCCACCTGTTGCAGTGTTGTCCTTCACTTTCTGAAGCATTATGTAAAGGTGTGATAGGCTGCAAATTTCAGGAGTCTAAAGCCAAAACCAGGGATATTTTTTACTGTCCAAGTTTATACTAACCTTAGCTGAGTACTGAGCCAGGTTTATGACCTTGAGCTGCACTCCCTCTGATATTAGCTCAGATGATTAAAGCATGGTGTTAATTATGCCATGGTTGTGGGGCCACTCACTTGAGTTGGACCTGATGATCCTTGGGGGTCCCATTCAACTCAGAATATTCTGTGATTGCCAAAAACATTTGGCTTGACAGGCAGATGAGATCTGCTTCCTTTGTTCAGCAGCTCCTTTTAGAGCTGAGCAGGAACTTCACCAGCCTCAAAATTAACAACTCCTAAACTGGTATATTCCGGGTGTCATAGCATGCCCTAAAATGGAAAATCTGTGTGAGAATTATGCATTTCAATAGCTTACTGATGAACTCTGATATGAAGACCCTTTCATAAAACCCCTTTCCTCTGGAGACCAGCCGGTCTGAAATCTGTAAACTGAAGTTAGATTTCAGTGTCTCTGTTCTGTATGGAAGTATAATCCATGATGTTACTGGGAAGATGAAAAAGGAGGATGTCTGGGTTTTTCTGAGAGTTTTACAGTCCTAATAGTGTTCAAAGATGACTTGCACAACACTGGGAGTTCTGTCTGAGATACCACCATGATAAATAACTAACTAAAATGTTTTTGGAAGCAGAGTCCTTTGTAATACAGACCCTTTAGAAGGCAATAGATCAGACTCCTGGCTGATGTTCTCCGATATCATTCCATGGCTCGAATATAAATATATGCATATATATATTTAATACTATCTGCAATTTTGCTCTGTATTTCTAGGAGGTTCTTCACGGAACTGCATCACGATGATCTGGGAGCATTTCTGTAGAGCAGGTTGTTGGCTTAAAGGATCTTTCTGCCCTTCATGCTGCCCTTCAGGTTATAGAACAGTCCTTTTTCTTTTACATTTTGATGCATTTCAGGGCTTTTTTTCTGTTTGTGAAAAGGTGTAAAAAATTGGGTGCTTTATCTCAAATTGAAACTATCCTAGATGAAATTTCAACACTTACTTTTATATGCTCTACATACTTTAATACATTTTTGACTATGAAATAAAATGCATCATCTCAACAAAATAGCTTATTTTTTACTGCTGTTTCACTCTGCAAAGCATCTTCTGTAATATGTTTAACTTCCCAGTAGCAATTCAGTTCAGTTAATATACTACAAGTGTAGAACTTGTATTAAATCTGTGAAATGACTGCTCCCCCAAAAATCACAGAATCACAGAATAAGCTGAGTTGGAAGGGAACCACAAGGATAATTGAGTCCAACTCCTGGCTCTGCACAGGACCATCCCCAGAAGTCACACCAAGTGCCTAAGAGCATTGTCCAAATACCTTGTGAACTCTGTCAGGCTTGGTGCTGTGACCACTGCCCTGGGGAGCCTGTTCCAGTGCCCAGCCACCCTCTGGGTGAAGAACCTTTTCCTGATATCCAACTTAAACCTCCTCTGACACAACTCCAGGCCATTCCCTCGGGTCCATTCCTCGGGAAGAGATCAGTGTCTGCCCCTCCTCTTCCCCTCAGAGGAAGTTGTAACTCAGTCTTCTTCAGGCTGAACAGACCAAGTGACCTCAGCCACTCTTCACACAGCTTCCCCTCAAGGCCCTTCATGATCCTTGTGGCTTCCTTTGGACCATCCCTAACAGGTTTATATCTCTTTTCTATTACAGTGCCCAAAACTGCCCCCAGCACTTGAGGTGAGGCTGCCTCAGCTCAGAGCAGAGCAGGACAATCCCCTCCCTTGCCTGGCTGTCGACGCTGTCTTGATGCCCCTCAGGACAGGGATGTCCCTCCTGGCTGCCAGGGCACTGCTGACTCATATCCAACGTTCCATCAACCAGGACCCCCAGGTCGCTCCATGGCACTGCTCTCCAGCTTCTCATTCCCCAGTCTGTACATCCAGAGCTGCATCATCCCAGGTGCAGAATCTGATGCTTACCCCTGTTGAACTTCTTATGGTTGGGTGATTGCCCAGCCCTCTCGTTTGTCCAGGTCTCTCTGCAGGGCCTTCCTGCCCTCAAGGGAGCCAACAGCTCCTCCTAGTTTTGTATCATGTGTGAACTTACTCAGTATCCCTTCCAGTCCTGCATCAAAATCATTTATGGAGATGTTGAAGAGCACAGGGACAAGGATGGAGCCCTCTGGAACATCACCAGTGACAGGTCAAATGTCTGATGTCCCCACATTCACTGTAACACTTTGCACCTGATCTGTAAGCCAGTTGCTCATCCATCATATGATGTGTTTATCCATCTCATGGAAGAAATTCTGCTAAAATCTTTTAAACATAATCTAATAAAAGAATTTAATGGCTTTAGAGAGTTTCAAGGAAATGCTACAGAACTGCAAAGTATTTACCAGAAGTTACTTCATTGCATTTCTTATGTGAGCAGGGTATGACAGCTGCTGTCAAGCTGTAGCTGCAAGAGGCACAGGAGAGGAGAGGAG
>VXBB01004090.1:567114-599531 GCA_013399915.1 Illadopsis cleaveri | reverse complement strand
TTTATTTAAATTAAAAATAATGATCTCCTTTCCCCTCACCTCCTCCTCCCAGCAGCAGAGTCTGTCTCTGATCCTTATTAACAAATTGATTGCAGTATTGGTGTCAGTATGGCTCATTTAGTAGCTCTTTTGCCTAAGGTCCAGAAGGCTGGAGGAGGGAACAGCTTCCACACGTAGCTGCTGGCCTGGCTCCAAGGCTGACACTGCTCGGGTGGAAGGGACAGCTGCTAGAGACAACACCGACACACTGAGTGGGGCCCTCTTTGGGTGGTGAGAATCTGCCTGGAAGTTGGAAACCCCACAGCAGATCTTTAAAGCTGGTGTGAGGAAGCGTCTCCACCCTGCCCCATGTGTATCCTTCCATGCAGATGAGGAACCTCACTGCTCCCAGCCCTGCAGTGCCCTGGCCCTCACTGGGTAACTGGGCACCATGGCAGCTGTGGGACACTTGCCTTGCCATACCAAGCACAAAGAGCTTGAGGATGTTGCAAGCCCTAAATCTGCCCTGCAAACCTCAGCCACCTTTTATCTGTTGAAAACAAAGCTTCAAGATGTGTCTTGGCCTTCTTTGGCCCCATGCTCATTGCCAAGTGTTAGGGACAGCTCCGGTTCAAGCCCAGTATGTGGAGCGCTCCCAGTAGGTTCCTCCTCGTCAGCAGGGGGCAGGCATTCCCATTAATGAACAGAAGCTGCGGGGCTGGAGAGGTCAGCAGCTGGGGATGAAAAGCTGCAGCAGGAGCTGCTTGCTTCCCAGCCTTTTTGTCTCTGGCATTTAGCTGCTCTCATCAGGCTTGCAGCAGATCCTGCTGAAGGGCGAGATGTGTCTGCTCTGTAGCCCCACAGCCAGTGTCTGAGAACTCTGTTTTAATGACTTTGAGGGACCTGTGTCAACCTCTGTCAACTGCTGGCCTTCCTTAGTTCTTGAGGGCTAATACTGCAGGGACAGAGACCCAGAACAGCCCTATGAGCCTTGCTGTTTGTGAGGGAAAGGAGGAACAGAAATGAGGCTGTGCTGCCCCATTCTGCAGCTGAGAAGTGACAGTGAAGAGGGGTGGAGACACTTACTCAAGGTCACAAAACAAGACACAGGTTTCTCCTGCCATGTGCCCCTTCTTTGGGCCAGGAGCTCCCATTTCCAGCATTGTGCTGCCAGGTTTGGAGCATCTGCCTGATTCCACCCAGTTTTCAGTTAAGCCCTCAGGCCCCTGAAGTAACCGTGAAAACTGTGTTGTGACCTGGACTTGTTTTATGATTTCCCCTTCCTCTGCACCTCTGAAGGGCAGCTGCTCCACAGCAAAAGCCCAAGGGAGCATGGAGGCTCGAGCCCAGAAGGAGGGAGATGGCTATTCTTGACATGTGCTTAGTCACCTAAAGCAGATGGTGTTGTTTCAGGTTCCTGATGGGATGACTTTCAGCTCCCAAAAACCTTTCGAGTTTGACCATGCAGACATGCTTGGAAGAATGTCAGGTGAGTACACATCTGCTCAAGACCTTTTACCAAACAGCAACATGAGTACAATTAAATTAACAAAAAGAGAGTTCACAATTAAAGCTGGAGCAAGTGCATGGCTTGCTTTCAAATAATGGCTGGAAAAATGTTCCTGTACCAGGCACACAGGCCAGAGCAGCTTCCTCACATTTCATTCCATGAAGTTTTATATTCTTCCTGTTGCATTTTGAAATACACTGAAATAAGCAGAAATGCAAACTTTACAAAAACTAGTTATTGATCTTCTACATCCTTCACCATCTGCTTAGTTCCAGTGTCTAAAAATATTCAGTCCTTGCTCTTGCTCACATGATTGTTGAGAAAATGCTAGAGCTGGTAAATCAGAAAAGCACATTGCGTATTGGGGGGAGGGGAGTTCCATCAGGAAAATATGCTGTCTGAAGGGAAAAATACAGAACAAAACAACCCAAGTCCTGTACTTAAACAGGCAAAAATTAAAGGAAAAAAATCAATAAATTTTTCAAATTGTAGGGAGAAAAAATAAAATATACCTGGAATGTTACTTTCTTTTGAAAATTAGCTACACAGACTTGTGATCTATATCATACTATAAAAGTGTATATTTGTTACATGCTTCAAAGAGTTGGGGAGTATAAGTTTCTTATTATACCCTTTTGAAAATTAAATCCAACTGAACAATTTATAGGTTAAAAATATTAAAACTGGAGAAGACGTATCCACCTCCAGAATATAACAGCACAAGTACTGCCTAAGAAAGTGTATTTTGGGAAATTGTTGTAGACTTAAAAAGCTGAAAGAGATTATCCTAATTTTGATTGAGAAAAAAACCACACAGTATAGAGGACTCTGTCTGACTTCTAGGATGACTGAGATTCTGAGGGCAAATAGCATCCATTTATTTCACTGGGAGCTGTATTAGTAAATTCCCAGCTTTAAAAATCTCCATTTCTCTCAGGGTTTGTGCATGGTGCCCACAACTACAAAACCTAAACATGGCTCAGAATAAATTTCATCACCATATGGAGGTCCCTAGTGAAATCAGCTAGATCATTCTCTGTTAGTTTGTGAATTGCTGATTGGAGTTTGAATGTGAACCCTCTGTCGTGGGCTTTATGTGAGTCTCAGGAATGAGGAATTTGGTATTGTTAGAATGGATAAAAAGAAAAGTGGGATATGCTGCCATGTACTATTTAATGAATATTATTTACCTATTTATCCAAGTGGCCCTTCTGAGTTCTAGTGACATCTGTCACCCAAGGTGACTTTTAGAGGAGAAAAAGGAAAATAAAAAACAAAAATCTGGGAGTAAAAAAAAAAAGATTTAAACCAAAACTTTCTGGAGATCATCTCTGTGGAGGAAGAAATGTGGGTATGTCCTTCCATCAGTGATTCAGAAAGTGCAGCATTGCCTGATAAATTCTGTGTGATTTCAGGGTGCTTTATTTTTGAATCTAGTAAGTAGCAAGCATGAATTGCCAATACCAAAGCAGACAAACATTGGTTTATTTAATCTTATGTCCTGTGTTTGATGCTGACCACCATCAGAAGGGAGGGCACAAGCTCCCCATAATTTGCCTACATGGATGTCCTTCTCCTCACCTGCAGACCTGGTGATCTTGTGTTACACCATGAAGAAGCTAATTATACACCCAAACCCCCAAATCTCCCCTCAGTTCATCAGAGGTCACCCCTGAAGCTCTGAGGGTACACCAGAGCCAGACAGGGGTTCTCAGATGGAAGAGATCTTTGTCAGAAAAAGCCAAATTGTTGGAACCAGAGTGTTTCTGGGAACCAGGCGGGTTTGGGGCCCTGCCAGCAGAACGCAGGCAAAGGTTCCCTTGAAAGCCTTCCTGCATGCCAGCATCCTTTCACTCACTTCACCTGATGGGCTTCCAGGGGCCACAGATCCAGGGCTTCTCCATCACTTGGACCACTCTGGAGCTGGATCCCTCCTGCCCCTCCGTTCCATGGATGCTTACTTCAGGTTCAACAGCCCTAAAGCCTACAGGCTCCTCATCACAAGGCTGGGAGCTGCAGAAGCTAGGTGGGGGTGAGGAGGCTGGGTATCCTGGGAAAGGGAAAAGCTGGAACCTTTATTGTCAGGACCATTAAACGAAATGCTATGACTTCCCTCTCCAAACCTTCCTTCTAAAGCAAATTTTGAAATGTCTATTCTGAAACAGAAAAAGGTCACCCGCCAAGTTCCCTAATGTGGTGCTATTCCAATTGTTTTGAACCTGTGATCTTGGGTGTGATTGTGCACAGATTGTGCACAAGCTTACGACAAACCTCATATTTGGTCCTACTAAGATGCAACATTTGGCTCTTGGTCTAAGTAAGGAATGTCATAAAAAGTAAATAAAATACTAAATATCTAGGTTAGGGCTAGACTTAATTAGGAATTGTGGAGTGTATCCAGGAGCTCTGGTACTTTAGCTTCTGAGTGCCCCTTCCCCAAAGAGAAGTGATGGGATAACTAACCACCCAAGTTTTCTGGCTGGGCAGGTGGAAAAAAAATTACTCTTAGAAGTTCAGTAGCTGAACTAATTACCAGCAAATGATTGCCTGGGGTTGGACCATTTATTATCTCATCAGCATTCAGTGCCACTTCCATAGGATGAAGGAGAAGGAAGAAGAAAAAAAAGCCCAGAAACATGAGAAGGAGAGCAGATGAAAGGACAGCAGTTAGAAGGAAAAAAAATGCTTCTTAACTCTACTCTGTACTTTTTCTCTCTAATAGATCCCCCTCCCAATCCACCCTAAGTAGAGCAACTGGCATGTAATGAGTTCTGCAGGGATGGAGTATCAGCAGCACGCTCTGAGATTTCTCACTTTGTGCTTGACTAGATCCCCAGATACCCCAAACTTTTGGGAGCAGAGGAAGAGTCAAGTGGAGGCAAGACCTTTATATATATATATATATACATACACATACATATATACACACCCATTAAAAAAATACATACATATACACACACAGAGTGACAACTTTCAGCTCACCAGCATTTCTCAGGACTTTGTTGTATCCATTGGCTGCAAGAACGGTTCGAATTGACACGAAGTTTCCATCTAGACTCTAAGCAAGATGTGCTTTGGACACTGGTTTTGCTAACACAGAGTTCTGCTTCCTGGAACTGAAGACGCCTCCTGGAACCACACCTGGGACATCTGGAAACTTGGATTTGCCTGGGGGTAGCCGCAGCTGAAATCTCTGCTACCGTATGAGGTATTAAATATCTTCTCTCCTTGCACTATATCTTTTACCTTGGAGATGATCTTCTCCAGATAAAACAGGATGCTGACTCAATGGATATTGATGAGAAAAGGCTGCAGCCATCAGTGTGCTCACTCCTTGCAGCTGCTGTGGGTGTGCTTGCCTGCCCAGTAGCACTTTTCTCACATCTCTTTGCATGCTGTGGGTTCCAGGAACTTCTGCCCTTTCCTGTTGGTGAGGTTTTCTTTCTCTACATATGGCAAGCCAAGGAAGAGATGGCTTGCAAGGAAGGTGCTAGCAAACCTGGCTCTTGCTCCTAGTACATTTTTAAAAAATGAGAACATCCTTCCAGTAATCCATGTTTGCATTAGATGAAAATGTTTTGGCTTCCCTCCTGTCCTTGAAAGCCCAGTGGTGTGATAGGAATTTGGGAAATGCAGGCTCTCAAAAGTAATGTAAAGAACAGATCCACCTATTCAAATGCAAATTGCTAAAGAAGAAAACAAGGGAATTATTTTCTCTACAAAAACAAACAAAACCCCAACAAAATAATTCGTTCTTTTAAATTTAAGACTGCATCCCACATTTTTTAGATTATTTTTCCATCAAAATTTCTAGATTGCGCTGCCTCCAGATCCTCTTGTCCTGCTGGGATGTTTATTGAAGAGAGATTGAAGGAATTTTCTGTCAAAAGATTAGTGTCACACATGGGGCTGTCACTCCAGATCTTGTGGAGGGAACAAACCACCCCCCTGGATGATTGCAAAAGTTGACATAACATCTGAAGAGAAGCCAGAAAACCCATGCAAGGAAATCAAATGCACACTGTGACCAGTGCATGTTTCTGCAGTCTTTTGAGTTGCCTTGGGCCAGGCCAACCCTGCTGTAAGACACTTTCCACCTCCAGCTGCTAATGGGGGTATCTCCATTTACTCTAAGGATACTCCAGTGTGTGCTGTGAAGTGCCCAGCAGCTGCTGGCTGCTCAGCATGTGGGCAACTGAAGAGATGCAAATGGCCACAGACCTGTTGCTAGTCAGGATACAACTGGTTTTTAAACCAGAAATTTGCACTCCTAATGTTTTGTCTCCTACACACAAACTGCAGGGGAAGTGAGAACTGCATCTTTTCTACACAGCACTCCTAAGCCTCAAATAAGGTTGGAAATTCCTCCTCCTACTGCTCCAGTAAAAGAGGAGGAATTCAAAATTTCAAAATTTTGAAGCAGATTTCAGAATTTGGAGGTGAGAGCTAAGATTTTGTGTGGAGAGACTGATTTGTCACGTTCCCTTTGACGTTCATTGAGCATCCAGAAACTGTGGTGCTGAGCATGGCAAGAATCCTTATCTCAAAAGAAGCAAAGCTCTTGCCTGTTGCTGCTATGAACTACATGCACTGGGTAAAGAGGGGCTGTTAATCTTAGACATAAGCACAGTTACATCCATCTTCACATTGGAGATGCCTTTTGTCTTTGCTGGAGATGTACCAACAAATGCTTGGTTGGGCATCCAGTCCTGCAGCTCCAGGAGCCTACAGCTTTTTTTTTTTTTTTTCTTTTTTTTTTTTAACAACTGGTGTTGAGACAGACACAATCCTTCAACCAGGAATATCCTCAGAGTTGGAGGATGTTCAGGGGAGCAGCTCAGGTAGTGTACACCAAAGGCTAAGGTCAGTTTATATGGGCTTCTTTTAAGGCACTGGATACTTATCTTCTGTGACTGCTTCCACTGTTCTGTGTGCAATTATTTTGCCTCATTTTTATAGTATTCAAAGAGATGGAGGTTGAATATTTTGTTAAAGTATTTTTTTTTTCTCTTGGCCTCTGCCTCCTGTGGTTTCGTACCTCTATTGCCAATTCTCACCCTTGTATTTTTCTCAGATGATCAGTAACTGTTTCCCTGAAATGTCTCAGCCCTCCTAACCACGGGCACACTCCTCCCAGGTGATTGGAAGCACCACGGCTCTACAGCTATAAGGAATAGTCGTCTGGTCTGCATGTCACCGGTATCTGTGTGAATTAAGAAGGTGACTGCTCTCTGGGGCATCAAACCTTTTTAAAATAAAGACTTTTGGAAGCAAAATACTGCAGTGTGGCATGTATATAATTTTCCTTCATGGACATGAAAGGAGAGCTAGCTTTTACCGTTGGACTCTGACTTTGGAAGTACCTGAGAGGTACAGGAGCCGGGAGAGGGAGAGAGGGGGGCTCAGCGCCTTTCAAGAGCCGGCCATCCTGCAGTAGCAAAGGGAGTAGTAAGTGAAGAGTAGAGGTCTCTGCGATGGAGTAAGAAAGTTTTCCTTGAGCCGCAGGGCATCCCTGCCTCCCGCCCGGCCATCCCGCGGGGCCGGGGGCGCTGCGCTCTCCGCCGCAGCCGCTGGGTGTCAGTGAGCCTCTGGTTTAGCGGCGGCCGGCGCCGCCCGCCCGCCGGATCGCTTTCAAAGCTGCCACTCTCGCTTAGAAAGTTATTTCTCCCCCACCTCGCTTTTCCTTCTTCTGCTTCTTCTTTTTCCCTCTGTTGGAAAATACTGAGATTAAATTTACACTTAAGACGGCAACTTTGCAGCGGCGGCAAGGTTTTGAGCTTAAAGGACAACCGAACACACCAAAATGCGTGCAGACAGACTCAGAAATGATGATTGTAGTATTTAAAATGTTGGTTTGAAATGCGATTTAACTCCGGTCTGGTCAGATCCACCGACTGATACTCTAATCCCAAGTGAAGCTTCTCGTTGATTTAAGAAGCTTCTGTTAGACTGTTTTCTGGACATAGAAGAAAAAACCAGAAAGTGGATAGCTTTTTCTTTCAAGAGTTGAAAGCAGCACTCGTTTGAGGTTTTAAGAAGATTTAGAGAACGGGGATTGATCTGCTAACATCAGAGAAGAAATCTAGTGGCAAATAGCAAAACTTCATGGAATACCACTGACAGATATTATTGACTATCCCCTTTCTGGGCCAACAAACCCACTCATTGCTTATTCACAATTTTTAGTTGCACAAAAAGTAACCTCCAAGCTTGACCATGAGAGGCATAGAATTAGGAATAAAATTCCCCCTGCCTCTTTAAGAATCTTCCTGAGAAAAAGCTTAGACAAGTAAAGGAGCTGCTTCATCATAACCCTTCAAAATGTGCTGAGCCTCAGCTACCTGTAATACTACCTGATAATTACATGCAAAGACCTGGGTATCAAACACCTGACCCGACCTTGTTGTCACCTGGTAAATGTCAGCACATAACAGAATTTCCTTTAGAGCAGTCCCACGGAGTTTTCACCACAAGGCCAGGTATGGGAAGAGAAGCAGGGGAAACAATCACTGTCAATGAGGGTTTGAGTGTTGCTTCTCCCACTGAAGACTCTTTGAGGAAACAGACACTAAGCTCAAAAGCTTTTGAAGGGGCTATTTGGGGGGAAAACCACTTCCAGCTGCCAGAGGATACGAAGGTGTAAGCTCTGTGTCTGACTCTGCAGATGTGTTCAAATTGTGGCTTTTGTTGGAAGGGGCAAGACAGAGAAATAGATAGCAAAAAGCAGACATTTTTCTTATTGCCATCTTTGATTCACGTAATTGTTATTTGAATTCTAGTACTATATTAAAAGCAGTGTTTCATGAATATGTCATCTCAAAGCATCCCAAGGAATTTATTAGGGACTTTACATCCATAGGAAGTGATTTACCCTTTGTGGTAATGCAGTTACCTTTGGAGTGAAAAGCAGCAACTGTTTGGGATCACACAGCCGCAGTACCTGATAATTTAGCCTTGGACATTTCTGTGTCATGTGGAAACCATAGAGGGGAATTCAGAGAAGTGGGAAGTCATTTCAGAACTGAGGAGGAATGTGGCAGGTAACACCCTTGCCCCAAGAAGTGAAAGAGCATTTAAAAGCCATCAGTTATAACATGCTGCAAGCACTACAAACTCCTACTGAATTGCAAAAATCTGTAGCATTCATATTTTCCTTAGATGATTTTTGTCCAAGTTCTTGCCAGAGTCAAGTCTTCTGTAACTTGTGAGAGCTGTCAAGAGCAGAGCCCCAGGTGGTACAGCTGCAGGCTATGTTTAATAGTTAATGCTGAACAATGTTATATTTGTATCCTGTTATTCACACGCTACTGAAAATTTGTGAATTTTTTGAAAATACACTGTGGAAGATTGGATGAAACCTCAAGATAGAGCTTCTAATGCTTAGCTTACATTTTGCAGTTCTGGAGAATATTTGTATATAATCTTGAATGCCCCAAGCAAATGTTGTTTAGTTAGTCAGCTCTACTTGGTGGGGTTATAATTTAAAAGTTTATTCTAACTTTTGTCTTGCTCAGAAATATGTATCTTGGCTGCAATTCAGAGTGCACACCATAGATGCAAGGCTGACTTTTCATTTGGGTTTGCATGCATGATTCCTCTTGATTTAGCTGAAGCTGATCATGCATCTGGGACCACCAGAGCTGAGAACCTCAGCTGTGGTGTCACTGGCCACAAAATCCTTCCTCCTCAGCCTCCAGTTCAGCCTTCCAAGATTTAAAGGGACCGGTTTAGAGCTCCCATTTTTTTGAGCAATGTGCTTGTAAAGAAACATACAACAGGACAGATTGAAACCTGTTGTGGGCTGAGAAGGACCCCATTTTCTGCTGACAGAATTGCAGGGTCTAGGAAGAAATGTGATGAGAAGATCCTCTCCTTTCACATGCATCACTTGAATTGGCCACTTGGAAATTTATAACCTCTATTGCAATATCCATTTTTTTCCCCTCCTCTTTCTAGAAGCAAGGCCCTGCTTTCCAAGAAGTGGCTCAGCACTGGAAAATGTGGATAGCCCAGGTGCTATGCTAATCAGATAGATGTTATTTTGGGGTGGGTGGGAAGGTACAATCTGCCATTCAAAGGAACATGTGTATATGGATGGCAGGAACTGGCTGGCCATGAGTAGTTGCACCTGCATGTCTGGGAGATCAATATGATTGTAAATGCTTCTCTAGTCCCATGTAACAAGAGTCCCTGTCTCGCTCCCTTAATAACCACAGAAGTGTACATCTACAGGAAGAGATATCCCATACCTAGAGAAATAGTACCAATAACTTGGGGGAAAAAGAAGATGCCATTACATTTATTTTATAAATAATGAGAATATCAAAAAAATGACTGCCCGTGGAGAGTCAAGACTACATCACAGGTCTTGAAATTCCCTTCTTCTCTGGGTTGTATTTATGGGGTTTTTTACAGACTCTGCTATCTCTGATTTATCATGAACACTAGGCTTAACTATTATAGTTTTTCCCTTTTATTTCCTTTTTGTTTTCCTTTTCACCATTTCTTTCTTTTTCTCCTCATGGCTATTTTTTTTGAAGTAGACCCAGGGAAGTCCATGTTGGTAGCAGACTTGGAAATAGATTTTAAACATAATTTCCCATTCATACCCCACATCAGTTTATTTATTTTTTCATTTTTTGAGTTCTATTTTTTTCCAGTTAAGAACTGTGTAAATAGCCCTAATGAGCCTTGAGGGCTCTCATTTGCTTAGAGAGATTAAAACAAGCTGGGAAGTCTCCAAGCACATGGGACAGAAGGTACAAAATATACTTTAACTAGAACTGGTCAAATAATTCATGCCAGATTGTTTGTGTGACATGTTGTACCTTTTTGGTTTTGTGCACCTTTAATACTTGTATTTAAGTATTACATTTTGTAAGCAGACCTGGCTCTACAACTTGTTCAAAAGCTGGTCATTTTTGAGTATTTGCAATTTCTCAGCTCTTTTATGGGATTGATCAGCTAAATCATACTGTGGTTTTCTTTCAAGGAAGCAATTTTTGTCTATTTGCATATAATCCACAACTATTCTCAATTCTATGAGAAATAAATTTCTTTCAATGTGAATGATAAAAAATACCCCTCTATCCCTGGGATTTCCACCCAAATTCACCTAAACTGACATTCATGGTGTTTTTTACTGCCTACAAAAAAGGGTAAGTCTTGCTCACGTGTTTACTGCTAAGGAAAGAGAGGGGATGTATCTGTCAGGAAAGCAAATCCATGATTTGAATCCCCACTGTTTTAGAAGCTCTTTGTTTTGCATGAAGCTATTTTTTTTCTCTCTCATTGGCCAGTTTACTGTGCAGTGGACATTGCACACAGATTGTGTCTAATGACACCATGACCTGCTAGTCCATACAGTTGCTTCATGGATCAAATCCTTTCCGAGTGTACGGGGTGGGATTATTTAATATAAAAGCATATAGGGAAAACACCCTTGAGCCACGTTTTCTGAACAAGATCTCTGTCTCTCTCTCTCTCACACACAGAGAATGACTCTCTGTTCCACTTCCCCTGTATTATCTTACCTACACAGCTCCTTGGGAACTGCATGGCTGAGCAAGGATGCTTTGCTGCTCGAACAAAGCCTGGCATTGTCCGAGGGGCAGACGCACAAATCTGGACCTCGCCCCTGGAAGAGTGCAGAGTGACCCTGAACCCAAGCTCCCCCAAAAGCAAAATGCACCAGCCATTTCTCTGACCTAGGGTTTGTTCCACAGCCCTGTCTGAGAGATGTTAACCTCCAGCTTGTACTACCACATGTGAAAACAGAGGCTGAACAAAAATGTCAGAGCAGAGCTCCTGTTGGTTGCGTGGAAAAAACGGGAATGAAATCAGTTTGTACATTTTAACTTTTGGAAAACCTCAGGCTGTGGGTGCTGAAGCAATTCTTTCTGTGTATCCCTGGCTGACTGTGCTCAGCATAACCCTGAAATCTAACAAATGCTGACCTTGCTCGTAAAAGCAATACATTGTTTTTAAACATTAGTTTCCTATTCCTGACAGATAAGTTGAAAAGTTAACAATGCGCTAAGGCTGTAAAATGTTGGCCAGAGTTTAGATTTCACCTCTGTTTAACTTTTTGTCAACAGATTGGCATTTTCCTCCCCATTCAGAACAGTTGGGTTTTGCTTTCAGCACTGAGTAATAGCTCTTAGATGCTCTCTCACGCAGAGATTTGAGTTCAATATTAAAGCATTGATAACACTCTTATTATCAGAAAGACATGGCCTATGGGCTCAGAGGGAATCTAAAACAGCTCTTTCAGCGCAATAAAAGAATAGTTCTACATTATGTGCCATGAAGTTCCCAGATATATTACTTAACCAGATCACGGCATGCTAGCAGATTCAGGCCCATGCAGGCCTGCTAAGTCTTTCTGAAATTACTTCCTTTCAAGAAAACAGTGCCCCAGTGCAAGATATCTTTGCTAACACACTGGGTATAAATGACTGCTCCTGCAAGTTAAACTGCACAGCCAATCCTCCCTGGGAGAGGCCGTGTTGGTTCAGCAGGGTGACAGAATCGTGCCACTGGGACTTCAAGAGTTAACAACGTTAGCTGGGGGCTATGTTTCAGTCGCTGTACTTTGTGCTGTGCTGGGTTTAAAAGCTGTTGAAACTAAGTTAAGGGCAGTGCTGTATATCAGTATATCCACTGAGCCAAGGAGAACCATTTATTTTTAATTGAATTAAATTGCTCACAAAATGAAAGTAGCATACTTTCATTAATATTTCATTACTTGCAGTGTTAAACAATGATCACAAAGAAAACTTTGCTGGTGTCTTTTCTGTCTCTGAATTTTTTCTGTTACTTTATTGCATGAGATGGTCCTGTTGGCTTTCCTGTGATTTGAATGTTAAATGCTACCGAGGCTGAGTGCTACTGCTGGGTTTTGTAGGCTGAGGAATAAACCTGAACCTTGATGCCGAAGCTACTGCAGAGCTACAGCCAAGGAAGGAAGAGTAGGAGATTTGCAGTCTGATCAGAGAGAATGGTTCTTTCTTCACAAAAAACGGGGTTCATCTTAGCACTAGGCAGAAAGTCATCCACAGAAACATCAGTGTCTCATCTGGAGCAAGAAAATACTGTCATGGCTACTGCCGTTACTCTTTGTTATTTCAGTGAGCTCTGTGGTTGATGGAGGTAGAAGAAAAAGATGTGGCATTTTCCTTCCAATCCAAAAGCAAAAGTTAAGCATGATTTAGATATCTGTGAAATTAAAACCAGGCTCTGCTTGCACATTGCCAAGGAACTGAGTTGCTGAGGGAGTCAGTTATGCCTAAAATTTGCATTGCAACTCTTAATTTCATACAATGAATGTGGCCCATTGTTTTCCTCAGTGAGGTGCACTAGATGTGTATATATATTCTTCCACCTATTTGTATTAAGCCCAGCCAAGTATTTATGCAAAAAGGTGAGGTATTGTGATCACAGCAGAAATCGCCATGGATGGTGCAGATCTGGCCAAATTGGCAAATTCCTCCGTGTGTTTCCTGTCTTTCACAGCAAGCAAATAGGTAAAAACTACTAGAGGCATTGGACAACATTTATTTTTGTGTATAGTGTTCTATTTAACATAATCCACTTCAGACAGAAATGAAGCAAGTCCTGAGACTTGAGCTCCAGAGGTGTGAATGGTCTCAGTGCTTGTAGTGATGCTAGGCTGATTTATCTCAGTGTGGCTTTCAGCACTACTGGCTGATTGAACTGAAACTATAACTTTGAGGATTAAATATGTATTTGATGCACTTTCAGTCAAGACTAACCCCTCTGTTTTTCACAGCATAGCCTTATATTACTCATAGAAAAGGTAATGCTATTAAACCAGAGCAAGGAACTACAGAAAGCATCTTCTAAGTGAAGATGATGTGGTGTTTTCTCCTCAAAAGTTGTCTGTAGCTTGAATGTTGCTTAAGAAATTACTTAGCTCCTCATTGCCATCCTGCCTGTGTCTTCTTGGTTCAGAAAGCACTTATTATGGTAGGAAATGACAGACCTGCTGTTTCAAAGCCACATTCAGGCTGTGAATGTGGGCAGTGAATGTCATCTATTAAGGTTTAGGTCCATCCTCTCTCAGGCTCCCTTTTCATGTAGCTTCAGGTGCTCAGATCTTTCAAAGGTGTAATCTTTCCCTGTCTTGAAGGAAGGAAATGGTAATTCCTTGGGGTCCCATTGGAAGATGAAGAAATCATCAAGGGAAGGGAAAAATGTCAATAAGACACTTCAAGTAGCATGTTTCCAGGCAATCATGCTACTTTTAATGTGTTAAAGTCAGTTGGCCTTTGGACAAATGCCTCATCATAACACCACCCGAGGTGTGTGATAATCGCCAAGAAATGCTCTACCTGTCATGTCTTATTGCTTAAATATTTATGCTTATGACATTTGATTCCTGCACTCTATATGTCATCAGAATGCTTCACTCACAGTAGATATGTCATCACCCACCAGGAACAGCTGACACTAAGGATTAGAACACTTTCAAATTAAAAATCCCTAAACAAAGAAATGACATGCTAGTAATTGTCTGGGGTAGAATAAATCAAATATATGATGATATGAACTAATAGATTTATTACATTAAGCTGACCCAGGCATTTAGTTTGATGATTCCTGTGCCTCGCTTAACTCTGTGAGGAAAGCAGAGAAAGAATAGGACTTGTATTAATGGTACTTCTTATTTTGATGAAGGTCATGTTGTATTTCCTCTCAGTTCCACTCTGAGGAGTCAATAGGGAAGAGTACAAATTCTGTGGCAGAAATTGCTGGCGAGAACTAAGTGTGCAAAATGAAATCCTCCTGCCAAGCAGTTTCTGTCTTGAAAGATAGTTTTCAAATGTTCCCAGTGTTTCCAGTACAATATTGGGTGACCCTCAATAGGAGATTGGCATCAAATAGACAACAGATTTCCAGCTACTCCATAAAGGACAAACCCCAAACTTCCGGGTAGAGGAGCTGGTGCTCCTGCCCCTAGCCCACGTTTCCCTGCTCTAGGTCAGGAGGAAGGGATGCCCACACTCTGAGCCTCTAGCTGTGCCCAGGGCAGCAGTCCTGCCTCCAGGGGGTGTCTAGAAACCCTCAGCTGGGCAGGGATGCAGGGATGCAGCAGAGGTGCTCAGCCTCCAGCACTGCTCTAGCAGCTGCTCCTGGTCTCTGCTGAGGCAACCACGGGTGCAGCCATTCCACAACTTAGGTATGGAGCCATGGGCTGCCAGCTGGATCACCCTAGTGCCAGATGTTTTTAATTGGATAAAAAAGCTGAAATGCTGATATTTTCTAATGAGCCACTATATATGAATGCTGCTGCCCTTCACTGAATAGAGTCAAAGCTGGTCAGTTATGTGTTTGAAGGCAGGACTACTGCTGACATCAGGAGCCTCCCTTTAGACCATGCACTTACAAAAAGTAAGGTCTCACCTCTTTCATTAGTCACCAGGGTGTGCACTATAATCACAGCAACTAATCCTCTGGTTGTATCCAGACAGGCTTATTTAGGGTCTTTTTCTCTCTAGCATGCACCAGTATTGAATCTAAACAACGATATGGACACAAGCAGGACAAGAGTGTAAGCTCATGCCACATGTGAAAACACACAAATTGAAATAGATATGTGACTGAGATGGACTGAAGATGCATAATTTCCAATTTAACTGTTCCTCTGCCATTTCCAGTCCTGTTAAAATAAACATTATTAATCAAAATATTAGTTACTATTAAAAGATAAAACCAAATAGGTCTAATATATTGATGCTTGAAGTATGTTATCAACTGATGGCTATAGACCCATTTCTAACATGCCTCAAGCAAAATTTTCACCTCAGAGCTGTGTGGCAGAACGTGCCCTGAGACAGTGTGCTCTGACTACACATGTATAATGTCCTTTGATATTAATGGAGGAATCCAGAACACTGGATTTGCTCTATGGCCCTAAGTGAAGGATTCTTCCTTTTGTGTCAGAGCCGCATGTATCAGCGCTTTCACTCATGGATTCTGTACATCTCCCTCAAACCAGCCCAAATAAAGCCAGCACCACGTGCTCTGTCCTGGCACTGGCTCAGCAGAGTGGCATTGAGCAGCTATATATATCTGGCACAATGTGGCTTGCACGCTGCGTGTGGATTTGAACGTGCACGGCAGCTCACCCCGAGAGGCCCCAAACACCCACAAAGGACGGGCCAGCCGTCACCCACAGCCACTGGTGACAGCAGGAGCCACTGCCTGCCATACCTGCTGCTGTGCACGTGCCCCTCCCGCTTATAAAGTTATCAAATGGGATGCCCTTCCCTCTAATAAAGGGGTTATCTGAGGGGAGGGAGGGGACGTTGTTTTGGCTGGAATTTCACAAGGCACAGGTGGTACAACCAGCTGCAAGATCTTTAGTTCTTGTTGGCTGTACACCAGCTCTTGGTCTTTTCATAGTTCTTTCACTGGTAGTGAAGGAGGAGGAGTGGCAGGAAGGGACAGTGGGCCCTTGATGATGTTGTTCAGCATCAGCAGCTGTCTCAGGTTGGCATTAGGCTCTGGAACAGTTCCTCAGGAGGTGTTTATGCTGAACCGTTCCCTGGTGACACTGGACGCGATAGCAGAAATGGTAATGCAGCAAAATGCTTACTGAAAAGAATCCATGCAAAAGCCTGTCCCATCTCTGAATTTCGCTGTACAAAACCATCTTTTACTTTGTAAGCTGCCTGGGGTGGTATGACAAACAAAAGGTATTTCTCCACAGAAAAGGATAGATTTTTCCACCACTGCTTCCCCTGAGTGATACAGCATAAACTGTGGAAATGGACACAGCCCCCAAGCATATGCCTCTAATTAACCAGTTATTTCTGAGGCTGCTGAGAGTGGAAATTACAGGAGATAAGGAGCCAGATCTCAGGTTTACACAAGATGGCACGTTCCTGAGAGAATAGAGACAAAACCCAAATAATGTCAGGATGTGGAATTAGAAAGAATGCAAGCTCACGAGAAGGGAAAACAATTGAAAGAAAAGAAATGGTTTAGGGAAGAACTAGGAGGAAGCTGGCAGTTGCTTCTGCAGAAAGTTGGGGAGTTCCCAAGTGGTACAAGAATTTTATAGGCAGATAAGACTAAAAACTTGAATGTAAACAACACAGGGACTATTTTTCTTAGACTTCTATATTCTACCCTTCTTCATATCTCAAATGCCTCTGGAGATCACAGGACCTTAACTTTGATGGCAGAATATCTTGAGAAGCTGTTTGTATTGGAAGCCCTGTTTGATTTCACCCTCTGTTAATGTGTATATGTGTGTGCTCTCAGAGGGCTCCTTGAAAAGTTCCTTTGAACTTTCCTAACACTTTTTGACCACAGAAGTATGAAACACAAGGAACGTCCTGGAGGTCATCTTGTTCAGCCTCCGGCTCAGTGCACAGCTATTACTAACTGGCTAGATAATGTCACATCTGGTTTTCTGGGTTTTTTTCTTGATGAATCTTGAAAGCCTCCATGGACTGAGATACCAGCTCTTGGGTAGCTTGTTCCTGCTCTAGGAGCTGACTCCTCTAGTAAGTGTTCCTTATTGTCTATTCTGAATCTTCTGAGCCACAGTTCGTGGCTATGTTGCCTGGAATAAAAAGAAAAACTTTCCAAACAACATTAAAGTGCATATAAACACATATGAAGAGCAGTTCTTTAATGAATCTTTCAGGCGCACAAAATACAGCTATGCACACTCATGGCATCAGATTATCACCATTTTATAAGTTTAAATAATTAGTTTATCTAGCAAGTGCATCAAATAGGAGACCAGTGGTCCTGGGAACCCACCCTGGGACCTGCCCTATTGGAGACACTCCAAGGGGTTCTTCGCCCTATATTTTGTTATGTCTCCCAAGTGTTGGTATAAAACAAGATGTCCTTGTCAGAAATTCTTTTCTTGGAAATAAGACTAAATAGAATCTCAAGAATGTGACATAATGTGTTATAAAGGGTAATCTACTATTCTAAAATGTAAATAAATGCTAGAAACTATACATCTATATGTTAAAAATCTACAAAGCTACAAATACATAAAAATATATATAAAAAAGCAAAAAATCTTTAGGCATTTGCTTTGCCTAAGTTAGGAGCAAGTTATTGCTCCTTGCTTTACTGTCTGTCACTCCCAAGAAGAGCAGTTCAGTTGTCCTTGTGACTACCCTTCAAACACTGACTTTGTGACTACCCTTCAAATATTGACTAGAGACCTCCCTTCCCTGCCTTCTCTTCATCTTCTTAAATAAGACCAGTTGCTTCAATCTTTCTTCAACACTCATGTGCTGATAATCCTGGTCTCCTTCTACTGGGACTTTTTCAGTTTCTAAATATCCTCTTTGACTTCCAGAGTTGAGAGAGGTGATACAAAATAGATGGGCCTAAATAGAAGGGGATGAAAACTTCCCTTAGTCTGCTGGTTGTGCTCTTAACATAGCTTGATATGGGCTTTGCTTCATGTTTCCTTGGAAGAGGGTAACTCCTAAAAATGAAATGTTTAGACCGGTGATATTTGGCCACCTTCTCATGGCCATGCTGTAGAAGACTCCCAGCAGTGAGAGACAGAACTAACAAAGAACAGATTTGGGGAAAGCAGTTTAGAATATTTTACACTGATTTTCTGAAATGGGGACGTGCTTATGTACCATGAGCAAGCAAAATGCAAGCAAAAGTGACTGCTAACAAAGTGAAACCTGCTGAAGCCACCTCAACACTTCAGAAAATGTTGCCCCGAGTTCGCCTCAGTCAGCTGTCTTTTTTCTGCTCTCGTGTGCATAGTGTATTGTGGAAAGCCAGATAAGAGCATTTATTCAAATCCAGCAAAAAATAAAGCTCCTCTTTCTCTGCTAAAACAGGTTTAGATTTGTACCCTGCAAACTGATACAAAAAGGCTTGCTTCTCCACACAAGAAAAGCCCATCTCTGGGAACACTGAATATACAGAATGTGTGAATAAAAAGAGAGGATGTAACATTTGTGAGATGCTTGTGACAGCCACTCGGCAAATGAAACACATGTATTATGACAAAATCACAAACTGCTGGCTTGGCAGATTCCCTGGGAACGGGTGGGGAAGGTGATAGCTGCTTGAAAGTCAGAGAAAGGATCAATATTGAATAAATCAAAACAAATATGTGATAGGTTCTGAGAATGATATAAAAATTAAATACCAGTGAGTTTGAGGCACGAAAACATCCAATTACTGGGCTAATGCTACACTCACTGTCATTCTGAGAAAAGGGGGAGGGCAGATGAAATTACTGAGGGGGGTAATAGCTGGAAGTAGTTTTGATGTTTACACACAAAGCCCCTCTCAATACACTTAGCACAAGAAGATACTTCCTACTGCTGGTATTTTATGGATAGAGAAGTTGAGGCATGGGCCACAGTTCTCTTATTTGTCCTGGTCCTCCATTGGAGTCCACTGCCTGTTCCCTTTCCCTCTGTTATCCTTGCCTCTCCCAGTATTTCACCGTGCTCAATTAAAACCTGGATTTGCCCAGCAAAGGAAATGGCCACTTAGTCATAGAGGGACCAGCTTCTCTATGGAGAGAATCTTCAAACATAACACAAGAAGAGAAAGGCCTCTCATACTGGTGGAACATCGGGATTTTCATGCTTAGAAGCCCTTTCCATTTGGAAAGCTCCTCTTTACTGTGCATTTCTCTCCCAAATCTGCCTGCTTGTATAATTTTATGCATTCTCAGGTGTTGTCCTTGTCTTTTAAATTTTGTTTCTCTTTCACTTTATATTAAAGCACCGAAATAGAAGAAGCCATTACCACAAGCTTAGTGCTATATGGGCTTTGTGCTGCTATCTGCTTCGAGAGAATTTCACTCTAGGAAATTTTCCACTGGAGACAGGCTAAGATTCCAGGGACGAATTTCCAGGAGAAAATAGCATCTTCTTTCCTTGTTCTGAAGTTAATTCAAGACATTGAATACTGAACCTCTGTCAGTATTTGTTGGCATTTCTTATTTGTTCGTATTTCTTATTTGTCTCATAACTGTGCTTGGTGAGCTAGTTGCCCTATAACCCCAGACAAAGGGAGCCCTGCTGTTCTGAGGAGTTTCAAATTGCAACCCCATGCCTACATCTCCTGCCACCTTTCAATGCTGTGACATTGTGACATATGTGTTCATAAGACTGAGATTTTAGAAAACATTACCTGTTCTAAAGAAGCAAAACTTGGGTCTTTCCAAACTTTCTTCACTGATATTTTTCTTCCTCTTCATTTTATGTCTCAGAAACCCGACATGGCGAGTGGTGCACATTGATTTATATTCCTTTAATGCAAGAATATGAGTGCACCTAGCAGAATGTATGGATTTTCTTTTATACTTAACTGAGCACATAACATGTTAATAAAATGAATATATACTGTCTCTAGCCTACTGAATTTCCCTCATATTTTTCACATAACTTTACCTTGCTCTTTCTGTATTTCATTGAAGTAACAGCTTGCCTTAGTTTATTTGTAAGGCCATCCACGCTATCATATTACTGCAGATTCTACAGATAAAGATGAGAAGAAAGTGGAAGAATTGAAGGAATGGATGCAAGAGTAATGTTTATGAAGCACACAGATAACTTTCAGTGGAAGATGTTGTGAAAGTGCAAAGCTCTATTATTATTGCTATTATTACTTTATTATAGGTGGTTACCACACAGATCTCTGACTGGATGAATTAAATTCAAATAAAAGCAAGGACTGATTTCAGCTATTCCTTACTTAATCCTATAAACAGTCAATTGATATCTTAATATATATTGCTGCTGCTTCTGGCCAGGAAGTCATGGGAGGAGATAAGGTATTATTGGTTTTATCTGCTATGTGCCTTACATAGAGGGCAAATCCAGTTTTTCTTTCTTGTGAAAATATCTTGACATTTAGCTGGGGTCCTCTGATCTTGAAGCTTGAATTTTTTTGTGGAACGCATCAATACATGGAAATTTGGGGCTTGGATATAGAATAGAATTAGCATTCTGACTTAAGACTTAAATAGGCAGGGAATTGCCCTTTGTTTTCAAGTGGAATCTACCTAAGAATTTTCCAGGTGGGGAAAACAGTGTATGACTAATACAGACCTTGTTTTCTATGCTGAAGCGGTGTGTGGGGTAGTTCTGATTAGTGCAGATCTTGGAGGAGGTACCTGAGCAACAGCTTATAAAGATGACCTGCTGCTACTGTGCACAGACTGAAACCTCACCTGATGTAAGCTGATGTAACACTACTAATGTCAAAGTCTCTTTTGCTGACCTTGGTCTCTCAGTCCAGAACACCAAAAATATCACAAGCCATACCCCAACCCTCCCAGAGGGATGAGCTCCCCAACTGCCAGCTCTGCAAGTCACATCAGCTGATTTAAAGGTACTACAAGATTTGTGGGTATCTTCAAAGTGATATGAACATATTCTCTAATTTGTCTTCCTCCAAGCAGCTGGAGTGTGGTATTACCAGTTTTTAGCCTCCCAAGAGCTGGTAACAACTGCTCACCCAGGGACTCCCCATTTCTTTACTTGCAGAAAACATCTAGATTTGTAAACATCTACAAGTGCACTCCTCCTCAAAGCAAACCTTCAACCTTAGGCCTGTTTCTCCACTTAAAGTATGCTCTTGCACTGGTGTTAATCTGATTTTAGTCTGGATTCACATGCTTATTCCTCAGGGGAGTGGAGGGCTACACCCACAGAGGACAGCAGCCAAGAACATCTCAGTACAGCCATCTCCAGTATAACTAAACCAAGCAGGTGCTAAATAGCAAAAGACTCAATCAATGAAAGGACAAATATCCTTTAGAATTCTTTTTTAAGCTGGAAAATTAATTTTACTTAATTCAAAGTGGATGAGGAACCCCTCTGCTCCATTGCCATGCAGAGAACATTAGAGGCTGCAGCCCTGAAGTCCTGTGATCTCCTGTGCCCATAGTAGGAACATGTAGGTTTTGGGGATGTTGAAGAAGGATTGGCCCCTTCTTCATGGTTCTGTTTATAAGGTCCTGTAGGGACCCCAGAGGTTGGCCCCAAAGGCTGGGAGAAGGAGACTTGGGTTTGCTCCTGTGCTCCATAGGAGTTGCTCCAGCTGAGTCAACTAGTTTTGTGTTTTCTTACAGGATTCAGCAGCTTAATGGACATTTATTAGCATGTTAAGGCCCTCATGATGCAGAACCCAGGCCTGGAATTGGGTCAGCAGGTACCCCTGGATACCAACTGCCTGGCTGGGAGAAAGTTGAACCAGATATGAATGCTGCCCTCTTCTCTCCCTGAGCCCTCTGTGTGTCACTTATTTTTGGGGATGTACAAAAAAATATCTTTCACATCCCTTTCAAAACAAACCCATTTGAATCAGCCTATTGCAACAACAAAATCCCAACTAGGAGCAACAGGGGGGAAAAAAAGCACACAAGCCACCACCATCCCCCACTTCCCAACCATCATCTTTTGCCATGAACTAAAAACCAGCAGCTTCACTTGATTTCATTTTTGGTAATAACAACAACAGAAATTTGCATCTGGGCTGACAATGTGGATAGTGAGTGTTAGCCCAGTGCGATTTGAAATTGGCAAGTTATAGCAACCCTCTGGAAAACCAGGATTTACAAGGGAAATGCTGACAAACTCTTAACTACAGTGGCACTTGCTCTATACTATATTACACATAAAACAGTGAAATAGAACATAAGTCTCTTCTAATTATTGAAAATATTTTGGGGCTACCTTGTGCTAAAACACTCATTTTCATCTTGCCTTTCAGATAATTTTTTTCTCTCTCAAAGCAAATTTTGTTCTAAGCCACCTATCTTTAAAAAAAATGCTGCTAATCACCATTAAAAGAGCAGCATTCTGCGTGTGATTTTTGGAAGACTGTGTATGATAAGAAGAATTTCAAGGCTGTGTGGACTTGCATGACACCATATTATTGCATGAGCAAAAACCCAATACTGAACAGTAATAACCATTTGTCAGAGGCGGCACGGAGGATTATATTATAACCCTTTGTGTGTGTGTTTGTATCTATTCTATATAAAGCAATCAGACACCTTCCAATTTCCAAACACCTGATAATGCTAAAGTTTATTTTATCACAGCCAAGGTTATATTTTCTTTCACTTCATAGTGACCCTAGGAAGAAGAGGAATAATGGATCGGGAACCTATTATAGCTATTCTGTGTTAAACAGCCAAGTAAAGGGCAAATATAGTTCTGTAGTGGAATCAATCACTGAACCCATCAGTGAGAATGACCCTCCTGGCCCACACCTTCTTCCCCATGCCTAAGAATTTGCCATATTCAATCTTTAGGCTCTGAACCCAAATGCCCTTTGAAAGTGAATTTATGATCACTTCATCACACTGTCTATTAGCTCACTTTCTAACAAATAGGATTGAGAAATATATGGCAGGAACTGCAACGGCACATTTCCAACTAATGGTTAAAATGTCAGGGCGATAATGTACAAGTGCATCTGCCCTCAAACACAAAATCAAACGCAGCTTTACAAGGGCTGTCGCCATTCCACTTTAGTTAAACACTTGCAAGCTTCCTTCTTCCCTTTTGCAGGGCTGCAGTTTGGAAGCTGCTGCATCTCATCAGGGCTCAGTTTGCCAGTGCTGTACTGTACTTCATTAGGCAGCTCTATTTAATGGTTTCAACAAAAGCCATCATTTTAGCCCAACTGCCTTGACTAAATTAAAATTTCCAATCTCTGTTTTAGTGTTCTGCAACTGATGTATACATAAGCAAAACTGGTCAACATCTGCCAGGGGGTTGGCCAAAAGTTCTGTAAAGATGTACTTCACATTTCTGAAGCATGTGCAAAGTAACAACGTACTTATCCTCCTGAGGGCTCTCATGATTTTACTTCACCATTTGTTCAGACACACTTTAGCAGCATATAAGCCATACAGTTGATTCTCCCCTTGGTTGCAGTTTTATCTGTAGTGTCATTTTGAGTAATTGGGGTATGGTAGCTGATCAACTTTCAGGTTTCTCATTGGCAGAAAGGGACTGTATTGGCACCAAGAAAGAATATGATGGGTCCTCTCGGTGCCTGAGCAAGTGTCCCTCTTTTGCACTTGGCTACCCAAGGCCATTAGAAAATAAGCTTAATAAAGCAACTCAGTGTATACATCTTAACTATTCCCAGCCAAGGGGATGCAGCTATAGAAGAAATATTTTAAACCAATATGAAAGATGGTAAATGTACATATTTAGTCAGTGATCTGTGAAAGTTTTTGAATTAGTTTTTAAAGCTTTGTTAAGACCAGAACGCACAGATGTTGAAAACAAGTTCAGATGTAGCGACAGATGGTATTTGATTATGAAGCAGACTGTTCATATAATACAAAGATGCTGCTTCTGCCATACACAAGTAACTGCAGAGAGTGCAGTAGAAATTTTGGAAGGCAGAGCAGTTCAAGAGGTTCTTTGTGCGGCAATAACTTTCACGTTTTTCCAGCAGTGCTAGAATTGGGATAATTTTTTTTCTTTTACAGTCAATACCCTCACCCCCCCCTTCCCCCACTCTCCATTTTCTCCCCTGTTGTACAGCTCTCTTGCACTTTTTTGATCCTCTTTTCAGGTCATTTGAAATCAGATTAAGGATAGCTATACTTTATTTATATTTATGGAATAACAAAGTTCCTTAAGGTAAATAATAACAATGATAGTTACTATATATTACTGATATTATCTATATAAAAAGAGTACCATGTTTTGGACAAATCCTGAATTTTGCAAGTGATGTAACACTATATCCAGAATCACTGTCTTTTGCTGGGGACAGCATACATGCCTATTTGCTGGGGTTGCTGCCACATTCACCTTGTTGAAACAACCCTCACCCCCGTCCACTTCCCTCCTCCAAAGAGATGTGAGAAGGGTACTGCAATTGGGAAATACAGGGAGGGAGCAGCATAAAGGGCAGGGGTGCCTGGGACTGGGCACCAGCTTCACCCCATCTCTGTGGTGGGGGGTCCAGACCCCTCCTGCCACTGCTGTCCTCCAGCACTCCCTGGGTGCCTTTTGGGCACCAGCTTTGGGCTCCTTTGCCCTGGGCAGGGAGCAGCGTCTGTGGCCTCAGGCAGCGCCCATCTGCCTGGCCTTTGCACAGGGTCACTCTCTGGCAGAGCTGGGTGTCCCCCTTGCCCCACCACAGCACACCTTGACCTTTTCTTTCCCTGCCATTGCTGGGTCAGCCACCCTGTGCTGCCACCAGCAGCCGGCCGTGGCTCCGGTTAAAGGCTGCCAAACGCTCTGGAAATTTCGGGAAGGGCAGAAACACCGTTTAAGCAGCAGGCTCTTCCTGATGGAAGGGAAAAACCTGACTCATGGGCAGGGGGACATCCTCACCATGGATGGGCTTCTCCAATTCCTCTGCTGTTCCCCCCCAGGTTCTGGGGAAGCAAATGGCCGGGTAAATAGTATTTTAACATATTGCTTCTGGCCGCTGGCAAAGATGCAAAAGGATACCAGCAAGGAAGGTTTCAGCTAGGAGATAAAACTGGCAGGGGAGCAGCGTGTGGATTGTGCAATGTAGCCCAGGGTCTTTGGGAGGACCTGCAGGACCCCCGTGTGTGGGCTGTTAACGAGTAACCAGTGTTAATGAGTAACACGTGGGGCTGGCAGCACCCGCCCAGGCTGCAGGAACAGGAGCTGTCCCAGCTCTGCAGTGGGCAGGTGGGGGGTCCTAGGGAGGTGGTGCCTCCATCCTGCATCTCCATTTCACTCCCTATAAAATGGAGACACGGAGCAGGAATAGATTTGAGCGCAGCCTTTTGAAAGTGCTCAAGATTTTTCCCTGTGGCGCTCAGCGGGTGGTGGAGCTCCCCTCGCCTGAGTTCTAGGTTTCTCCCAAAGCTGGGAAGTCACAATGCATATGTTCGTGTAAGAAAGCAGTGGAGCTCATTTCGTATTATACCACTTCCAAACACACACATTTTATCACGAAAGATTTGAAATACACCCCTTGACCCGAGTGTCCTTATGCTTCCAGACTGTTTGCAGTGTGAGACAAGCTCTGGTTTTCAGATAAGCCTTTGAAGCAGTTTAAACCTCTGCCCCGTGCGTTGTTCAAGATCCAACCCTGACTGTCCTGTGGCTTTCTTAAATATGCCAGCAACTACTACCATGCATGAGGGGCAGGTGAACCCTCAGTCTGAATGGCTAGACTTCAGCCCGAGTCAGGCAGCCATGCAGTCCCTGGGGTGGGTGTGTTGTCAGAGCCTTGTGTGGATTACTGAGAAATTGTAAAAATAATATTAAAAAAACACAAAAAAACCAAACAAACAAACAAAAAAAAACCAAAAAAACCCCACCACCAAACTAAAGTGCCTCCACTTCAGAGAAATCTGGCCTTATGGTTTTGACTGGAGCATCATCTCTTCCTTTAAAAGCTCTGACCAAATTATTGAGCTGATAAACGATTTCCCTTGGTTTTACATGTGCTGGCATGAATTATCCTTGAGTGCTGCATATTAGGGTTGTTTTGTACTAAAAGGTGTTAAACACTTGTAATAAATATTTTTCCTTATTTCCCCTAGGACACTGTTCCATCTCTGGTTGGTGAAGCATAAAAAAGAGCTGTCATGCCCAGTTTTAATAGGCAATAGGATTTCAAGCCCCCAGAGTTGTTTCACAGTCTGGCAGTGGCCATAATGAAACTGGCCACTGTTGCCACAAGACTTTTTCCTCTCATGCGTTCTCCCCTGTTACCTCCCACAGCTGCTTGACTGGCAGGTCTCTTGCAAACCACAAACATATTTATATTGGAGCCAGTAGTATTTCTTTAGCTATCTATGCCATCTTTCTCAGTTTTTATTTTCCTTTGCCTAGATAGAGACTCAACCTTAAGTCTAATTTTAAAGAATAAAATTAAACTGTGCATGCAATTAACTGCATTTGGGTATGAACAGCAGTTCATTTTCATGTGTTTTGTTGTGAAGCGAATAGCTTGTCTGTTTGTTTGTTTGTTTGTTTTTTCACACTGATTCCCAAATAAATGGGAAAGTACTACTATTCAGTTGCCCAGGATTTATTCACGAAAATGCAATCACAGCCTCCCAGACTCTGGGCAGAGTGAGGTGGGGGGGTCCTTTCTCTGAAGCAGCTTCAGTGCCTCACTCTGCTCTGCAGCTCTGGAAAGAGTCAGGCTAACCTAAGCCAACAAGCATTCATTCAGGTGTCTAAAAAATTTTAATATTTAAATAAAGGATACCTCTTTCATCTCTTTCAGGTACAGGTATGGTTGTGGTTCTAATAAACCCTACACAAAAATGGCCATCGTAGCAACTGACGGATTTTCTGTACCCACCAAGCTTTAATAGGCAGCTTCTCCAAATGCCCCTGCCCACTGAAAAGCTGGGAGAACAGGCAGGCCCTGCAATGTGCCCAGAGGGTCAAACACTTGGACCAGGCAGGGAAACAACCCTCCTACCCCCCAGCCCTTTTTATCTAGCAGCTCTGCCTTCACCCTGGGAGCTCTCCATCCCCATTCAACAACAGAATTTAGCAAATATTTAATTTTGCATATTGTGTTCTTTAAACAAATGCAATGCCATATTTTAAAAGTCAGTAAGATGAGTTTGGGGAGGCACTGGAACCCATTGCAAAGACTGAGGGACATATTTGCTATTATTTCCCAAACACAGTCAGTCGTATGCTGCCACTCTCCCTCCTAACAAAGAGGGAAGACTGGATCAGAAGGGATCATCTCCATAGAAATTGTGTTGGCACAACCTAGACTGGGCATAAATAAGGGTACAGACCAAGAAAACGAGAGCAATTAACCCTTTCAGGCTCTCAAATGGCAAAATGCAGTCTTCCACATTCAGCTGCTCAGTAATGTGATGTGTAAAAGACCCCAGTTGCTAGCAATGGTCTCAGTGACATAAAATTGTTCAATTATTTGCCGTGCTCAGGGATATTCATGTCTTCCTTATGATTTTTAAGCTAGAACATAGTATCTTTCTTATTGTAAAAATTCCAGGTATTAGGGAAACTGAGGATTTCCAAGCACAGATGGCCAGATCTGCAGAACTTGGATCATTTCAGGGTGCTTGAAGCCTGGGAAAGTTGATTTGGCCCTCTGCAATGACAGGGACTACTTGCCAAGTTCCAGTCTAGCTCTGAACTCCTGCAGTATTCTGAGATGCCAATAACTAGGATTTCTTATTTAGAGATCTGTGTGCTTTCCACTGCAGGGTAAAATGGCAAATAGTGTCCCGCAGTTCACAGAACCAGTATATTTGAGAGAAAAACTGATAGAGGCACAGAGTGAGCTGGCAATTACCCACACAGCTCAGATGCTTGGTCCATTAACTGGATACCTGAGGATGATCTCTCTCTCCCTCATCTAGTTAAGTCTTGATAACTAAGACAAAAATTATTTTAGTATGTTGGTTTGGTAATGTGGGTAGATGTAACTAGGAGAGGCAATTTGTTTGCAGTAAAGCCAGAGAAGATCTCACATTTAAATGACTATTAGTTATGTAGATGTAACTTCATGACCTTCCACAGACCTCCTTTACACCTTGTGTTGAGGTGGCGCAACAAATGCAACTCTGGTTGTATAAAAATACACGGAGTTTTAACTGCTGTTGCAGATATGAAGTATTTATTTGGTTGTTACAATGGAGCTAGAGCTGGATTCAGGCTTCAGCTCATCTCCAGTGTCCTGAGGCTGAATCAGGGAAGATACTTAAAATAAATGACCTCGGATCAAAATATATTTTTAACATGCTTCTCCTTCAAAATCAGAAGAGTCTTGCAGGATTTTGTGATCTAAATAAGCTACAGTCTTACTGCCATCTGCACCAATTCTAAGCCAAAAAGAGAACTCTCATATCTGAACCACAGACAATCATGTAAATCAAAGGTCCACTCAACCCCAAAATTTTAAGATACACATGAAACAGCAGACACAGCACAGATCAAAAGAAAAACCATGAAAAAGTACATTTTGAGGAACTGTGTAGAAACAGGGTAGTTACATATGATGCTGATGAATACACAGCTTGAAACAAGAGATCCACGAGTGATGGATTGTAACAAAAAGAACAGGGGATGGTATCTGGTCACTACCATTATCAAGGCCAAGAGTAAGAGTAACAAATGTGAACCAAATGTGAACCACCACAGCTCAACAAGCACTATCTCTGCATTCACCCACCTTGGGGAACTCCCTGTTGCAGGACAGCGGCATGGCAGGTATACCCAGGAAATGATTTAACAGTATAAACAAAAGTACCTTCCAGCTCACATTGGCTACATTTAATTTAAAGGGCTGTCTATGCCTCAGACATAACAGGTCTCTTCCAGGGAGTTATTCCTTGTCAGATAGACTATTGCAAAATAACATTCATTATCTTAACCGGCGCTGTGCTGGAGGTAGGGCACCGAGGCCATAAATCATTATATCCATTTTGCAAGAGGGCTGGTAGTTCCATTAATAAATAATTTGAACTGAGGGGAAAAGAAAACCTTCAGAGGACTACAGTGTTAGGCACAGCCTAGCCACAGACGAGCGGTTCAGGAGTTCACCTCTTGACATGGGGCAACATAAACTTTTGGAAATAAATGTAAACAATGGCAATGAGCTTGTAATTTATATTTTATTTTGCACAAGCTTGCATATATACTGCACATACATTCAGTTTAGAGAAGATGGAAGGCACACAAGGCAATTGAACTACTGTATCCTTTAAGTGGTACAAAGCAAAAAGGTAAAAGTCTGGAGAGTATACAAAAGCTTTAAACACACAAAATAAAATCCACCCCCCCCAACATTTTTCCTGTGTTTATCTTAAATTTAGTAGCTGCCAAGCTAGAATTGTAACTTTTTTTCAATCAATTGTCTACTGCACCTTTTTTTTCCAAACAGACAGGGGAGTCTTATTGTTTTATCTTGTCATCAATTAATATTACAGTACATCCCTGGTAATACAAAATTGTACACCTTCATCAAATAAATTAGGATAAATTAAACCAATAAATTATGCAAAGTCTTCAGAACAATAGACGACAACAAAAAAATCCACAGTTGAAATTGCCTCTAGCTAAAAAATAAAATAAAAAAAATCAAAAATTGACTTTATCAGTTCAGTTATTGTACTATCTTCAAATTAAAGGGTCTTTATTACAAAAAAAAGAGCTTAATAATGCTATTTACAACATATTGCTAAATAATATAAAGGCAGTGTTTTGTCACTTTTGTAACTATATACATATGAGTAATGGCTGGGACAATATCAGTTTAAACCTTAACCTTTGACTCTTCTGGGCAGCATTAAAACCAACCTAAAGAGGCTTTTTTTCCCCCTCCTTTTTTAGTTTCTGACTCTTACATGTTATATGGTAATGAGATGGTTATTGTGTTTGTCTACTATCTCACTTGAGTGGTACAATTAATGCAGAAGGTATGGATTTTAGAGAAAAATGTAAGCTCACTGTTTCTTCTAGATTTGTTTCTACATATCCCAGTATTTGTGCATTTGGAAGGTGGCTGCTTTGGGAGAGAGGTGACTGTGGCTCAGATGAAAAGACTGAATAAAGTCATAGTGCCACCACCTTTCATACACTAAAAAGGATATTCCTAAGAAGATACAAAGGTTAAATACCAGTTTTCATCCCAGCTCTAAATATGAGCATTTTTAACTTCAGTTTATAGATGGTTTACAACCAACAGTTCTACAGAAAACAAAATTGCATTTCCTTCAACAGAACATTTAAGTGCAATACAGTAACTGCTTACTCATATAAACCAGTTACATTCCTTAAGGGGAGCTTTTTGAAAACAATGCGTATTGGAATTTTCAAACACAGAGTTGGTACCAGAAGGAAACATTTGCACTATTAACACCAATGATTGCTATATAATACACATGGCAAATATAGTTTTTGCTTTCACTTCTCATGTACAGTGCTCATTTTGGGGGTTTTGTAAACCACTTTCCATTTTTAATATATATATATATCTTTCTGTATATATATATATGTATAATCTTTCAATGCTGCTGGTGAAAATCCTATCTTTAAAGCCACAAAATCTTCACCTTTATTTCTTAATTAATATTAACCTGTGGAAAAAAAAATTTTTCTATCAACTGACTTCATATACATAGAAAAAAATTCTGCAATTTTACAGAAACTGTATTACCCATTCCCTTGACATCTGATGAAAGAGACTTAACTTTTAAAAGTAGAGAGCTGGATTTTCAAGAATGCTTTCAACTATCTACACAGTTACTGTAGTGTTTCTTATAAATTCAACAGATGTTTTCAGAATGTAGTTATTAAAATCTTATGTCTTTATGCAAGAACAGCCGTAAGGTTGAATATTTACATTGCTTTATAAAAGTTCCCCTCGATTTTCAATGTTCACCCACATACCTGGTACAGTAACAAAGATTCTGCAAACTTAAAACACTTTAATTAAATAATACTCAGAGGCACAAAGCAAACCTCAGGAATACATGGGTGAACACTTCCTTAAATAATTACTACATTCTAACATCTTCCACGTGTTTACCATTAAATGTGAAACGTTCCCATTAAACAACCAGAGATACAGTAAGAATTAAATGTTTTGTAGTTTCAAATAGAACATTCTTTTCACAAAACATAACAAATGTCTAAAATAGGTTCTTAATCTAGATAGGAAAAAGGTAAGCTTTTCACTTCATACGCATCTTTTGTGTGTGTGTGTGTGTTTTTGTGTAAATATACATACATATGCCCACACATGTTGTCCTGTGTGTGTGACCACATACGTATCTGTATATGCACATATGTCACGTATGAAATATTGCTTCTATACTACTTTTCATCAGGCTAAGAAAACACAAGATTTGCACCACAGTTACAAAAAATTGGCTTCTACAAGAATTTTCAAAACTCGAATGCTGCTCAAACAATTGAGAAAAAATAATTTGCGTTATCAAACTGTTCTAAAAATTCTCTTCTTCAAAAACGTATTCTCCTGCTTTGTTTTTTTTATTTATTTTTTTTAATTTTTAAAAAGACACAAAATATGCATAGCTATCAACATTATGTCAAACAGCCGGGAAAAAAAAAAAAAAAGAAGTCAGTGTTTATTGCAGCTGTAGTAATTGAAAAATAAAGTTTAAAAGATGAAAATTGTAAGCCACAGAAGGCACAAGAACAATTGTACTTGTGGGGGAAAAACTGGTATTTTGAAGGATTTTTCTTATCCTTCCGCTGGTGTATTTAAGGTCTAGGCACAGACTATAACCTCAAGTTTATATGCAGAAATAAATCTGAATTAGCAGTAAATGGATGACAAGATGGGGTTTCTACATGGATTTTGAAATTCTTTTCCTATGTAAACTTTTCATTACAATTAAAGTAGCCTCCTGCCTTTTAGCCATTTTTAGTGAAATAATATTGAGATCATTTAAAAGAAACTGGATTGGATTCTACTTAGAATTTAGTACAAGCTATGCCATATATTTGTAATTTTAGGTGAACTGGGAGGCACAAAGGCAATATGGCTATAAAATGCAGAAAAATCACAAAACTGAAATGATCAAATTACCATTTATTCCTTTTTCAGACCAAGGAGGTTTTTCTTTTGCTTCTAAGATGAAATTTCTATTCCTAATTCCTATGCCTCATTTACTATTGAGATTATACTACCCATAAATAAATAAATAAATGCAACAACATCAAGTGTTGAATACACAATTTCACTTATTTAGATTATGTGAATCCCATTGCAGCCAAATAATAATAATATTATTATTAATAATAATATAATAATAATATAATAATAATAATAATATAAAGCAACGGTAAAATCACAGGTTGAGATGGTAGCTAGTAGTATGTCCACATAGTATGATTAAAGTATGGCTTTGCTTTCTTATGTCCAAGGTGACAATGCAAAGTAATATTTTTGCATCTGATGG
>VXBB01004090.1:560178-565841 GCA_013399915.1 Illadopsis cleaveri | reverse complement strand
AGCCAAATAATAATAATATTAGTATTAATAATAATATAATAATAATATAATAATAATAATAATATAAAGCAACGGTAAAATCACAGGTTGAGATGGTAGCTAGTAGTATGTCCACATAGTATGATTAAAGTATGGCTTTGCTTTCTTATGTCCAAGGTGACAATGCAAAGTAATATTTTTGCATCTGATGGTATGCCAATGATGAACTTACTGTATTAAAACTTGAGCATTTTATGCCACTTCTTCCCATAAATCAAAAAAAGTGCATGAACACAATTTTCATCCTTTCTTACACAGAATTCATTGGAGTTACATCTTTATGAAGTGTAATATTTACCAAATCATGCACACACACAGAAAAAAAAATAAAAGGGAAAAACGAAATAAAAAACCAAAATAAATTGAAACAAAATGTAAGAAAACAAAAGAAAGAAAAAAAAATCCTGTCTACTGTAAGGATACGTACAGTATTAGGTACTCTCAGGGAGTCTAAGATCAAGATTTGTTTTGCTTTTAATGCATAGTGAAAATGTTGGCACTTCATCCCATGCTATTGTCTGCATTGCCTATACTCCACAGATACTGCCAGTGCTTGAAAAGAATGACAGGGAATCGGAGGATTGTGCTGTTTAATTTGAAGTCAGCAGGTTTTTAAGGCTTTCTGCTAACAATAATTGCTTTCATACGTTTCTGTCTATCAGCAGTATTTGTAAATGAAGTGAAATTGCAATGATCAGGTCAGCTCTTTAGTCACATGGGTAAACTTTCACTCTCCAAAGTCAAAATGTAATTTTAAAATAAAGAAGATACCAATATCCTCAATGGTCTAAATATAATTCATGGCTAATTAGGAACTTCCTCTAGATTTAAATTGAATTATGTAGGGGAAAATACTGTTGATGATAACAATAAATTCTTACTGCATCTGTACAAAAGACGACAAAGAAAATGACAAATACAGTATGCCATAGCATATTCAACCTTCCCCCAAAATTCTGGAGATGATTTCTTTCTGAAAACATGAGAAAAGGAGAGCCACTGAAGAAAGCACAAGAACTAGCAGCTAGCTTTCTTTCTTTCTGTCATCTTGTGGTGTAGCATTCAGGCAAACCCAGATCCACCAGGGACTTTACACTGTAGCTCAGGTTTTGGTCACCACTAGCTCCAGCTTCAGAAGACAAGTGCAGCCACATTGCTTAAATANATAAATAAATAAATAAATGCAACAACATCAAGTGTTGAATACACAATTTCACTTATTTAGATTATGTGAATCCCATTGCAGCCAAATAATAATAATATTATTATTAATAATAATATAATAATAATATAATAATAATAATAANGCAATGATCAGGTCAGCTCTTTAGTCACATGGGTAAACTTTCACTCTCCAAAGTCAAAATGTAATTTTAAAATAAAGAAGATACCAATATCCTCAATGGTCTAAATATAATTCATGGCTAATTAGGAACTTCCTCTAGATTTAAATTGAATTATGTAGGGGAAAATACTGTTGATGATAACAATAAATTCTTACTGCATCTGTACAAAAGACGACAAAGAAAATGACAAATACAGTATGCCATAGCATATTCAACCTTCCCCCAAAATTCTGGAGATTATTTCTTTCTGAAAACATGAGAAAAGGAGAGCCACTGAAGAAAGCACAAGAACTAGCAGCTAGCTTTCTTTCTTTCTGTCATCTTGTGGTGTAGCATTCAGGCAAACCCAGATCCACCAGGGACTTTACACTGTAGCTCAGGTTTTGGTCACCACTAGCTCCAGCTTCAGAAGACAAGCGCAGCCACATTGCTTAAATAGATTTTTTTCTTTTCTTTTTTTTTTTAAGCTGCACTTACTATAATTTTAAAAATCCAATTTGTCTATCTGAACCCTGCATAGCCAGGAGGACACTGTGATTTTTGTATAATGCTTGATTAGATTTTTATGAAAATGTAATTTTTATTCTTCTGATTAGGAAAAGACTAATTATATTTTATAGCTACAAAGCTACAAAGAAGCTTTTTTTTTTTTTCCTTGTTTCAGTACTGTGAGGTGAAGACTCTTCTACTATATATATCTAAGATCATTCAAAAAGTGCTTTTCAGGACAGATGTCAAATATGGACAGGAAACTTTGTATGCTGGAAAGGGGATCTTGTGGGACAAAATGGACTAAGAATAAATTTAGGGACTAATGCCACTTAAAGTAAGACCGAGACATGGCAATATACAATGCTGAAGGTTTCATTTTTACTCTATGGAGAGTGAAATGCTTCCGCTTTAGTAAGCTGACCATATTCCCAAATTAGTGTGATTGTTACAATATTGTGCATGAATTACTGGCCTAACCCTGCAAGAACAGTATTTGATTTGTGCAAACATCCCTTGCTGCAATTTAGAGAAACAAGAACCTGGCATGTTGGTTACTGGTGCAGGGTATCTGTCATTTCTGTAAGGAAAACATGAAGCATAGGGTTTGCTTTTTTGGATGTCACTTCTTGGAGTGAGTACCTAAAACAGATGTATTTTTTTGAAGTATGAAACATAATCTAGTTATTGATTAAAAAGTATATAAATACAAATAAAAAAGCTTGAAGCTTATGAAGTGACTCCACAGAGTTCAGACCTTTAGCAGTATAAACATAATATAAAGTTCATTGTCTGTAGTATTGTGCCATGACATTAGTCTCACCAAGACAAAATGCCACTTTGCAGCAAGCAATAAATCTGACAAAGCATTTTTAAACATAATGCCCTAACTTGCTAAGACAGGCTTTTACACGCTTCCAAACTCTTCTCCCTGAAAATTAACCCCGTTGATTCTTCAAATGTTAAGGGTCTCGGGCAAAAGTAAACCAAAGGCTGAAGTAAAATAACCATCCCCTTGGAACTGAACAAAAACTTATATCCAGGAGGGATCAGTCTAATTCCATATACATATATATATGTATGCCATACACATATATATGAAATTAAAATAGAGACACACATGACTTGGGCATCAGAAGGGGACTGCTACTTTCATACATTCATAAATAGCTGCTGAACTCTCTACTCATGAAGAAGCTCTTGTAGGCAGTTTGGGGATTTGAAAATCTCAGGGACCTCACTGTCCAGCTTACAGATGACCTTGTATATGGCCTTCTTCCAGGAAGGATCAACATCTTTGCCTGCGATAATGGCATTGAAAAACTCCCGTAACGTGATCTGAGCCACTTCCAGGAATCTCTCTGGAACCTGCTGATACAAGGAGACAATGGCATTAATACAGTTTTCAATTTCAAGTCTCTGGTTCTTCAAAGGAAACTGAGCTAAGTTCTTTCTTTCAGAAAGGGGCTTACATAGCACCTGCATTTTCTAAATGTGGCAGCCCTCTATTCTCTTATGCAAAGCTGTTATATATAGTACTATAGCAATAACTTTTATAACATGTGTTAGAGATCTTTGTAAAGTCTACTGACAGAATGTAGGTAACAAAATGTTACTGTCTGAGTTGGGAGAGTAGGGGATTTATAGGATATAATTAGCAGGAAGGGAAACAAGCACAATTATCTTTAAGGAAAGAAATCTCTGCTTGATATTTTACCCGTGCATTTACGGCCACGTTCCCCTCTCCATGTGAGAACTAATATGAAAGTTATGCACGCACAGAAAGCCCTTTGTACCTTTGTGCTTGACTTTGGTCACAACCAGGGCTGAAAACAGTCAAAGAAATGGGGTATCTCTGAATGTTGTTTGTAGTTTAAAACCAATCAGGCAGGAAAGCCTTCAGCTAGTGGCTTGCTTCTGTGGCTGCTATGCACCAGAACCCCATAAAACGGCTTTCTCAGAAGACACTGTGGTCTTTCCTTCTTTTTCAGGAGCACACAAATACCACCCTAACCTCTTTAACGGGTGCATTGTGCTCCAAGTGGCTTCTGAGCTGGGATGCTTTAAACTCATTTGTGGTTTCTAAATGTCACTGCCACTTCACGGGTAAGTCAAACACCCAGCTAGAAGGAACATGCCACCCTCAGAAGCCCCTGAACAATGGGTGAATATTAAAAACCACAGTTACCTCCAAACTTTAGTAATTCATTCTAAGGAGTTGTCTCAGGCACCAGCACCACCTCCTCACCCTTTGTCTCAAATGATTCAAAAGCAATCGCTCTAATGAACTGCAGGGCAGTTGCAAGGTTGAGGTAATCTCCATAAAGGTATTATTTTCCACTTTTATCACGGAAATATGGCTTCACAGCTCCAGAACTGCTAATACACAGCCAGCCAGTAGCCAACATGCTTATAATAGCAAGTATTCCCTCACTGCTAGTCTTTGTCCCCTCCGGCAAGAGGAGTTCTCCGACCTGCACTCGGAGCCGTTTGAACCATTCCCATGGCAAGCAGACACTTGGGCAGCTCTCACTGATTTACTGAATTCATGTCACACTGCCAGATCAAGGCCAGCCCCTTATTCTCTACTTCAGGCTTTTCTTCTTGTCCCTTTGGAAGCCACGTTCAAAACACTTGTCTCGAAATGTGTGTGATCAATCTGATCTAACAGAGCCCTGGAGCTTCACTCACCTATCATTGTTAGGGAAACACCATCAGTTTGATAGCCACGTTCTGCCATCAGATAAGCATGAGACCAGCTCCCCCTGACACCAGCTGACAAACTCTGCTTCCAGAAGCCCCAGAGAAGTCCTCTGTCTACCTCTGAGAGTGAAATCCAGCCCCCACATGTTTTTGGTATTTTTTGCTCCCAAAAGCATCTGTGGAAATTTTTCATTCAACAGGGTGCACAGAAAGACATATCTTTACAGATGGTCTCTTCCAGCAATAATTAAGAGAGAAGAAATTAACTATTATGTTTCACTTACTCCAGCTCAAAGAAATTACTTAAAACTCCCCATAACCACTCAGCTGTTCAGGAATTTGGTAACATGTCTACAGAAAATACCATGCTTTTCTCATTCTTGCATTGGTATAAAAAATTGACATGCTTTTCTGTTCATGCAGTTCAATACTCACACACTGTTCATCACCTTTGGTACTGCCAGTCACTAACCAAGGGGAAGGAGTTTCTGATGACATGATATTAGAAATCAGGCAAAGGAGTAGATAACCAAATTTATGGAGTAGACACTCATGTTAGCTCACGAGAGCAAAACCTTTTGATTTTGGTATCCACTCCAGAGGACAAACACTAGATGTCTTTCTTCCCTCCCAAGCTGCTGGAGATGAGAAAGAGACAATTACAAGCACCTACATGAGAAGCATGAAGTCTAAATGCACAAAGTCCTACCTCATGGCTACACCCATGACAACTTTAAGCATGGAAATGACAACCTGGGTTCTAAGTTGGGCCTTTGCCATTCAATTTCTACCTCTGCATTTGAAAGTTTTCCAGGTAGAGGATGCTGCTTTTCCACAGAGTAGACAGTGTGAAACCCCTGAACCCATATCTTCCATGCCTTCCACTGCTGTAGTGACACACAGGCTTTTTTTTAGACTAGGAGTTATCTTTTAAGGTCCAACTTTATTGTACCCGAGTCACATCTGCAGGGTCAGGCCTCGTTGAACCTGGTACAACAGGCTGCAGAGAGCAGCCCACAAACATAACAGTGAACAAACCCAATAATGAACAAAGCCCTGTGGGGGCTTTGAAGAGACGCAACTTTT
>VXBB01004090.1:540178-555178 GCA_013399915.1 Illadopsis cleaveri | reverse complement strand
TGGTGGGCAACAAGTCACCTTGCCAAATAGGAAAGCCAAAATCTCTCATGGACTTAGGATCAGAGGTCTTCGGCTGGTGAAGGCTGCTCATGTTGCAAAGCACAAGGTCGTGGGGATGGGAGTAAACAGGTTGGAGGGGATGAGAGGGGCAAGGCCAGATCACTCTTCTTGCTGGATAATCTAGACAGTGGCTATACAGAGGAACTCTGTAGGGAACACAAGGCTAAGGCATAAATAGAACCTATTAGATGCTGGAGAAGCTCTCCAGGATGACGAGTCCACTGCTGGGGAAGCAGTCTCACCATGGGTAGCTCCAGATCAGACAGCTTTAGCGTGTGTGCACAGCGATCCACACCAACACAGGTACAGTGACAGCAGAAGAGATTCAGGAGAAATACTTCTGCCAAGAAAACCTCACACAAAGCACAAACTATACTAGCGCAGGCACCCCTCACTCCCAAAGTCACAGTAAGGTGAGCTTTGAGGGCAAAAAGAAACCTACTTAATGGAGATGATTGAGAAACTCTGCATCACCCAAACATAGCCCTGAGCCTCTTCTCATAGGAGAAAGATTTAAGTCTGTGGGCTTTGGGGGAAAGTTGGCACCTAAAAGCACATTCCCATGTCTATGTCCGGTAGGAAACTTAGCAAGGACAAGCCCTTCTGCATCTCTCCCTAGCAGTAAGACATCACACTATCTCTGGAGCCACTTCTTTGAGGGCTCAGAGAGGCTGGTGACAATCAGACCAGTCCCGCCCTTGCATGCACTGCACTAATCCAGGGACCCCACTGCTTTAGGAAGGAGCTTCCAGGCAGCTCACCTATCCACCTGGCCCCCTGCAGAGCAGGGACTTTGTAGTTGGGAGCTGCAGGCACAGATCTGGTGCCTTTTCCAGGCTCACGCTGCCCTGAGCAGCACTGCCCCACCACCGGCACTCCTGGGCTTGCAAGGGCAGCGCCTGCAACACCTCGCCCGTGTCCTGGCTCCTGCCACATTCATCCAGACTGTCCCCTCCCCTCACGCACATTCCCTGCTCCCCTAGTGCAGTGAGCTGCTTTGTGGGACCATCTTAACACTGTGAGTTGGTGTGGCAGCATATCAAGCAGGAGGCTTTGGCTTCTACACAGGAATTGGAGGCAGGTTTTGGAGTAAGTTGCTACACTTTTTGGCGCGAAAGCCACGGCAGCATATGGCCCAATGTTCTCAGTTTAAGTCTGACACTTAACATTATTTAACAGTTTCTGTGTTAGGTGCTTTATAAGGTAAAGGAAATTAACAATTTTCAGCTAATTAGATCACTCAATTGGCTGAACATCCTGGACACCTCTTAGAAAAAAAGAGGTTGGCTCAGGCAATGGAAAGGCTAATGCCTCTTCCATTATCACTTATGAGGAGAGGGAAATAGTTGGAAAGGATGCTTTTATTTTAAAAACACAAATGAAAAAATCCTCAACTATTGGATGCTCTAGTAAACACACTCTTCTCCCAACCAGCACCTTTCTAGAATGCAGGGTGTCATTTTGCCCACCTCTATGTGTGTCCCAATCCCCCTGGCTACAGCAGCAGCTCTCTGGTGCCACCAGAGTCTTCAATTTTTGCCTTCAAGTTTCCTCTCACAACTCCTGCTGTACAAGTCTCTTAAAAAATTTTTTTTTGGAAAGAGAGGAAAATGGACAAGAAACTGCGTGACTGTTTAGGAAAGTCTGTTCTCCCACTGTGCCACACAAAGAGAAGGCCACTCTTTTGGGACAGCACTAATATTGGGAAGGGAAAAGCATTTGTCCAAGTCTGGCTCAAAAGAGAAAAATTAGGCAAACAACAGAGGTTGCTTGTTGCATTTACTTTGCAGAGTAGTTTTTTGCTCTTTTCAAAAAGCTAGAAAATTATTTAGGGATGTATTTTAAAAGTGTTTGTTTAAAATAAAGCTAAGATCCCCTATCTCATGAGAAGAGTTTGGGGCACCGTAATCTACTGCCGGCTTATTGTTATCTCCTCCACCAAGCTCACAAAGAGGAGAGAGAATGGGCATGGCTCTTACAAGGAAAAAACCTGACAGTGGGGTTGCTGAGATGCCTGATAATATCAGGGAAGTGAAAGTGGTAGTGCAGTGAAAATGGATACTGCATGATACATTAGATTTAATCACTTGCATTTCAATTAAGCTTTTCCACAAATAAAGACTGGGAAGTACTCTGCAGGCTCCCCGCGCGGCTGGAGCGCAAACGGCGCTGCCGCAACTCACTCGGGCTCACACCCCTGCTGCCTCCCGGGGCACTCCCTGGTGGGACCCATCTTCCCATCCCCCTGACCTGCCCCACGCACAGCACTGCACCCTGTGGGATCCCTGTCCCAAAACTGCTGCGCCCACAGTGCAGGGGATGAGCCATTCCATCACGGAAACAGAGCTACTCTGGCATACAAACACCACGGTTTTAACGTGCTAGTTTCCAAACACAAAACTTGGCAAGACTCGGGAGTAGAGCGGGATAAGACAAAATAAAAGGGATTTAGCATTTCCAATTTGTTTAGACTTTTTGCACCTTGAAATTCAGTTCGTCCCTTCTCCATCCTCAAAAATCATCAACAGCATTTTACTGAGAAGATTATTAAATTTCCTCTTCTGCCATACTGATGAATTAGAACTGCATGAGATGTAGAGGCTTCTAATGGAAACTCTGATTGCCCTTAACTTGCTGCATTGCCAGTGGCAGTGCCACAGAATGGAAAAATCACTAAGGTTCCTGCAGCTTATGCTAGCTGGGCATTTAGTGTGTGTTGGGAAATGTAAGACAGAACCACTGGAGGGGTTACTGTCACATCCCAGAAGCTGTCTCATACAAAAACTGAAGGAGAAATAAAACTCTCACACAATAATAGTCTAACTTTAACTCAGACCATTGTGGTGAAATGCAATCTGCTACAAGAAGCTGCCTACAATGCCAAGCAGCATATTATGTACCCTGCTGCCAAATTCTGGCAAGTACCACATACAGGCGCCCACAAAAAACCTGTCCAGAAAAGTAAGTACAGGGATGACCACCCAATTCTGGCTCAGCAGAGAGGTTATTGCATACCCTCCTGGACACATCAGACAGATGGGACTGTGATGTGTTACTCAGAAGGATCAGGAAGCACAGCCTGGATGAAGATGAGCAGGTTATATCTTGCACCAGCAGCAACTCCTCTGCTTTCATGGTGTATTTCCATGTGTGAATGATCCAGGCATGCAGAAACTGCTGGTTAGACCATGGATATAGAGGTAAAATGGCTCACAGAACTTGTACTTCGCAAGGATTTTTTCATGTTCAGTAGAATTTGGCTCCATAGGTGAACCACTAACACTATAGTAGAAGTGATAATTAAAATGTGTGTGCCTCTAGAATACATCTTATATATACATATATATATAAAAATATATAAATGTTGCAACAGTACAGTAAGATCTGTAATTGGTGTTGTTTGCTCTTGCACACTCTTCCCATCTCTCTGCATTGCAATCAACTTTGTCTTCTGTGTCTGGCCCTGAAAAGCTTCAACTGTGCCCTCTCCCTACTTGGTTTGCATGGGTTGGGCTGGGGAGAGTGAGGAGGGAGGTGGGGAGAAGGATGGGAAGCAGGTGGTGTTTAATCAGCCTGGCAGGGAAGCAGCCTGTCACCAGGGTCCTTTTGGGGGTGTCATGAAGGTGGCAAGCATGCCCTCTGGCAGAGGGTACCTCCTTTCCTCTTACCAGTGGCAGAGGGTAGGGGCAGGGGAAGGAAATTGTGCATGGTTATGGGTGAGGGGTGTTGCAAATAAAGCTGCCTCCACCAGCTTAGGCTCTCACTGAACAATTCTGAAAAATCTCCTCCCAATGCAAACATGCTTTTATGAGCATCCAGAGCCCATCATGATGGCATAAACTGCTCCATCTATGCCATCCTGAGCCATGCAGCTGGCCAAACTGGGCTACAAACACCCTGTTACAAGCTCCAGTGCGGGAGCTGCTAGGGACTGGTGAGACTCATAAGCCTGTGAGGCCAGAAGACAAAAGTCTTACATCCTAATGGACTGAGCTCCCTCTCATTTGACTCCCCCTTATCCCTTGTGGAAGGAAATGGTGTGACTCCAGACAGCACTGGATTAGATAACCTCGAGGCTGGGCCTCATCTGATGGAGCCAGCCCTCTGTGCCATTGTAAGAGATAAGCTGCTCCAGCTCCTGCTCCTCCCACCCTGCTGAACATTGTTATTTGGCACTTAAAGACCTTTCATTTGCAATGCTTATTTTCCCCTCTCCTCTAAAAACTTTCTGAAGTTGCAGACTACTGCTTTAAATGCATTTATATGTCTATGCCACAGTTCTACCTAAGTCCCAATGGCAGCAGTCTGTCTGCTTAGCAACAGAGGTTTGCCACCCTGGTTTGCTGCTCTCTACAAAGCCTCTCCACTAACTAGAGAAACAAGTTCAAGGCCACTTCTTTGAGCACTCTGGACCACCACCTGGACAGGGCTTCTTCTGATAGCACATTTCCACCAGAGCCTTGAAACAGCCCCCCCACAGAGGGCACACAAAACGAGTCAGAGCCCGCCCGTGTACCTTCCCCCTCTGCAGATAAGAAAGCTGAACCTTGCCCCTTCCAGATCTAAAGGGAGAAATCATCTCCAAAACACTGATTACCTTCTGGCTGTCCTTCTATCTCTCACCCACCCACACTTACCTATCAGGAAAACTCTCTCTGTGCAGAAAATTCAGCTATACTCTAGCGCTGCAGGTGACGGGCTCTGTGTAAGGATCCAGTGTTCCGAAGACTGCCTCCCACTTGGACTGAATGGTATTCCTTCACTTTTGAGCTATTAATGCTACAACTGCTACAAACTGCGTCTCTCTCTGCTCCCAGGTTCGCTTTGTCTCACGCAGGTGAAAGACATAGAGTCCTCATGGATCCTTGCAATATCCTGCTGCCACTTCTGCACAGCCTCAATATTTGCCCTTACAGATTTAGGTAAGTTTGAGAACAGCATCCCCATTGCGCTCCTCACCAATGCTGCAAGGTCTGCTTGCAAGCAGACCTGCGCTGCCACTGCTCTCTCAGGCCAGGGATATCTGCTCTGAGAAAGGGCAGGACCCCAGAAAGCTGGCCCAGAAACCAGCGCGAGTCACAGTGCTGCTAAACCTCTCCCACGGTTTCCAAAGTATTTTGACAGTTTGCTAATTGACATCATGAGAGCCTGACTCTCGTCCATTTTATAAGACATTGAATATATCAAGGAAACAGTGTTCTGTGTGAAGGTGACCTATTCATAGTCCTATAGGATGGGCAATCCTATCTGTAAGACTTCTGTTAAAGTCAGTCACACAGCCCTGACCCTGCACTGTGAGACAGGATCGGCTGGGACCTCCTCTTTTGGCAAGCATGCCTCACAAAATAAAAACAACACCCTCCCCTCCACCCCACATCCATGAACATGATGGCTTTGTGACTCCAAATCCAGTGCTGCATTTAATGTTTAGTTTAAAAAAATTAAATGAAACTTTTTTCCAATTAACATTTAAAATATATTCACGCACTTTACTGTATAGTAACATAACAAAAGACAGCTCTTCAGCTGACAAATATTAATTAGCTGCAATGATTGCTGGAGCTGATTTACACCAGACACTGAGAATCTAGCCCTGAATTTAGTTGTGTCAGGAGGAAAAAGCATGGGGAGGGTGGGAAACAGAGAGAAAAATCTTACAAGCTAGTAAGCTAACCCACTATTTCACATCTCTCTGGTATGACATTTATATAGAAGAGCTTAGATAAAGTTTAGAAAATCAAACATTTTCATCAATTTTCACAGTACAAAATGTTCTATGACCTTCTAATGTGACACATTAAAACAGGATACAAGAAATTTCAGCTAATCAGGTCTCATGAACACCCTCCGCCTTCACTAGACGGTGCTGCTCCTCCAAAAGTTCTGAGTGAGAAATTTAGCTATGTTGTCTAAAATAAATGAAGAAAGTCTGGAAAAAACATGTGCAACTTGCATGTTACCCATTACTACAACTAGGATTTATAAAATGGTAAGACTTACCATTGATTTATTTTCCTTTTGTTTTCTTTTCTTTCCTTACTTTTTTTAAGCACCAGGTTTTAAAATTGCCTAATGAATTCCTGCTAGATAAAGAATGAAAGAAAAAGCATTTCACCTTGTAAGGGATAAGACTCTAAGAGTGAGGGATGACATGGATAAAAATTCACCTTGCTTCTCACTCCTCATCCACGATGGGATTTTGGAGAACGACAGACATCTGGAAATCGGTTTTACACAGAAAAATAGAAAACAGGGAAGAACTAGGAAGATGAATAAAGGCTCATCACAGACACAAAAGACCAGAGGAAAAAGAAGCTTGGATTTGGGTATTCTTGTCTGGCAAGGAGGCAGGCAGTAAGGCTAATGAAGCATTTGCGATATGGGACGTATGCCAGCGTAACAAAGAAGATGTGCATCAGCTCTGCAGATGTGCCAAAGCCCCCAGAGCAAAATAATGACATAATCACCATCAGTGTCACAGACCAGACTGTACACAAGGTGACATGGGAGAGAATAAATAAGGGTCTTTAGAGGCCTGTAGTACACACACGGGAAGGAATAGCCATTCCTCACAACTGCCACAAGAGAGTGGCGAGATGTTGGGTATAATGTGTGCAGCTAGCAAAAGAAATCTTGAATTGTGCAAGGCTAACACACTATAAATTGGTGCTTTTCTCGATCTCCAGTTGACGTTTCAATTCCCAGTACCCCTTGTTGAATGCAAAATGAAATGGCACTAGGAGTCAGAAGAGTTTGCCAAGTTTTGTTTTGTTTCTGTTGGTTCCTTTTCTTTTTCTTTTTTTTTTTTTTGGAGGGGTGAAAGAGAATGCGGGTTTTTTTGTTTTGTTTGAGAAGAGGAGGGGGCAATAAAGATGAGTATGGGTAAATAATTGTAAAAGAAACAAAACCAAGAAAACAAATACCCCAAAAAAAACCACAGCACATCATCACTACATGCACACACACACACAGAGGAACAGAAACCCAACACCATTCAGCTGGAACAATCCTAGGATTCCCTCAAAGCAAAGCTAAAAACAAATGAGGATGGGATTCGATTTGTTTGGTTTGGGTTTTTTGGGTTTTTTGGGTTTTTTTGTTTTTTCTTTTTTTTTGGGGGGGTTTGTTTTGTTTTGGTTTTGGTTTTGTTTTTTTTCAGGGAGAGCAGTGAGGATTTTGCCTTCTGGTTTACAACTATACTTGAACTAAACCAGAAATAAAGCCCACTAAAATATTTTTCCACGCTAAAAGACAAGATTACTATTTTATTGATCCGTAATAAAACACCACTTAGGGTAATTTACTACTTAACATGTTATTAGCGGTGGGGAGTAATCTGAAAAGCTCTGAGTAGCCTTAAATCATTTCACAACAGCTCTTCCTGCATAAAAGCAAGTGTTTGCCTCTGTACAGCTGTGTGATTTTGTGGTATATATTTTTTTTTTACAGAAATTTGTCAATTTTTAAAGGGAACATCTGTTTGATAAAGTAGAACAATGCTTCTAGTAATCCACAGGCCGAAGTGGGCAAACTGTGAAAGAGCAGGAGATAGGCTGAAGGTGCCAACAGAACTCTCGCAGAAGGAACATTCAAGTACTTAATTGTTTGCAGGATCTGGACCTATATGAGGAGCTCAGAAGAACAAAGCACTTGGCTTCACCAATGTCCCTTTTCATTGCTTCTAATGAAAGATTCATAAGAATAACTTTAATTTTTTATGATCTTTTTTTGCATTACTGTATTAGCTGCATCTACTTTGTATGCAATTTCTTCTTAAATACAGAAAACCTGTTTCAAAATGCCAGACATAATAACTTAATCAGTACAATAATTGATCTTGATAATTGTGTAGTCCTTCTTAACAGTCAGGAAGTGAGATGGAGCCCAGAAAATGTTTTATATGATTATTTCTTCCCATTGCAAAGTGATGTATTTCTGAAGAAGGCAGGTGAAGGTCCATAGTGGAGGGGGTTTTTGAGTTTTGGGGTTATTTTTTTGACTTTTTTTTTTTTTTTCTTTTGTTTGTTTTGGGTTTTGGGGGTTTTTTTGGGGTTATTTTTTTGACTTTTTTTTTTTTTTTCCCTGTTGTTTGTTTTGGGTTTTGGGGGTTTTTTTGGGGTTTTGGTTTTTTGGGTTTTTTTANTTTGGTTGGTTGGTTGGTTGGTTTTTTGGTGTTTTTTTGTTTGTTTGTTTGTTTGTTTTTGGTTTTTTTGGTTTGGGGTTTTTTTAGGAAAAAAAATTAAACCTCCCTAATTTGCTAGTTGAACTGTTCAGTGGAAGAATGATTGTATTTGTCCTTTTTGGCTTCGCCCAATTAATTGGAGCAGTAACATGGCAATTGTTAATAAACAGCTCTAATTTGACTGTACTTCTTGCCCATCTACTAACCCCCCCATATCTTTGTTTAGCATATCATCAGGGAAAACAAGGAAGCATGTATATAATTTTGTTCTGTTGTATATGAAGTTTAATAATTATGCCACAGTGGATTCTAAATTAATCACAGAAGGCACAGTAATATTAATAATCTGTTTAGCAAACTCCAATGTCTTTGCACTTTGATGTTAGGAGCAGAGACAGTATGAACTGTGGCAGTTTTTTAAATTGGGTGAGTGTTTGTTTCTTTTTCAGCTTATATCAATGTTTTCTTTTATGCTTTTTCTACTGTGCACCTTGTTTCCCTCTAAGAAAAAAAACCAACAAACCACAAACCAAACCACAGAACAACTCAACAAACAGGCCTGTGCTTATTTGGGTGCATTTGGATCAAAGCTGACAGATCGAATTTTTCATTTATTTAACCAAGTTTCATTGCAGCCATTTTTCATAATTACAGCAGTGTTTTAATTTTTTTCCTTCCCTTGAATAGGAGAGAAGGGGTTCTGAGAAAGTTTTTAATTAGCTAAATAGGTCTGTGTAATCTAGATGAAATAAACATGCCCGTTTGAAAGGGTTGTTAGAACTTTTCCAGCCATTTAATCCATAGATGGCTGAACACAATGATACCTTCCACAGAAAGCTACAGCCACCACCAGCAGCTGTTAGAAGAGAGCTTGCTCCCTGCTCCTATTGATAACCCTTTGTGGAATGAAGAAAAAGAGCTGAGGGAAGGAGAACTGAATGTCAGACAATAGACATCGCTACACACACTGTCTCTGAACTTTCCTCATCTCTGAAGGACAATTAATTATGAAGGCCTTTGGGGTAGGTCGAAGCAAGGGAAAACCTACTGCTGGCCCAGCACTCCAGCCGCTCTCTCTGTGTTTGTTAAATGGTTGTGCCTGTTGGGGAACCAGAGTAGCAGCCACCAAAATAGCCAATAGATCATTTAGGAAAAAAGAGCAAAAGATTTTTTTTATGTGTGTCTGTCCTTGTATAATTCTATTCTCACTGTGAAATCATCCATACACAAAACACAAGGACAATTTTTTTTTTTTTTTTAGAAGAACCACAGGGTAGGTTACAGTCAGAAACGGCCTCTCAGTGGTGTGTTAAAAAGGATGGTCTTTTCACCAAATCATTTCACAGAGGCAAAACAGACAAACACAAAGAGTTGAGACTTTTTCTCCTACATTAAATAGAGTAACTGATAAGGTCAGACATATGATACCTAAAGACATGAATCTGTGAACTCTTGAAGTCAAAGGACTTCTCTGTGCAAAGGAACAATCTTTCAAAGGAAATAGATCATAGAACTCCACTGAATCCCCTTTAAACTTTATGAAGCAGGAGGAGAAAAAGCTCTAAGTAGGGAAGCTTGACAGAAGAGCCTTGAACTATTTTCTGAAGGAAAGATGAGACCCTCCCTAGGCTGCCACAAAACATCTTTTTTTTTCTAAAGGCTCTTCTGAACTTTGATATGTGCCAAGACACCGCTATTGAAAGCTGTATAATTATGTGCTATAGCCACTGTAGAAAATGCTTTGTTCACCACAACAAAGAACAATAAGCAAAGTAAAGTGACATTACACTGTATCTTTTTCTTTAAGAATGTTGAGAAAGGTCACGGTACGTTATAACTAATAAAGCTGTTGAGTAAGGAAGTTTAAAGTTGGGCTTGCTGTGCTTAAATGCAACCCAATGACAAAAAGGCAGAGGGAACTAAAATTGTAATGACATTAAAAAATAGATCATATATCAACATGCCAACTTCATTATACAAACACCTTGATTCCAAAGGACACAAACAGCACACCCGGGTGTAGTGCTGCAATAGTATTCCTCTCGCAACTCTCTCCCTAATAGCTTCCAACTACGGTCCTCAGTTCAACTAACTGCAAAAACTGATTAATAAGCATTAATTGATACGTGCAACGCACAGACCTTCTATTGCGAGCCGTGGATTTTGTTACTTGATTAAAAACCAGGTTCGTGTCCTGTGCAGTTTCAAGGAACGCTCTGCTGTTTCACAAGGGAGCCTCTTCAAAATTAGAAGCGGGGGGCAGGAAAAAAGAAAAGGAAAAAGGCCAGAGGGCATCAATTAAGTTTCCTGAAACCAAGATTTTTAAGTGAAAAAGAAATACCATCTGGCCACCTATGTTTCAGTTTTCCTTCAGAGGACTCAGGACAGTTACATTTGTTATTCTCAAATTGCCAGAGCAGCTTTACTCCCCTTGCTACAGATCAGCAGACAGCAGCCTTCCAACTCTGTCTTTAAGAATACTGAGAACAATGTTGAAACACTACAACAATAAAGCCCTTGAAGGAGCAAGTATACAGCTGAGGGAGAAATGTGAGGAGTGGAATACTGAAACAAACAACTGTCCCGTTGGGCTGTGCTCACTGCTGGTACCACCAGAAGCGTGGAGACTGCCACAGCAGGGCAGTTTGCACGGAAAGAGCAACCTTTGGGATGCAAGTTAGCAGGTTACAGACTTGATTTTCACTTCTCTTGAGGCCACTTTGCACTGCTCCAGAGTATTAGGGTGGTTATAAACTGTACTTTACAGTGCCTATGTGCTGCAAAATCACTCAAAAGTGGCCTTAATTTAAATGAGAATCAGGTTTGAGGATTTTAATTCTCCTTTTCATGAACACCAATTCAATTCAAGATGAATCCTGCAGATGAAACTGAGGAAGAATGCAGGTTCCAAAAATAAGCATATGAGTGGCCAGCATTTTTTATAATTTAGGATGTCTTAATTTTTGGATTCAGTGCTTGGCACACTTCATTTTCAGGGAATGGACTGCTGAGGACCTCCTGACAAAGTGACTCTTATTGAGTGTCCCAAAATGAAATTGACCTAAAATCATCATCACTTCTGAAAATGCTGGCAGCCTCCATTCCTCTCAAGGGCTTGTAGGCCGCCTACGTGACTGGGTTATTACTTAGATTTTATAGGTGGTGTTCTTTGACTTGTTTTACATCATCCCATTGATTTTTATGGGACTAACTCGGAGTGCCTTAAGTTAAACATTCTGCTGAGACCTGAGTACAACTGGTCTTAATTAGGTTTTTCCCACTAGTATGGTTTTCCTCTGCCAAAAGAAGGGCAAACTCCTTAAAAACGGTTTTTTCCCCCCTTGGAAATGCCATGTGCGGTAACTAGCGCTGTGAAACGAGGCAATCCTCGCGTCGAGCCCCACCATACCAAAACTGCAGAGAGTGTGTTTGTGCAAATAACGCAGCTTGGCAGGCGCCTCACTATTGTGATCCCTCTCAATAACTACATCTGCAGAATCGGGCAAGTTCCCGTGACGCAGCGGGCGGGCTGAGCTCAGGAAGATGGCGCATGCAGGGCTGGCTCTGGTTTGCCCACCCCACAGAAGAGCAGGGCAAGCAGGAGGAGCAGGCGGGGGGCCACAGAACTGCCACCACAGAGACACCCTGACACTTCAGAATGGAGGCTGAATTGTTAAATGCCCACTAGGAAAAGGAATGGGCACTGTGCACAGAGGCGTAAATACGTGGAGAATGACGGTAACTGGTAAAAAATGCCAGGGAACAAGAATGATTGAGAAAGAAAGGGAGACAAAGCAAGGCTAAAATTCAGGTATTGTGCTCAGACCAGTTTCTTTTGGTTGTTTTAAGTACATAAATCTGAAAATAAACTCTCTGCTTATATTTTTTAACTCATGTTAAACTAATCTTTGCTTCAACTCATGTTTGTCAACCATATTTCTACTTTAACTCAAAGCACAGTATCCCCCTGCTTTTCAATCATCCTGCCAGAGTCACAACTGTGAGCTCTGATGACCAATGTTAGGGCAGATTCTGAAATAGAGGTACGAAATTATTTAATTTTTATTTCCCCTTCTTTTCCCTTGAATACATAGCAACAATACCTGACTTTAATTATTGCAGCTGGCATTCGAAAGCCTATGGCAACACCGCAGATGAGGCAGATATCAAGTGGCACAGCAAGCTGTCCTCTCTTTCTGACCAACTTGAGCTGGGACACTGACATTTGTGGCCTTCATTCACCAGGACAGCTCACCTTCTTCCTCCCTGGAGGAATGGCCCCAGAATAAAGAAGCACCTTCACCTTCCACAAAAAAATCCCAAACTGTTTTTTTTTTCCCATTCAAAACTCAGTCCCTAATTGCTCTGTTCAGCTCAGCACATGTTTCTCCAGCTAACCCTACTGCAAGAGAGAAAAATGTGGAACTGGCTACACACGCGTTCACACAAAACACAGGCAAAGTTGTGCCGTACAGGAGGAAGCCTTGGATCTATCTCTGGCTCACAGCCACAAGGGTACAATGGCAAAGCTAAAAAGGACAGGACATGTGGTTTGTTAAACATCTTATTTGACTTTGCTACAAGCTGTCAGTGGCAATGTCCAGGAAAGGAAAAGAATCACAAATTCTTGAACAAATCAATGGCACAGCCTGATATGGACCAAACCACCTTGTAACATTAGAATTTTTTTCCTAATGGTCAGTTTAGGCCTATATGCATGAAGTATATGCATGAATGTGACCCAAGAACAGATGAACAGAAGGGTTTAGGAATGACAGTATAGGTGATTTAAGAGAAATAGCATATCACACTAATCAGAAGATCAGCAAAGCATCATTGAAGTATGAGAGGAAGGAACTTTGATGATGCTAAATATGGCAAATGCTCAGTTTGCTAAATCCTTTTGGATCCAATTTCAGCATTACAGTACTTGTCATTTTTGCTTTCCAGCTTCTGGGGGAGGGGATGGGCATTTATCAGGAAAAGTAACATTGTCTACATTAAACACTGCACCACACAGCTTAATGTTCTCATAACTGCTGGATCCTCAGCAAAACCAAGACCTGAACTCTAGGAAATTCTCATTATAGTACATAGCACAAGGAAGACTAAATGAAGGAATTTGCAATCACCATTTATAATATCTCTTTCCCTCAACAACGGAGGAAAACAAACCAAGGAGCTCCTTTCCAATCCACTGCAGGACCCTTGGCTGAGGAGACTGCAATCACTAGCAGTACTAAACATATGAGATTTATGTTTTCTTATCTACTTCAAAACATACATACACTCCCCACAATTCTTCACTGGAGTAATCCACTTACATTAACACTGGCACTAACATTTTGAAAATGACTAATAAGTGTCTGAAATCATCAAGAGTATGGGACCTTCTGAGCACAAGGAAAATTTCAATCTATGTTCTACAAACAGAAAAATGTTAGTAAGAAAAAAAACTTGAGGGAATCTAAGCACAAGGAAAAAGTTGGTCACACTTATCTCCTGGTGTATTTCCTTTTCTGTTCCTTTATTTAGTGATTGTGGCTTGGCATCAGGGCAGACCTACATCCCAGGGGTGGGAGTCTCCTGTCTTGTGCCTGCTTGAGTTCTGAGCAGGGCCAGAGCCCTTGGGAGTGCCTGGGGGGTCATGGCACACCAAAAACAGTCTAGATGTTGCCATCATCCACCATGAATGGTAAAACCTTTGAGGAACATCCTCTTCCCCCCTCTTGCTTCACCTGCCCCTTCCATGCAACCATCCTTCCAGAAAACTCTGGCAGCCCAGAAGACGAGGAAACAATCAAGAAAGACAACAAAGTCTTTGCTTAGACTTTTCGCACCATCTGAACTTATGCGCTCTGAGAACAAGCCCTGCTAAAAATCCATCAGAAGGATTTTAGGCAGGAAATCACCTTCCTCATGCTGACAAATGTCACTTCTGCTACAGGAGGGGGATCATTATGCAACTTGACCCTGAGTGAATGGTGCAGACAAAAAAAAAAAAAATAATAATTAGTAGCACCATTGCTATCCCACTCCACCAAGAGATGGGATTACTCAAGCCTCCCCCACATGCACACCCTGTTCAAATGCTTCATTACATCTGACTACCTGAACAATGCAAACTGCCATCCTCAGCAGGGAGAAACACTCTCCCGTGGTATCGCCGAGGGTCAGCATGTTAATGATAACAATAGTCTGCTGAGCTACCAGGCTGGCCTGTAAACAGGAATCTTAATCAAAGCCACAAACCTGTTACAGCAGAAAACAGAGCATTTACTTTGAGTACTCATTTTATCCTGCAGCTGGACAAAGCAAATGCATTTTACTTCTGTAAATCAAATGAAGAAAAGCAGTGTTTGATCACACAATTAGGGAGCTTTAGGAGAGCTGTGAGGTGACTTCTTTTACTACTGTCCCTCCAAGGAAACTTTAAAATGTCGAAACTAAGAAACTTATAAAGAAAAAGTGAAAACTTTTATCTCTCTTGTCAGGTTCTAGTGATGTATAAGTCTCCAGCTACCAGGGCTAAAAAGATTAATTAGTATCATTCGGGGAGGTGGAATGCCAAGATTCCACTGGTCACGGCCACATCAAAAAGGTATATTATTTTAAAGGTAGCCTGGACCTCAGAGCAACTCACACACACAGAGAAACAAAGATCAGTGCCTACCTCAAAATCATTTGCTTTATTGTAGTGCATGTTCAGGGCCCTGTACAGCTCACAGTCTCTGGTTATAGACAGCTCCTCAGTGCTC
>VXBB01004090.1:527678-535178 GCA_013399915.1 Illadopsis cleaveri | reverse complement strand
GCATGGAGAATTTCAATGTACTGTTTCTTTTTGACAGAAAGAAAGGGATTCTACACTCTGCTTATGTAAGCACAAATATGAGGAAACCAACCGAAATGAAACAATGAGGGAGCACTTGAGAACTGCTTCAAAATGTTCTTGGAAGTACATTTCTACCACCAAAAAAAAAAATCTCCTTTTTTAATAGGATATATAATGAAGACCCTTTAAATTTACTGTAATAATTATCCTTACTTTGCTCTAAAATGTTGATTTCTTTTTTTTTTTAGATTTAGAAACATTATCTTTCCTCATCCAGGCACAAGCAGGGTACACCTCAACAGGAAGAATAAGTGAATAAGGTCGGGATGTAACCTTTATATAGCCAGAAAAATTATTAATCTCTAACATGACAAAACAATACCATTTTGTGAGAAAATCCAGCATGCAGAAAGGAGAAGGAGGGGGGAGAGGGAAGAGATTTTCTTACCTTTACATCTGAGAAGTATGTTTTCAGCATATTGGAACTTGGGTACCGGGTGTAAAAGAACATGAGCTTGGCCTTTTTCAAGTGATTCGGTGACAAACCTTCCTGCATGTAGGATTGAATTAGTAAAGGAAAATTCTTTTCTTGAGAAAGCTGTTTCTGAAGGTACAGAGCTAGCAAAGTGCACCGTTGAACACTCTACAGTCCCCCAGACTACAGGAGAGAGTATTAACATTTGAACTGCTGCACTGTAATTTTCTGTAAAAAAGGCAAACATGGGATGAGAGGCCATGTAACTTAAACCCTGTGTTTCCTATCAGTTTAGGTGCTGGGTCTCAGGGACCTTGCAAGTTGACGGATTGTGTACCATATGTACGTTCACTTGTTGCTAAGGAAACAAATGCAGGAAGCATGTGCCGTAGAAAACTTATCGGGAGCTTTTTTCTCCTTCTCCTTTACAATGCCAGCTAAAGTTTCTTTTCCTCTCAGTGTTGTGCTGCTGCACACAATAAAACCAATGCATGTAAGACATGCACTTGAAGATTTCAAGCAGTTTGACACAGGCAGCATGTTTCACCTGTTCCATTCATGTCGATAAATTTTAACACCTTGGGTAGCTCCCTCTAGTCCTGCCGTTGCTTTGCTCCAGTGGCTGCCCTGCAAACCAAAGTGAAATTTGTAGTAGGCAGAGCCCCTTGGCCGCTGAATCCCTCTGCCACAAACTTGTCGCCTCCTGATTTACACAGTTAACTCCTTGGAGAACAAAGCTGTATTTAGGGCTAACCAATCAATACATGTGGGCTAGCAGATCAATAAATGGCCACTTACCCTATAAGGCAGCCTATTTATCCTGGAAACATCATTACCTTTTAGATCTGTAAACAGAAGCAACTAAAAGAGTTCCCAAGGGAATGTGAAGCTAACCATAACAATCTCGGCTTGCTGATTTTTCTCCCAGCTTCTTGGCTCCCTTTAGTGAACTGCGTGCTAGGACGGCTCTGGTCACATCTGTGCCGCAGGCTGGCCCTGCCATTTCCTCAGCAAATTAATGGCTTTATAATTTATCAGAAATGAAGATGCACGTGGAGAAAATCAATGTGGCCCCCACAAGGTCAATTAAGGGTTCTTCCCAGAAGCTTCTCTAAGGACTGTTTCTCCTAAACACAGTTGTTGAAAATTTCTCTCGGTTCACACCTTACGAGGGGAAGGTCAACCAAGTTGACAGATGCTCTGCAGCCAAGGTGCCTCTTCTGCCTTACAGCCGGGTGCACGTCAGCACAGAGCATCCCACTCCAGGCCCGGAGACGGGAAATCCAGACTAATTTTTATCAGCAGTCTACTGATGATTAGCTGGGCTTTTTCAGCAAAATTCCTTTTTCTCTAATTCCTGAAATCTGCTGAAACCCTCTCCCTTTATTTCAGTTACAAGGTTCATTTTTAGATTAGAAAAATGTAGCATTAAAAAAAAAAAAAAGGCATTGACAATATTAGTTTAAAAACCTCTTATTATCTGGAAGTACATGGAAAATGGCTCAGCTGAACTTGCATTTTGTTTTAGATGCTTAATGATTACAAAGAAGATAATTTATGACTGACATACTTCTTGTGCCAAGAGAAGAGTTGAAAGAACCTCCAGTTACCTCCATTAGACTGATAGAGAAGTCTAAAAGAGCATTACACTCTGCAGTGCCATCTGTCAAAATACGTAAGTGAAATAATAGTAGCAAGCTGTCACCTATTGCTTAGTGATAAGAGTTTTAGACAAATCAAAACTTCTATGCCAGAAATCCATTTTGTTATGCGATCCTTTCAGGAAAGTGGGGGTTCAAAGGGGAACTCCAGTAGGAGAGGAAAAAAAAGGGTAATCCTGAGTCTCTTTAATTTGCAATTCCTCTGACGCTGACAACATGTTAACATTGGGTTTGGTGTATATTCTCTTTCATTGCAAGCTCAAGGATGGACTAAAACTTAAAAAAACCCCTCTCATATTTGCTGGATTTAAGCATATTAGACAGTTGTCTAAGCATTTGGATTCCTTCTGCATTTAGGATTTTTAAATATTTTCTGCTCTAATGCCAGAGGATATTGATATTGAATGAAACATGTATTAAAAGATGCTCTGAGACTCAAATTCCCAGAAATCCATTTTTTATTAAAATTATACTTGTACTTAAGCACTTGGCAGCCTTGAAGCAATATCAAATATGCAACAAATCTGTATATCTTGATCCTAAGGTTAACGCTTTACTGTGATAAAAGATACGATCTGTAATAATCTAGCAAAAAATAGTTAATGACAGACTTAAGAGCTAAGAATTAGATAACCCATTGCTATTTCAGAAAAAAAAAAAAAACAAAACAACTAAACTGACCAATTGCTTAATTTCCTTTTTAAGTGCTTGGGCTGAAAAGCAACTGTTCTTCCAAGAAAGCACTAGCTGTTTCCAGGATACTTACACACGCACAATGACTCATGATGAAATAGATTCAGTAAACATACAGCTGTACCGAACACGAGCTAAGCCCCATTCAAGGCCAGGAAAGAAAACGAGCACAAATAAATATTAAGGAGGTAAAGGGAGGAGGGGTGCCGAATGGAACGCAAACAAGCTCTGTCCCAGCAGCTCGTGTGGCTTGCCTCAATTCTCTTAGCTATAGCTTTGTGAAGACAGATGACATTCAATTCTATGGGTAATGCAAAATAGACAATAACTGCTGAAACTTGAGCCAGCTGCCAGGTGTAAAAAAAAAAAAAAAAAAAGAAAAAAGGAAAGGAAAAAAAAAGGAGAGAAAGAAAAGATGATAAATCCATAAATTAATGAAAGACATCTGCTCAGGAACATAAAAGATCAGAGGAACAGTGTACTGCAGCTGAACCCAAAGCGGTGTTCAAACAACCTGAGAGTCTCAGAGTTGTGGGTTTACACAGAACAACGTTGCCTCACCTAACACAGCAGCAGCAGCAGAAAAATGGCAAAGCCCTAAGAAACGGGAAGTGAAAGACTGGGAACAAAACATATGGGGACAAAACGTACACACGCTCTCGTGTGTTTTAACAGGAGAAGCACAGGGGTGGCACTGCACAGCATTTGATTCATTTGCACTTCAATCCTCCTAGGTAATGCTCCTCTTCTGCAGAAAATATTTTTCAGCAGAGATGATCTTTCACTCCTGTTACTCTCAGCCTGAGCCCCCACAAACGCTCTAACAGTCTTTTCTAGCCCACGCATGCATTGAGCTGAAGGAAAAGTGGTAAGAATAGGCTGTATCAGGTAAAAAAAAATCTGCAGCAGCAAAGCCCAGCTTCTCCTTAAGTTACACCTCAGGTACTTTTAATCAGCAAAGCTCCAAATAACCGTATCTCAAAACATCTTCAAGTCCCTCCAAAGAAGGGCTGGCTGGCTGCAAAACATTTGTTCATGGCCCAGGTTTTATCAACAGCACAGAGTTATCAAGCTTGCTGTACAATCTCTCCTTTTTTTTTTTTTTAAGTTTAATTAGTTTAATTCTAGTCAGATGTAATAACTCCTCATTTCAAAATGTTGTAATTCACTAATTATAGCTTTCGCATACTGGGACTTTGAAACTTATTCCAGTTGGATTGTAATTCTGTTTAAAAATAAATAAAATTGTAGAAAGTTGCACTAATGCTTCTAAGCCCTCCTGCCAGAGAGAACACGCTAAACTTCTTCACCTTTACAGATGTCTTAACAGCACACAAACTGCTGTTGTGCTTCAATTTTGATCTATGCAAATGTTTTGTGACTGAACAAGGCTATTTTTCTTGAGATGCAAAGAGGATGCATGACAAAGAAAGATCATGCAGAAAAACAATTCACTGTCTGTTTCTTTTTGAATTTGAATAAAACTTAATATTTGATTAAACAGATTAGTTTGCAAAGATACAGACTGCATTCATGACCAAGATGGGAATTCAGACTGCAGGTGCATCTTATCTTGTTTAGCAACATACACAAACATTAACCATTTCCTTCTGCAATTCAGCAAAGAATGATCAGATACATTTTACAGCCGTTGGTTTAAAAAAAAAAAATCCAAGAAAACAAAAACCAGGCTAGTTTAGTGTTTAACTTACTACTAAAACCTGAACTTGGCTGTATCTGCTGGTCTTATGTTCTCATCCTGGCTGCATTGTCCAGGAAAACAGATGTTACTTTCTGCAGGGAAGAAAGATCTGCTTCTTTCAAGAAATTTATTCCCTATACGTGTACATTCAACCATGTAAAATAAAAGTGCCATGACAGAATTGACCAGAAACAAACCAACCTCCACACCACGCCTTTCCCTGGAAAATTGTAAGCTACCTGGACACATGAGCTGCTGCTTGAAAAAAACCGTACATCCCTACAGCTGAGCTGTACAGCAGGGTACACGTGCAGAAATGTTATTTGATAAATCTGGTCTGTATCTAAACTCAGAACAAACTGCAGTCTGCACTAGTGCCTCGGTGGAAAAGTCAGAGTGCTTTCCCAATGGCAGGGAAAGAAGCAGGGCAGCGAAAAAGAACAGGAATCACTGTAGCACCAGGCATTTTCCCTGGCCATTCCTTGGAGCAGCAGGGGACTCTTGCCCCCCTGTTTCAGCAGAAGCAACAAGCTCCACTAGCGAGCACCAGTGAGAACGAGCAGGAGAAAGGCGGAGAAGTGGGAGGGGTGGGGGAGACATGCCCCACGGGTGGTGAGGATCAAGGGCAGCCCTAGAACTACTCCTAGTTCACACTCTTGGCATGTTTCACCTCTCCTCACTGCTCTCCCAGGATGGGAGAACTACTTTTATACAAAAACAATTAGTATGCCACTGTACTGTTTGGTAGAAATTAATTGCCCTGGCCTAAGTCTTGCCCTCAGCTGCCTCTCCTGTTGACCTCAGGACTGCTTTCCAAGCACTGCACTTGCATTTCAATATGCAGAAGAAATCTTTGGTTTGTAACTCCCCAAGTAATTGGCACCACCTCTGAATGATGTTGCATCTAGACTGCCTCCTCTCTTGCCTTACAGAGTGTAAGGATGGAGAGGAGAAGATTTCCCTGCTACCAACACTCAACAAGACCATTTTCTGGGGAAGAGGTACCTCAAACATCACATCCACTACCAGCTGGTTCTCAAAAACACTAACACCTAAAGAAGGTGCTTTCCAACACAAAACACTTTCCCTTGTAGAAATGGGACTATTCACACAGGTTAGACAGCACCAATCCCGACTCAGACTAGACCCAAGGTGGATCAAAGAGTGGTGGCAATGGGCTTTGGACCTGCAGCACCTGCCTTGCCCCAGTGGTGCCCACTGCCATGGGAGGCATAGGAAATCCAGGTGACCAGCAGGTCTAGAGCCCTGACAGCACTCTCCTGAGGATTCAACAAGTCTATAGATGATGTGGTTAAATTATTCTAAAACCACCAGAGTTATCAATCACCTAGAAGATACCCAGGAAAGAAGCACAGCCTCAAGCATCTGCCTCCACAGGACACTTCTCCAAAGGGGACAAGTTCCTCACCTCTCAAGTTCCTCTGTTACACAAAGAGCGGCAGAGATATTCTGTTGCAATAAGTTTAATCATCTTGGGAGTGAAATTAGATACATCTAAGGCTCCGGGCTTGCCTTGTTGACTTCGGCTGGGGTCTAAGAGCTGAGAAAAATTATCCATCTACTCTTCATGCAAAATCCTCAATTTTAGCACGGGGTAGACATGGTATTTTATTTGCTTTCAATACAACTGTACCTGGAAGCAAAACCTTTTGACCAAAAAGTACATTATAGGAAAAGATGGAAGGACTGGGAGACATTACCGCTAAAAAAGAAAAAAAGAAAAACCAACTAAAAAAACTAGTAGAAGTTTCCAGGAGGGGGGAAAAAAAAAAATATTATGTCTGGATATGCCTAAATAAAGGCAGAGATGGACTTGTTGCCCTAACTAAAACCTGCTATTGAGCTAAAATGAGAGATTTTATTATCTTGGTTCGGTAATTTTTTTTTTAAGCAGGGGAAGTGTCTGTAAATTTAATACAGCTGAAGTTTTATATTTAATTGTTCTCTCTAGCTTTCCAAAATAATTTGCTTTGTGTATGTTAGGACAAAAGATTTCTGTGTATGGCTGAACAGAGGTTAATCATGCATAGCAGGCAGCTGCACAAGGGCTGAGGAACAGACCTCTGGGTGGGGAAAAAACTTGATGCAGCCTGAATATATCAGTACCTGTGTCTTTTGTGCTTCGTTTCCCTTATGCACTTGAGAGCTGAACTCTCACAGACACCAGACTGTGGCTCTCTGCGAGCTCCAGCCACTACACCATTAACACAGATTATGCATCAGCCTGGTAGGGGAGGGAAAAAAGGTGGCCTGGCCATAGCTGGAATGGTTTTTGGCTGAGGGCAATGCCCCCTCGATCACCACCCTGCCTGAGGAAAGATCTGCCAGCCCAGGGAAACCCACTGGCACTCACGTCATGAGTTTGGCTGCCTTCCTGACCCCACGAGGCGGACTAAAGGCTGGGGGAGGGCCAGTGGCTTTTGTAGGTGGAACACCATTGCTGAAAGAGTGCTGTCAGTCAACACCATGTTTTATTTGGCCTCGCCAAGCTGCCCCCCAGCACCCCGTGAGCACCCCACTCCTGCAGCACCTAGGGAAAGCCCCTTGGCACTGGCATGGCCCCTCATCCTCTCCTACCAGCCACTGCCGATTATCACTCATCTTTTGAAAAGGATATTGCACTTCCCGAGTAGGGCGAGATTTCAGACATGTCTTGCAGGTCGCCACACTCGGACTTAATGAGGGACAAGGAGAGGCCCTCGGCGGCGCTGGGGGGGTGGGCCGGCGAGCAGGGGTGGTGGTTCATGTGGTGTGACGACATCTTGGTCCTCAGGCTGGTGGTCTCCCTGGTCAGGTCGAGGGATTCGGGGGAGGCGCGCTCTTTCCCTGGGAAGGAGGCCGATGGGGCGCCCAGGGGGCTCTGGAAGGGGTAGGCCATGAGGGGCAGGGGGAACGGGTGGCGGAAGGAGGAGGTGGAAAAGCCGGCG
>VXBB01004090.1:504248-515724 GCA_013399915.1 Illadopsis cleaveri | reverse complement strand
CGTTCCCCGGCCCCGCGGCACCGAGAGCCGCTCCTCCCCGGGGACCCTCGCAAAAGCCCTGCTGTGCCGGGCCGCTTTCTCAGCCCCGGCCCGGGCCGGCGCCGACCAACCCCGCGCTGTGAGTGACCACGAATCCTCGGTGTAACGGGGCGCATCCCGGGACGCCGCGCTGCCGTCCCTTTGCTCCCGCAGTCCGAGCGCTGGGCGGCCCCGCATCGGTGCCCGGTGCCCGTGGCGCCTTCCAGGCCCGCGAAAGTGCCGGGACGGCTTTGCCGAGAATTATTTAACGTGACACCTTTTGGAATGGGGGCACCGGGCCCTCCGCCGCCGGGGAGCGGCCGAGGCTGCTCTGCGCTCCGCGGGCGCCGAGAGGCGGCACGGCCGGCCCGGGCCGGGTCCCCGTATGCTCTTTCGGGGCTCGGCTGGCCGGGGTGACACGCTCAGCCTCCCGGTGTAGCTGTACGTGCTGCAGGAGCTGCGAGACATGGGTGCAGAAGTGTGCCTGGACGCAGGGGGAGATAGGCTAAATTTGGCGGGGGAATGTCTCGCTTGGACGCTTTCCTTTTTTTTTCTTTTTTCTTTTTTCTTTTCCTTTTGTTTTGTTTGTTTGTTTTTGTTGTAAAGGACACCCAGATACTTGTGGAGAAGAAGCCGAACCGTGCAAATGCAAATAAATAAGTGAACAGCTGCCTCTGACACTGTGCTTCTCACCACCGGGGCTCACCTTAACTTCAAGCACCGTTAATTTACCCAAAAGAGAAACTGAGGCTCTGGGAGCGAAGCGATGTACCCAGGGTCACATGGCAGAGCAGTGGCAGCCAGTCTGGCCCCAGGCTTGTGCGCAGGCTTCCACCTATCCTCTGGCCCTGCTGCCTCCTTTCCGTAGCTGCTTCCAGGTTACCTTCCTGCAGCCCTATGTCTGGCAACTTTTCCGAATCTAAACACACGGGTCTTACGATCTGCCACACCACTAAGCGCAACTGGAATAAAATTCACACTCCCCACTCCCCTGCCATCTCAGGCACTGAGTGCTCCAGACCCTCTTAATCCTGGAGGATAGGCAGCCAGCCTCTTAAGGAATGCAAGTTGATGATTCAAAGCTCAGCATTAAAAGTAAAGCCCCACCCACCACCCAAATTTTAGAGTTGGAGGAAAAGCTTTTTTTCCCTCAAGAATTTAATTCCTCAGAAGGGGTCCGTGCCAGCATCTCATGTTCAGGGACTGTAGCGAGCAAAGCCATCCCTGGTGCCTTCTCTGGGGCCTGGTGTCTTGGGCAGTGGCAGGGTAGCCTCTGGCTGGTGTGTATGGTTGTGTGGCTGTTTCTATACCTTGCTGCCCCCAGCCCTCTGAACACTTGATACTGTGGTCCCTGCTAGTGACCTGTCATAGATTCCAGTCTGTCTGCAAACTGATGTAGAAGTCCCAGGTCTTTTTCCTAGTAATTATTAGGTTATAAGGTAGACACTAGTTCTCTTTTTGGCTATTTCTAGATTATTTTCTAAGTTATGGGTGTTTTGGATCCGAACGAAAACTAATAAGTGTTCCCAAAGTTTGGATGCAAAGCCTGGGTGTGCTCAGATTTGTGGGTTCTCTTCTGCTCTGCTTAATGCTTGATGTGTGTCACAAACTTCAGGTCAAAATACTACTTGTCCTCCAGATAGGAGAGTTGTCAGTTCTGTGTTAAAAAAAAATCCTCCAATTTTTTTCTGCAAGCTGATGGCTTTCCCTGCTTGCAATCCATTTTTTTCTTTGAAAGGAAATAAAAAAAACCCAAACCAGATGCAAGAAACTTGGGAAAACTTTTGCTGTGTGCCCATGACCACGGGTGATTCCTCTGCCCTTTTGGAGTCTGACAACAAAATTGGAAGTGACAGGGGTATATTGTTGAAACTGCCTTTTCTTTGATCATTTTCCTTGCTGTGTCTGTTCCAACTAAATGAGGGAACAGGGCTACGAATACCTATCAGGTTTTCTTTTTTATTTTCTTTTTTCTTTTCTCTTTTTTTTTTTCAGGGGTGGGAAAGGTCCAAGTATTCTTGGGCATAAAAAGAACACCCCACAACCAAAAAGGCCTGATTCTGCTCTTCTGCTGATGTGAATTTAAAATAACTGTACTGATATCAACAAAACATCATCAATCTGTGTGAGAAAGAGAACCATGTGCCTGATGTGTGTAATTGCTGATTTAGAGCCTTTCCTTGCTTCCCTTTGCCTGGCTCCTCATTTCAAAAGGGAAACCTTTGAAGGAACATGCCTTTAACCTGGAGAATGAATACAACCTAAGTGGTTTAGCAGAGTGAATTTTAATTTAAGAACCCGGTACTGAAGGAAATAAAATTGTTAAAAAATAAAATAATTACAAAAAACAACAAAACACAACAGAACAAAAAACGTCACAACCTCCAGAGAGGAGAAAGTGAACTAAACTAATCCTATTAAACATGGTAGCATGTTTCTGTGCAGCTCGCTGAGAGATTAAGCACAGGAAAAGGGATAAGTGCTGCTTCAGTTTCACTAAACTAATGTGACAACTTGTCATTGGAAATCTTTACAGCTTGTTAGCAGATGACTAGCTGATTCAGATATGTTTTCTACCATTTCCTTTGTGTCTGGGGGTGATGTTTTTTTTCTTTCCTGTTCCTTTCTTATCCATACTGCTTTATTTTGCTTTTTAATCCTTCATGTCTCCTTCAAGTCAAAACATTTAACTTGCTTTAATCAATATTTTGTTTTGAAGATGTCCCTTGACCTTTTGTTTGTGCAAATTAACCTTCAAGGGCAACTCATTCATTCATTAACCTCAGTGGGATGCCATATCCCTTGTACATGGCATTTTGGGATGCATAAAACATTTATGAATGTTTAGACATATTGCAGTGAATGACTGTGATACTGCTGTGGTTACTACTACTGCTTCTGTAATATATTAATTTTCCTTCCACCTCCCTTCTTCTTTCACTCTTTCACTCTTTCTTTTGTACTTTTTCTCCTTTTTTTGTTTTTGCTTTTTAATATCTTTTCTTTTCTTTTCTTTTCTTTTCTTTTCTTTTCTTTTCTTTTCTTTTCTTTTCTTTTCTTTTCTTTTCTTTTCTTTTCTTTTCTTTTCTTTTCTTTTCTTTTCTTTTCTTTTTTCTTTTCTTTTCTTTTCTTTTTTCTCTGCACATCTCTTCTTCTATTTTCTCTCTTTTTTGTCTCTCTTTTTTCATCTCTCTTTTTTCTTACTTCAACTGTTTGTGTTAAGATGTCAAGAAAAACAGCTAATCTGGGTGAAATGTTAAGATTAGAAATTTCATTTCAGAAGCAGGTGTCTCAGTGATTTAGAAACAGATGCTGAGTTCTCNTAAATGGAAAAAAACATTTTACAACATTAAAGGAAGGCTGTTTAGAAAAGGAAGGCCCTGCTGAGGTGTAGAGGAAGCCTGTTTATTAACACTGGACACCTCTTATCTCAGGCAGCTCCAGATGGATGTCCCTTTGGTAATTCCCACTCTGTGCCAAGTGGGGTTAAGCAGGGTAACCACCTTGACGTGGGCTGGTGATCACCAGGAGATCATCGGCTCCTTCAGAGAGAAATTTTAGATGAAATTTAGGGGAGTGGGGGAGGGAGAACCATAAGGCTTCAGCATAAGCTTGCACGTGGCCAGATTTACCTTTGTGGCTGTAAATTGCTTGCTGCCTGGTCCAGAGCCAGGTTTTGATTGAGAGATAAAGTAGTTCAAATCTGTCAATAATTAACTGTCACTCAATTAAGGCTTTCTTAACAAATTAGCACTTGGTAGCACCTAGGGTGCAGGTTTTTCATGGGAAAAGGCTGATGGAGTGATGTTGGCCATTAAGTTTGCCCACTGAGTATCAGCTAATGTCCTGCTCAGTTTAAACACCACTGTGTAAATTTGGTGAATCGGTTCCCAAACCCCATTCCTGCCAGGTTGCTTTTAAGATTAACTGTTTGTGCCCTCCCAGGCTCAACATTGCAGGCCTGTGCTAAATCAGAGAACTATCACTGATTCATTAGGGTTTCCTGGCTGTCAGCTTTTAAGGAGCAACTTGATGTAAATGAGGTCTGAATTTACAGAAATGCTGTATAACCCAGTATGCTGCAGGTCCCTTGGAAAGGATGGGTCAGAGTCATGTGGGCTGCCTCCAGTGTAAACCACTTTGATATGTTTCTCTCTCACTCAGGGCCTTGGTCTTACCCTACCTGCTCTTTCCACTGGGTTGGTTTGAAGGTTGAAAGGGAAAACCCTTCCAACCGGTTTATCCCATGAGGAAATTCTCATCCAAGCAGCTGCCACCAGGCTGTAACTTCCTTTTGCTTTCAGCCTCATGTGGCCCTGGGTACCTGGGTCCAGCAAGACTTGCCAATGCAAATTCCATGCATTTCCAGAAACATTGCGAAGCTCCATGTATAATGCCTCTTTCTCAGATTCCTGGAATCATCCTTCTGTGGCAATGGAGGTACTATTGGTGTTTCTCTGATAGCAGACATTTTCAGCCATTTCCCCTTCATCCCTCTCTGAAGTAGCAGTGCCATGGATATATCATCCCACTCTTCCTGTTAATTCTCCAGTTAGAAATTAAAAGTGAATGTCAGATGTCCTTCAAAGCCAGCAGAGCTGTCCCAGTTCACATCAGCTGGTCTCCAGCCCCATGTTTGTGCACACTGCTGGATCCACACTGCTGGGATGGGAATTCCCTTGGTTCTTAATTCACAGCAAACGGCAGACTCTGGGAGCAGTGATCATTTGTCACATCAACCCTGCCAAGGCAGGATCTGCCTCTCCTGAGTCAGAAAAACCTTTGCTCTCAGTCAGCGTCAAATTCTCCTGGTGTCACACACAGTTGCACCTCCAGGAGGTGTAATAGCCGAGTCTGTTGAGAACTCCAGTGCAAACTCTGGCAGATGCAAGTTCTGATTCATGCTGTATTGCAGGAAAGGCTGTGAGGTGGAGGCTGGTTTTAGCTTCAGCTCTGATTTGTTCCTCTGATAGGGTTTATTCTCAGTATGGGTTTGGTTAAATCAGTCACTCCTTACCTCACTGAATAGCTTTCCTTCTCTTTTGACCAAAGCATGCCTTACCTGCAGCGGGGGCCAAAGCAATGCTGGACAGAAGTTTAAAAACAAAATTTGGGAAGCTTTCCAGGTTGTTCTTTTTGAATGAAGACCTTGGGGGATGCACTCTGTTGTCTCATACAAAAACTAATCCCGTAAAAAACTAATGCAGCTTTCTTTCTGTCAATCACATTGGATGGAAGAGCTGCCAGAGAGGGACAGCTCTTAGCCAGCACCACCCTACCGAGGTTCAAAGATCTGAACTCTTTCAGCAACCTCCATGTGGAGATTTTAAGAGCACATTTAAAACATTCTTTGTGCTGCCCTGTCCTGGTACTTGCATTAAAAGTCTTAAGAAGTTTAAAACCATCAAGCAGGAGAAAAGGAAGCACATTTGATGGTTTAAAGCTCTGCCCTATCCTGTTGAATAATCAAAGCTGGAAATGTAATTTAGTTTTATAGACTTACATTCTATTGATTGGTTGAGGTTTTTAAGAAAGAGGAAGATATTTCTGTAGAGGGATTATAACCTGGGGGAAAGAATTTTGATTTTTTTTTTTTTTTGTGATCTGAATTAATTTGGCTTTTATACAATATAGCAACAGCTTTTAGGAACCTTTTAAAGAATACTTTCCAATAGTTATTCCTGTTATCTGAAGAATGCATCCAATCTGTCACCTCTAAGGACTCAGCCTGGCAAGGCATCGAAGGACAACTTTTTCAGAGGCAGAGAGTCATCTAATAACCTTTCTAAACATTTACAAGTGCTATACTGTTAATTTTAATAGAACCCTGGTGGCTGGGTGGTTTTGTAAGGTCCTGGGCAAACCAATGGTTTTAGGAGCCTAAAGCAGAGCGTAGGTGTCCATATCCAAAACTCACTGTGGATCATCCAGCTCAGCAGATGAGCTCTCCAGGTGCCACGCTGATGTTTATGTGGCTGCCAGAGCCATCCCGCAGTGGGCAGGTACCCAGGGACACGTAGGGATCGTTCAGGAGGTGGCAGGGGCTGTCCCCACACCTGCGGGCTCCAGCAGAACCGTGCCCAGCCCTGCTTCCTTTGCCAGGCGTCCTCATGGTGGTGTCAGCTCCCGTCTTTCATAGGAAAGGCCACGAGTTAGGGTATCTCCCCTAGAGGTGGGAAATCGGCATTTAACACTTGCCTCGTTCCAAAGATGTGCAAAGTCACGGCTCTCTTCTCTCTAAAAAAAGCGTGTTGCCACCAGGCTGTGGGATGGGATCATTCCTGCCCCTCCTTTGCTGTTTGTTTGCTTGCTTGCTTGCTTGCTTGCTTTTCCAGTGGCAGAAAGGGACTAAAGAATCACAGTGTCAAAAGAAAAAGGAACAAGTAAACCTGACTTTGTGAAAAAGGTGATTAAAACGAGGAACTGGGAGGGAACAACACACTGCTTCTAGGACTGAATATTTTACCATCTCTAATGGCTCTGCAATGCAAAGCACAGCACAGGCCCGGGGAGGAGGGCCTGGGAGTGAGTCCCTTTGCCCAGGTGATGATGCTCTGAGCCTGTTTGTGGTCCCAGCAATCTGTGAGCCTTTCTGAAATGCTATGCAGCTTTGCCAGAGTGGATGGAAGTTGTTGCAGCAATTAACATAAAGGCACTAGCATCTTTTATGGATTTTAGCCTTGAGTAGCTGAATCATTAGGTACCTACATAATGTAAAAAATCATCCCACAGTGCCCTGAGCTCCCACTGAAGTTACTGTGTTTACATGCAGCGCAGCAGGCCCAAAATAATGTAGGTGCCTTTTTATGAAAAGGAAATACATCCCTGGCTTAAAGGTCAAATGGCATTTATAACAACATTAATAATTTCAGAGGACCATGCTATTGAATTCTAGGAAAGATTAGACATGTTTGGCAATACTGTTTAGTTGCTTTTACAACAGAAATATGCTGTTTACCTCCTGAGAGGTTCATAAGGAAAAAAAAATCCAATCTATATCAATGAGTAAGATATTTTCCTAACCAGAGATATTGATTTAAATATTGACTTCACTGCTGGAGGGTTATTTCACTCCATGCTGCAGATACTCATTGTCAAGTGACATGTGTTTTATATACTAATAGAAATGTGATTTCTGGCACAGTAATCTTATCTGGATGGTTCTGATTTTTTGCATTCAGTTTGGTCTGAAGAAACTGTGCTTTCTAAAATTGAGTACTTATTTTCTTCTGCGTGTCAATGCACTTCACTCCATGTGAATTACTCACAACTAAGATCAAAACAAACAAACGTTTAAAAAACCTTGTACACAGCCCCTTTTTCCTATTAGTTAGTTTTCCTTTCAATCTTTCAGCAATGGGTTTAGGCTTTGCAAGACAGAAGTTCTTTATTTAGCAACAGAAAAGGTGCCGCTGCAGAACCTGTTACAGCTTGTCAGAAAACCAGCCCAAGTGTGTTCTGGGACAAGGACTGTCTTTTTATTGCAGGGTTATACAACAGCTCTCACGTTGGCTTGCTGACCTCGATCACGCCTGGTGATAGTGACAATGACAACAATAGCTTATGCCACCAAGCAGCAACCCCAAGCTCACGAGAGCTGTGACATCTCCCATCATGGGTTAGACGTGCCAGCTCCTCTTGTGCAAAGTACCAGTCCAGGAGGAAGAAAAAGCCCCAAAGAGCCCCCTCAAAGACCCAATCCCAACCCCCTGAAACTGCCAATTTATGGACATGAGGATTTATTTCACTGGAGCATTGCACCCACCCAAGAAGCAGAGGGTGTTGCTGAACAGTTTTACTGATTCTTAAATTCTCCTTGCTGCCCAGCTGGTTCTCCCTTCAGGGCCTGGATCCATGCACGTGTGTGGAATTGCACACTGCAAAGGAACCTGCCCTGGAGGGCAGCTGGCTGCACTGCTGCCAAGCATCTTGGTAGCCCCGAGATCTCCTGGGACTGGGAGCACAAGGTAGAGGAGAACTCCTGGAATGCTCGTGGTGTCTCCCTCTTTCCCTTACCATCGGGACCAGGTGAAAATGTGAGACAATGTTAGGGCTCACACATCAGCTCTTCGGCACTGTTGGCAATCACTCCAGCTCCCTGCAAGTGGGATGACAAGGGAATAGGGTTGTTTTCAGAAGGGAATTGCATGCAAAAGGTTAGTCCTGGTCTGAAATTCCTGAGGTTAGCTGTGTCCATATCTTCTAGGCACTATCCAGTCTGCAGCACAGAACCGCTGGTTTCTGCAGGAGGACGGGCTTTGCCTGGCTAAAGTCTCCCTGTAAATCTTTTCCTTGGGAACACCGAATTTCAGACCATACCTAAGGATCCAAGGCCTTTGCACATCTCAGGACACAAGGGGGGCAGAGACAGACCCTCCTGGAGGTTGTTCACGGCCAAGAAGTGGTGAAGCTGGCAGAAAGGCAAATCTCAGACCCCGTTAGGGAGCACTTCCCTGCATGGATTCTGCTAATGGGGGGCTGTGGTGCAGTGAACAGAAGTTGTTTCTTTTGGAAGAAACAGGGAGACAAACAGGGCTTTGGGCCACTTGCAGATTTTTTATTTTTTTTTTTAATGGAGAGAATTTACAACAAACATGAGAATTGGAACTATGGCACAAATTCACCCTGCGTTTTTCTGGAGGTTACTTAGCTTAGTTATATTGCTTTCTGTCTACTTGCATACAAGGAATTTTTCTTTTTCTTTGATCATAGTGTTTTAAATTAAATTTTGGGGAAACTAACGTGACAAGCGAAGTCTTTATTAACCCCAACAGTGTAATTTCTCATTACAAGACTGTGATTCAGAGGAAACAGCGTTGCTAAAACAGCTACTGAGTCCCAGCAAAAATGACAGTTTTCCTCAATCAGTTCCTTTTGTGACCTTGATCTGAACCTTAATCTGTTTTAGCAAAATTCTTTTTATTAGCTATTCATTCTTAATCATACCGCTAATTTTCCTGTTTTTAAACTACCAATTTAAGGCTGCTTTTTCATGGAACTAATCAAGGCTGATGTATGTTATTTTGGCTACGAATTCTAATAATTATTCCTAAGAGTTTTCTAAGTCTGCATTTTCCATAGATAACTGTAAAAATTGTAGATAGGGGCAGAAAGGCTTGTTTCTGTGATATGGTGCATCCAAGTCTACTTTCTTATCTTTAGTGAAAATAACCATTACGAGCATTGGGTAGGGAATCTGAGCCTCACCTTCTTTTCTTTCCTTACATCAGCAGTAGCTTTTCATTAGTATTATTATTGCAGACGAGCATCATTGGGAGGAAGAAGGATTTTCGGGATCAGGCTCCATTTGAGATATTTAAAGTAAAAGAATAAACATATACTTGCAGCTGTCTCACAGAGATTGTAAACTGTTGTAGCTAGTGACTAGTAATTTTTCTTTGCCTATGATATTAAGAAACAGATTGTGTTACTATACTTATCTCTACCTTTACAAACAAATACATCAGGAAAATATGTCGAGCAGAAGAAACCGTGCCTGTTATCAAATGCCTAGCTACACTGGCCACAGGTTTTTTGTACTTTTTGGCAAAAGCTTCAAAACATATTGTGGCTTGGTTAAGCTGCGGATTCTTCACAGCATAAAGGGAGCCTTTCTGTGCCCGCCGTGCGCGCTCGGCTCCGCGGCGAAGGCAGCAGCAGCTCGCTGCTGTTATTTGTTATTCCTACGGCAGCCGCGCAGAGATCGCAGCCCCCTGTCCTCGGCTTTGTACCCACCAGAGACGCTTCTTCCCCCACCAAACTGATTAACGTCATGGCGGGGCTATGATCTTAAAAGCCTGGTGCTTCTGATTAGGTTTTTGTTGAAGTTTTCGGAGTTGACTGAGTACCAGGGGCTTTGTGCGTGTGCAGCCGGGTGGTTGCAGGGGGTAGCGCTCAGCCCCCCCAGTCAGAGGTGCCGTTGGAGCAGCACTTGGGGAGAAACTTTACAAGCGTTTTCCAGCCTAAACCTCCCTCTCTGTGCTCAATGGGACTTTGTCAAGTGACGCACTAACATTTTGTTAGGGAGTGAAGCAGATTTCTTAATTGCTAGTGAACTAAGCTTGACAGATAGGATTTTCTACTCTAAAGAGGGAGGAAAGCCAGAAACTTGGGGGTTTTGTGTGTTTGCTTGTCGTTTTTTTTATGGAAGATGCTCGGACGTCTTGGTAATAAGTTCCCATGCCAGATGGAAGGCAATGGCTGGAAGAGTAGAGAAACAAAGACTCTTCTCAATCTTTTTCCCTAATTAAATCCCCTTTTTCTGTAAAAGTGCAATGCTTTCCCCACCAGTTTGAAAGGATTGCTATGTCTGATTGTTTGAAAAGCTATAGGTTAATTGTGTTATATGTATCTGTAGAAAAATTAATGCTATATGCAAAAATGGATGAAAGTGCTCAAATAGCCCATTAATTAACTCAGCCCTATTGTTAGCAGGGTTGGCATTAGAGGAAAGAATAATGCCTTTTCAATCCGAAATCTTCCCTCCCTCCCCATCCATTTTATCTCTTCTTGTCACTTCCTATTAGCTGATCATGACATCTTATCTTTTTCCTGAAGGGTGGGCCAGAAGATTACTTTGGAGCTCATGTAAGTGACACTCCAAGGATAGGCCAGCAGCAGGTTCAGCGGCCCCGGCCCCCGGAGCCATGGGATGTCATCCCTGTGACATGCCTGGAAACCCCGGCTCATCCCTCAACTGTCCGGTTTCTGCAGCATCTCCGTCATGTTGCACTTCCAGTCTGTCACTGGCATGGGTTCACGCTCCTCTCCCGGGAACCCTGCTCACTTTTGCTGAGGACTGTGTTTTTATTTTTAACACAGAGTCCTTCACATCAGGGGCACTGAGGGTTTCTTCTGCAGGATGGGATTCTGCTGTGGGAGGGAATGGCTGGGGAAATACACCAAATGTGCCCATGTGTGCTGACAGGGGAGCTGCGCGTTAAAGCACACTCTTTTGTCCATCCCTCTGTGAGGAGTTTTTGGGAGATCTCTGCCTGCCTGGAGGTGTAGGGCTGTCCCAGCAGCTTTGCCCCACAGCAGCCACCTGGTCCCCACAGCCCAGGATGCTCCTGGTGGGGGAACACAGCCAGAGTGTTCCCACCAGCTGTAGCCAGACATTATGGCTCGTGCTGGAGGGACTTGCTGCCGGCACCGTAATTGCAGGCTAGCTGGATTTTTGCCGTGGTATTACAAATTCCCCCAGGGAAGCCCACAGCTATGACCATTTTCATGGTAACATTGTCAGGCATGAGTCATTTTCTTCCCTCTCTGTCTCTGTTTGTCCGCTTGTCTCACACACAGACACTCAAAATGCAAGGACAAATCAACAAACTGGTGAATAAAATTTAGATGTTGCTTTAGTGCATTCTCAGCCCTCTTCTTCTGGCTAAGTGTACAGTTTGATCAGTTTGAGGAACTTTTTTTTTTTTTTTTTTTTTTTTTTTTTTTTTGAATGTGG
>VXBB01004090.1:467786-504176 GCA_013399915.1 Illadopsis cleaveri | reverse complement strand
TCATATTATAATGATATCTTTTTTATCTTATGCTTTAACTTTTTTTTTTTTTTCTGTATTACTTCTAAGAGTGTTTTGATTAAAAAATTAAGCAGCAAAACTACTCCATAGACAACAAAATCATTGTCAGTATAAACCCCCAGGAAACTGGCAAAGTAAGTAACAGGGTCACTGTTTAAGAATTTTTTTTCACCTGATAGTTCTTCATTAATACTCCAGGTCTGCTAAGCTTACTGTTGTTGCCCTTTCCCTAAACATCTGAATGCATGCTCTGTGTATCATCCCATTGTATTGCACTGGCTACATTGTCACAACTCACATGAGTAAGTACTTGCAGGGTTGGTGTCCTTGGCTGTGAACCAAGTTTCTGGTGTGTTCTGAAATGTTCACTTCTGTGCCTTAAAAAAAAAAAGTATTCACTGAAAGAAAGATGGGAAAAAACTTTGAAGTTGGAGATGATTAAATTAAGGTTGCTTTTGCAAGACACATGTAGCAGCCTTATTCAGACATCCTGTTCATCCTGAGCAACAATGCATGGGAAACTGCTGCTGAACCACATAGCCTTAAGCAGGAATGGATTTGATTTCTCCCTTCTTCTCTTTTTTTGTCACTCTCTCTTCTTCAGCAAAATGCTGAAGAAAACAGGGTTTATGGAACTAGTGCTGTGTGTGCTTATCAGGTAGTGGGGAAAGGCTGTACCCTAAAATATCAGGAGGCTCTTCTCAGGTGATCCTGGAGAGTGTCAGAATGAAGGATGCAGGTAGAGTGAAAAGCAGGTGAATTTGTATATCACAGTGAGTGTCAGGGTGAAAATTTTGGATGCAGTGACCAGATCTGTGTGGCCGAAGGTGTGCTGAAGACACCGTCAGGGACATGCGACCATGAGTTTGCCACAGAGGCCTCAGATTTTGTGTTTTGTTAGATTTACATTTGTGAAGTGAGCAGAAGTTGAATAATTTATGGCAGTGACCACTTAGATGCCATATGTCATGTTTTTTTTTAAACCAGTATGGGTTTTTTAATACACCAAAGGGAACAGACACTGGAGCTGAACTTTCTTCATTTTATTCAAGAAGAGGATACTTAAAAATGCTTGAAGAAAAGGGAGCCCTTTGTATACACTTTGAATCTGCACTAAACTTGACTAGTCAGCATCACTCTGTTTTTGCAATGTGTCACGCACAAGAAGAAACAAGACTTTTACACAGGTCTCAGTAAAAGACCATACTTTAATGTGATTCTAAAGTTTAGTGAAAGTGTATTTCTGTCCATTGTTTAAAAATGCATATTTAAATGAACAGCTACTCCATTCCCACCCAACAGTATAGAAATGGTAGCCTTGATGTCACAGGCAAATTTTTGTAGGTGGTTAGCATTGATATTTCTGGGACATTACATTGGAAATACTCTATTGTGTATTTTATTTTGCTGTGAGAAACATGAAATCTTTGCAAGCTCGGCATTCACATGTCCTTTTAAGTCTTAAAATATGTTAATTTTACATGCCAAAGTCTTAAGAAGTGTTTGACTGCCCGTGGCTTTTGTGTGCATCTCCAGATGGCAGATGCCATTTTGTGTTTCACATTAATTGAGTAAATTTCCTTGCTCTTTGTACATATTGCAGAGGAAGCCATTCTCTGCTTTCAATAGGACAGAACAGCTCTTTGGCATCAAACCCTTCTGGTCTGGTGGTACTAAAACTGTTTTAAGGTGGAATTCTGAGAACAAACTGTTGGCAATACAAATTTGCTCTATTGTAGATGAAAGTCAGACATTTAACAGTTATCTTAGAAATATCTTGAGGGTTTTTCATGCTGAATTTTGAAATAAACCAGATAGGACAACCTCAGGGGCTGAAGATATAATAAGATATATGTTTTTCAACATTCAGTTAGCTAAAGGAAAAAAAGCGTTCTTTCATCTTGAAGGGGACTGCTTTTTGGTTGGGGTTTTTTTTTTTTCTTTTCTGCCGGTTTTGGTTTTTCCCCCTCTCACTTTTTAGATACTAAAAAAGAAAAAGAGTTCCCAAGGCCTTTAAAACACCCCATTTTTTCCACACATCAGTCCTGCTGTAGGAATTTGCAGTACTGCTTTTTGGGGCACAGGCAATGAAAGAGGGTGTGAGAAGCACCTGGAGGATCCTGCCCAGTGCTGAGAAGCAGCGGTGGCCACCCCACTGGACATCCTCATGGACACACCTCATTGACATCCTCTTCCAGCATAAAGCCCATGGGATCCACATGGCACTGAACCACCCTGCCTGAGCCACACACCACCTACCCCTCATACAAGGGCGTTTTAAGTTTGAAAGCTGTGGTGCTCAGCATAAAAAGGTGTAGCAGTTCTGTAGCTAAGCATGACCTAAATCCAGATGGATTTCTGTGTGGAGCTAATTGTATTTATAAAAGTTAGGTGTTTGTGAGGAGAATTTATGAGAATTTATGCATGGCAGCGCCTTAAAAGTGGCTTGATATGTTTTTATACCAAGATAAAATGAGTCCAGCAATGAGATTTTAAATCACCTTTTTTTAAATTTTTCCTGTATGTTCACTCTTCCAAACTCCCTGTAGAAGGGAGGCAAAACAAATATCCTGTGTGTTTGAAAAAGAATATGGAAGGCAGAAGTTAACGCTCATCAAAGAAACCAGGATTATATGTCACGTTAGTAATCAGATTTTTATCATGGTAAGTGGTGTCCAGATATAGTTGAAGTGGGCAGTGTACATAATAACATAATTATGGGTGTTATAGTGACGTAACAGCAGCAGGAGCTCGGCTCCTGACTCCTTTGTTTTCCATTCACACCCACTATGATCCACTGCTATATTTAGTTGTTTTTCACAGTGCTACCTAATACTGTCATTGCAAGATTTTTTTTGTTTAAGTAATAAAATAAAGATAAGACAGTATTGATTTTCCATGGAAGCTGAAACACTGGAATCTTTTCTTGCAGATGACAATTCAAACTGAGGGGGAGGGTGGGGTTTTTTTTGTTTGTTTTGTGTTTTTTTAAAATAGATTATTGTCATCTTTTGTGTGTGAAATGCAATTGCAGTCGAGGCAGAGCGGCAGCTGGTGGGAACAGTCCCAGTGCCACTGCGAGCTGGGACTATCTGCGGCTGAGGAGCTGCTCCAGACAATTTAAGGCAAGCTCGTGGAGCATGAAAGAACTGAGATTATTACATAACTAAGTGGTGTTTGGGGATTTAAATAAAGGAAGTTTTGACTGCTGAATTGCTGTACTTTAACAGTTCTCAGTCTATCATTTTTGGCACGGCTCGTTTGCGTGGCACTGCAGTTCCAAAGACACCCAAAAAGCAGCCCTGTGCTTCTCAGGTAGTGCTGGCAAGTGGTAGGGCAGCCCAGCTCAGCCCCTGGGTGATGTCTGCAGCAGAGGACGTGTCATTCTGCTTAAACCTCATCGCAACTGTGCTTCCCATGCCTGGAAGTTAGGCATTACAATTCTCCCAAAAGAAAAGATCTCATTTTCAAAGCATGGCTTTTGTGGTCAAGTACACCTGCTGTGGTGAACTAATTATTGGTATGTGGGGCTGTATGACACCCGTCGGCATTTTGCTTTGGCCCACAACAAGAAAAAAAGAGGTTTAATGCCTCATGGAGCACTGGTTTTCCATCTATGTCCTTGTTATCACAGAACTGGCTCCTGAATTAAAGCAAAGGCTTTGTCAAACACCACCAAATCAAGTGCACTGCAAGTGGAGCTTGCAATGTGAACATCAGAAATGTCTTCTGTGTTTAGCAGTATGGGAAAGTATGATGCTGTTATAGAGAATAAAACACTGAGGAGTCCCAGACTAGATGAAGCCACAAGTCCAAGAGCCCTGGAAGGATGCTGTTTGCCAGCTTTACAATAGGTTTATTCAGCAGGAGTCAGCAGGGTTGCCTATCTGTGTTCCTATAGTCAAAGCTCATTCATTCTGTGCAACATAGGTCAGCTCTGGTGCAACTATTGATATCTGTAGAGCACTTGCCCTACTGCTGTGATTTAAAAAAAAATATCAGCACTGTAGTTACAAAGCATTACTGGACTCCTCTGTGTTGTATTTATTGCAACATCACAGCTCCCTCTTTCTTTAGTTGAGTACACGTACTACGTCTTACCCAAAGCGGTGATAACATATGAACAAAGATGGAGGGGGGTCTGCATGAGAAGAGCTTTCAAAAATTTTACCCTCTTCCCAAGATCTTTGAAAAAGTATTTTGACAGCAGACAAACAAAACTCCACTCCTCAGTCTCACTCTTTGCATAAAATCAGTGACATTGCACAGAGGATCTAGGTAATTCAATATTTTTTCTGATTTTAAATTACCCCAGAATAACTAAAACACTGCCCTTGCCTTCTCCTGGGCCTCTCTTTATCAGCTCAGCTCTATGTAGGAAAGTGGCCACTGTGTATCACCAAGTCCCTGTGTACTTCGCTGTGCTTTAGAGCTGCCTGCAATGGTCCAGTGTAGTTTTTGTGAGAGAGATGCACGATGCCATGAAGAGCTGCCCAGACTGAGGCTGCCAAGATGCAAGATAAGAGGATCACCTGTAGCCAGTCTCTCAGAAGGCAACTAATATATTGAATAACAGTAGCACAGACAACTGATCTTTGTCTGCTGCCAAGACAAGCAGTTCTGCTAATGAGATCAATGCAGTCTTCCATACGTAATAAGGCTTATTCTCAGCTTGATGAAGGTGAAGACAGAAATTCCTAAAAAGCTGGATTTTAATAGCCATATTCAGGCAGAACTCACTTTTGCCTCATTGGGCAGTGCAAAAGACTTAGAGCATCAGACAGGAAATTAGGATCTTGGGCAGAGGAATTCTCTTCATCACTTTGCAAGGCATATAGCAGACCACTACCTCACTTTCCCTGACTTTGTAGTGTTGCTTTCTTTCCCCAAAAAGAGTTGTCTGACTGAATTGAGAAGCATGAATGAGGTTCTCATATGCAACAATGCTGAAAGCCAGAGCGATGCCTATAAATATGGAAATGAGAGTTTTACTTTATTCTGGGAAGGGCTGGAACTTTCCTCAGGAGACTTTCTCTGACTTCAGAACTGGTTTCAATAAGTATCCTTGGCAATGCAAAATGGAAGCACATGAATAAATTAATTGGAAAATGTACATGCAGCTCCTGCCACTCCCCAAATACCTTTCCCAGCTCTGAATGCAACACAGATTTTAATCATGGAGCAACAGATGATTGATGGATGATTAATAGCCAATTTATGAGATTCATTTAACTTCATTTTACTTATACACTGTATGTAGAATTAGTTAAGGCTTGTACAGGAAAGGAAGTGATGAACCATTGTTCCCATTAAATTATAATGACAGCCTTCCTCATCACTGTATATTTATTATGTAAGAAAAGGAAATGTCTAGTAAAAATCTGTATAGGTTAATAACACCTTCATAATATAGTCTCTCTTTTCTATTGACTTGAATAGCCCTCCTACTGACTTTTACTGGATTATTAGAGTTAATTACATCAATTGCAATATAATTGATTCTTAAATACTATGTAGGAACCTCATACAATTATGGAAAAACAAAAGTCATCTAGACATCTCCGATCAGAAAAGATTTGGAATTCCTGCACATTTAATTCCTGTTAATCACCAGTCAGTTTGGACATTAAGATTGCAGGGTTTCTTGTTTTCTTTCTGTTAGGTTTTGACAGAATTGATAGTTTTACAACATTTAACTCAGTGTGCATGGAAATATAAGATTAAAGAGACAAATGTAATTTGCTAAAATCGTTACTTCATCTCCTAAAAGTGAAATGAATTACCTGCCTGTCTATATCAAAATACAACTTACTCACATGCATGCATGCTCGTGAGGGAAAAAAACCCCTGAAATAGGTATTTAGCATTCAAAGTTGAAGTCCTTTATCCACAGGTGCAAGCATTCCTACAGATCATGCTTGCTAAAGTCACCAAGGGCCTTCAATGTAATGACATGAAGCAGAGCTGAACACTGATCTCCAGAGAGCAGGAGATCTATACATTATTTCACTGAGTAACTTTGACATGATAATGGTTTCTAAAGGATAGTTCTGTATTCCAGATAAAGATTATGGACCATTCAAAAGAAGGTGCTTTAAGATAAACCCTCTGAGGGATGCTACAACATTATTAAGCAGCAGTTCAACTTTAAAGCCAGTCAAACATAACATTTTTTGTGACTCTGTTCTTGGTCAGAATCCCCTGTGGTACCAGCATAGGAGATGTCAGTAATTTCATTTTTTTTTTTTTAGCTAACTTTGTTAGGGTTCTCCAGTGGCCTTCCAGGAGCCGTGCAGCGTTTTGCAAGAGTGAGTTTGCTTTGTGTTTGTGCAGCTCAAGTCCTCAGAAGGTAAATTCAACACTCTTTGTGCTGCTCCATTAAATATCCTCAAGCCAATTCAGTCGATGTGGGGATATCACTTCAGAGTTTCAGCTGAGCAATGAGTGCAAGTTCTTGTTATGCAAAATAGTAACTTTGGTTACGGTTATTATTTTTAGTATTATTAATATTTTTGCTTTACAGCTTAATGCACACACTTAACCACACTGCAGCAGCCGGCTATCAAAGGCTTCCCTGAGGAAAAATTAAGCACTTGGAGCAATAAATTATGAAAAGACTACATCTAAGGGCACCATCCACCTTGTTCTCACACCCGCTTTAAGTGTTAAATAAATCATAACATCCTGTTCATCGTGCCGTCAGTAGGGGTTAAATAAGTCACTGTAAATGAGCTCCAAATCATAGGACATAGCTGGCTTCCAAGTTTTTTGTTTGCAAGGAGAAACAGCTCCAGGCTTTTGATAGTTCGGGTCTTTAAGGAAAGTCTTTTTTTCCATTCCAACTACTTCCTGTTAACGTGGAAATGAGAGGAAATGAACATTAAGCAGAAGGATGGGCCCATCCTTTTCCAGTCGTGTGCCTAATTTGTCAGGTGCAATATTGGCACCTGGAGGCTTGTTTTGGCTCCTATTACATCCTTGCTGGGGAAATATCAGGATACTTGTAACTAACAGCATAGGACTTCAAAGCATTTTTGTTATAGGGAGAAAGAAGAAAGGCTGCCGCCGTTAGAAAAGGCAGAGTTGAGCAGCCCAGTTTGTTTGCAGAGTGTGTTGCAAACAGCAGTCAGTTTAAAAAAAAAAAAAAGAAAAGAAAAGAAAAAGAGAAAAAGTATGTGAGATTTCAGTCTAAAACTAGTTGTGGTCATTAAGCCTGCGAGATAAATACACCCTAAGGAGTACATCTACCCCATAAATTGCCTTTTGGAAATACCTGTCTTAAGTGTGTTCTTCATACCTCTAAATCTTCACATATAACATCCTTTTTGCTGAGAACTTGTCAGCACATATGTCCATTTCAGTGGGAATCTTAAGTGTTTTGTGGCAAAAGTATTTATGACCCCTGAGTTGCAGTGATGGGAAGGCTGTTTTTAGTGACTCTGGATCAAAACCTGCAAACATAAGGTTCCAGAGTCTGCCTGGTGTCTTTAGTTCATGCCAAACACTGTAGATGTACAGTGGGACCTTTCTCTTGTGGGATCTTTCTTGTATTAAGAAACTGTCCAAGATGAGTTAGATACCCCATGCTTGGCCAGTATATTAGTGATGTATCTCTGGATGAATCTGTAGAAAAAATGTATTTAAGGCTCCCGTAATGAAAAGAATGAGACTGAAGTTGAGCTTATTCCCCAGCAGTGTTTCAAACTCTGAATTGACTAGGGCTGGTTTGGATTTTTAGAACTGGTTCATGTTTTGGGCCAAAGTAACTATTCATGTGCCACTTTTTTTCCCATCGTGAATTACAATTAATTAGCATTCAGTGGTGGGAGGAGAAAAGATAGTGTAACTAATTAATATTTCATTCAGGTAAAACATAGTGAATCAAGCCATGAGTGATATATACAGATCTGCAGCTGTTCTGAGAGCAAATTCATTCAGATCAGTGAAATGAGATAATAGACTTGGGAAATCCAGCTGCTGCGCAGATGTTGGGTGGAATTTTCCAGGGAGAAGCAGCTATGCCATTTTTTGTGCCTGATTCTGCATCTCTTGCTCAGGAGGAGGTCTCTTTTGCTGGATGGCAAAGTTGCAGAGAATGCAAACCCTGTCTGAGGAAACTTTGGTGGGTTTGGGATTCACCGACCCCTTTCTGCCAGGTTAGTTCCATCTGTACCTGGATCAGGTGGGAGCCTTGAGGTCAAGCATCCAGTGTCACCTCTTCCTGGTGAGCAGGCACTATGCTGTGCCTCATTCCAGCCATCCTGGACTCCCAAGTGGTCTCAGTCTGACTGTTGAAGATGGCTGTGTGTTTTAGAGTGAGTGTTTCTTTCTTCACCTGAACATTGTCAGGTAATCAATCATTTGCTTCAAGGGTACTGTCTTTTGAAGCCATCAAAGATTTCTTTTTTATGCTTCTCTTACTTACACAGGGCATTAGACTGGTAGACGAGACATGAAAGGAGTTTGATGATAGTTCCATCTTGGTACCCAAGGCACTTCAGCAATTTTTTTTGTCAGAACCAATGATTCTCGGCCTTCATCTTCCTGAGAGTGACCAAATATCACCAATATAAGGCTTCTTTGTTACAGAATCATAAAATAGTTTGGGTTGGAAGGGTCCTTGAAAAGTCATGTAGTCCAACCCCTCTGCAATGAGCAGGGATATGTTCAGCTAGACTGGCTTGCCCAGAGTCCCACCCAACTGACCTTCCAGGGATGGGGCATCTACCTCTCTGTGCAACCTTTGCCAGTATTTTGCCACCCTCACTGTAAATAAGTTCTTCCTTTATCTGTAGCCTGAATCTAACTTCCTTCAGTTTAAAACCATTACCTACCTCTTGTTCTATCACTACTGGCCCTACTAAAAACTCTACTTCTTTCTTGTTGACTCCCTGTAAGTGCTGAAAGACTACAACAAGGTCGCTCTGGAGTGCTTTCTTTTCCAGGCTGAACAATCCTAATTCTTTCATCCTGTCCTCATAAGGAAGGGGTTTCATCCCTCTGATAATTTTGTCTAAGGAAAGAAATCTTCTGTGGATACACATACTACAGCCGTAGCATGTTGTTTGATTACTTCAATGCAGGGGCTCTGCAGCAAAGACAATTTGGTCTAAACTGTTTAGCAGATATTTAAACTCAGCCCAAGGATTTTGCATGGAAGTGACTGAGGATTTCTGATGGAATGTGTCCTGCTTACTCAGTGCTGTGGGTGCAGGAGCTTGAGCTATAGGAGAGGAACAAAAGTGGTTGGCATAAGGAAAGAGAGGAACTTAATAATCCTTTGCTCCCACAACCAGAGACATTTCTGCTAACTGTGGCCTGATTTATGCTAAACTGCAAAACTACAAGAAGCCAGAAAATATCTGAAATAAGTTCAGGGATCATCCTATATATGCTTAGTTGTATATTTGAAACTTACTGAAATGAGATTATAGCAAGGTAGAAATCAGCCCCTTTTCCTATGTAATAAGGGCCAGGACAAGAGGAAATGGCCTCAAATTGAGCCAGGAGTGGTTCAGATTGGATATTAGGAAAAAAATCTTTGTGGAAAGAGTTGTCAAACATGGGAACAGGCTGCCCAGGGAACCGGTTGGGTCAGCAACCCTGGAGATATTTAAAAGACATAGTTGTACACTGCAACACCCATCTAGGAAACTCACTTAGGGACATGGTTTAGTGATGGACTTGGCTGTGCTGGGTTTACAGCCAGCCTTGGTGATCTTAAAGGTCTCTTGTAACCCAAATGATTCTATGATTTTCCTCTAGTAACTTTCCCTGTTCTCTGTTATCCCAGGGACACCAGGAAGGATTAGTGCTGCAGGAGACCACAGTGTCTTCTCTGCCTCCACAGACGATCATTTTACTGACACTTTCCTGCACCAATTTGAGGTATGTACATTGCCAGCACACAATGACACTGCATGATCTAGGTAACTCTCTTGCTCTGTAATTTTTGGACTTATATCACCATCAATAAACACAGATGCTGTGATACCTTGTCCTCCTTGTGGATGGGTGAAAGGGCTTTGCAGAGAGAACACAGCCTTGCTCTGGTGACGGGTTCCACTTGGAGCTCATCTGGGATATTCTTTCCCATTGTATCAATTACTGCATTCCTCTGCAGCTCCAAGAAATAAAAATAAATAAATAATCAATACACAGGCTTTGGGAGCAATCCTTGACAGCTACAGCAATGGTCAGTCAACTCCTTAGATTCCTCATGTCCATGAGTTCAGCCAGGATTGGTGTGCTCCTCACATGCCATTTGTGTGGCTCAGGAACAGTAGCATTCAGCACTTCCTTTTCCTTTGTTTTAGAGAATTACAGGACAGGTTGTGTGCTGCTGCAAATATAGCTGGTTGCTCTCCACACTGGTATCTTTTTGTACCGTATGTATAGCTTTGATAAGCAGCATATGTGTCTGCTTCCCGACTATACAGTGTTTCCACTCTGATCTCAGGAGTGTAGCTAAATCAATATATCCTTTGTGATGTGCAGATGGAAATAATCTCTAGGAAGATGTATTTCTGAGCTTTGCCCAGTATGTATTTATTTGAGAGGTACAGCTGGTTTGTGGAAAGGTACAATCCAAGACCATATGCTTGAGCTAACCCAGCTCAAGCAGCTTTACACTGGTATTGCAGCCCCTCATGACCATCAGCTGGGCCTCTGGAGGCTCCTTTGATGTGAAGGGAATTGCCAGGCAGGGTGTTGCTTGACCCTGAGGGGCAGAAGGAGGGCAGCTTGTCTTTACAGCCCCTCATGTTCTGCTGCTGGCTGCGAAACCCTCCAGCATCCCTCAGGACCTTGCTTGCTGCCCTAGGATTAGGCTGCCACAAGGTGCTCTTCAGTCCTCCTCCCTGAACTGTACCAGGTGCAGACAGGCCATTTCTATCTTAGAGTGGTGTGGGTAAGGTTTGTTGGTGCATTTCTGTCTACTGCTGCTGTTTACTGGACCTAAATCCAGATTTCAGATCTGTAACCAGATACAAGTCAAAATATCCCCATATTCCATGACTGCTTGGATTCAGGTTCAGTGTCCAAAGGTGTCTAACAGAGTCTAATTTTCCCATCCTATGATTTAAGAGAATTAAATTTCTGGTAGTTATGCTCAATTCAAGCCCTCTGGATGATAAGTAGGTAACACAGATCTAGTAAACTCACACTGGCACTGTAAAAACACCTTTGTTTCCTTAAAGGCTTGCACGGTCAAAAATGACATGATGATATGAATTAAAATAAGTGAGGACTTGGCAAACCATTCACACCTGTAAAAACACAGGTTCTGTATCAATACCTGCAACATTAATGACATGTTCCTAATTAAATACTGTACAGGGCAGATTCAAGTAACCAAAGAAGAGAGACAAGTGTTTTTTGATGAGGTTCACCTCAGCTGTTAGCATGAGCTGTTTTCTTTCCATGGATTACACAGGAAAGCCAGGGCAAGGCGTGCTGTGCTTGGGATATGATATAGAGGTGGCTGTGGGGGAGCACTTGGGTGGCACCATGACCTGTCACACTCCCAGCCTACAAACTGCACAGTGGATATGGGTGCTGGGGCAGTTTGCTAAGAAAACTCACGTCTGTTTGCGCAGATTTAGTCACAGATGCTTCAAAATGCAGTTCCTTTGTGGAAGTCAAGCTGTGAACACCTGAGTTTTGGTTCCTCCCAGAGCAGTTTCACAAGAAACTTGTGCTTTCTCTCCCACAGTGGACATTTTCCATCTAATTTTACAACCCACAAGACTCACTCTTGTGCATAATCAGATGTCCAGGCAGAGAGTTCTCCATGAATAAAAACTCTTGAGATAAGTTGACCTTCCAGTTACTGGGTGAAAGCAGCCCTGGAAAACTAACTTCTACCCACTGAATTTGGACAAATACTCCTGAAAAAGTCTGTTGTCTGTCTCATGCCACTCTCATCACCATCTTCAAATTACTAAAGGCTAATTTTAAATCAAGTTACAAATACTTCCTAAGTACAAGAGTCCATTGCCATGTGCTGGAATCATTGGGGAGCTGCTCTTCCTCTTCCTCAGTAGTGAGGTGACTTGAGGTGAAGTGAGGCAGGGAGGTCCAGCACCTTCAGTTCCCTCCTCAGAAAGGTCAATGCAAGCTGTCAGGAGCCTTGGGATCACCAGGTGCCTTGTGCGCTCCACTTTGTGCCACAGTGGGGACCTTTGGGACCGTACTCTCTCCCCTGCAACATACATGGGTTGTTCTGTGTGTGTGTCTACAACAACTTTCATTGCAGGATCCTTCAAATATGCCCTTCAGACCTTACAGGGAGTGTCTTTTGCCGTGTGAGGAGCCCCTTGGCCCCCTGAGAGGAGGAGCACATATGGCAGCACGGGTCCTGCCCCTCCTGCAACACTGTGTGCCCCTGGGCAGGATGGTCCCCTCAGCACAGCCAAGCACTGTGATGTGACACAGTGATGTGGACTTTGCAGAGGTCAGGCATCAGTCAGCAGCAGGGCTCTGGCATCCCCTCACAGCTCTGCTGTTTGTAATATTTATTATCTGTGCTGCGATAATGCTCGAAAATGGATGCTTCTTTCTGAATAAAAGGAAAGTCGCTGCTCGTATCTCAAGGATAAAAGCCTGTCTGGCTGGAAATCAGTGCAGGGTGCTGAAAACAGGCAGAGCAGCTGAGCCAAGCACAGTGGTCCCTGTCCCTGGAGAGCAGAGCTTTGGTTCCCCCGAGGAGAGGCTGCTGCTTTGGCACTGAGATGGACCTTTCTTTCCTTTTGCCATGGCAAGCAGTGGTGGAAAACCCAACCCAGTCTCCAGCATGGACTGCCTAGGCAAGCCAAGCCCTGCAGAGCCTGGTCCTGGCTGACCATGATGATAACCAGCCATATGTCTTCTGTTCACACCCTCACTAGTGATTTGTCAGCTCTGCCCCCTCCACCAGCCCAGCACCCCGAGTGCTCTTCCTTCACTTGCATTTATTTGACCTTGTGGTCCTGTTCTCAGTATGTTAACTGTGATACAGCAGCAGGCGGTTTCAGAAGGTTTTTCACGAGGTCTTCAGGAGGTTTTAGGATGAAGGCAGTGGAGTGATGCTGTTACCTGACAGCCTATGAGGAATGGTGCCTGACAGGATCCATATCTCTTACCAAAGGGGAGAGGGAAACACATCAAATCCTAGCTGAATTCATGATGTAAAGGGACAATGTGAAATGGCAATATTTTTGTTCTGTGGCCAAAATGTGAATTTTGCAAAATGTGAGTCTTGCAGTCTGAAAGGTATTCAGGGTCCTTCAAGACACCATTTCAGTGAGCTCACCCTCCAGGACCGTGTTCTCATTGGAACTGCGTGTCTGTGTTCCCCCATTCCCCCAGCACAAATGCAAAAATCCTTCCCTCTAACTAGTTTGCAGAGCTTCACAAAAACCTATGGGAATATCTGGTTTTGCATGCAAATATTTACCAAGAAAAAAAGGATACTTTTCCACAGCTTCCAGTACGAGATTTCTTCTGCAGAGAAACTGCCAGCTGTACATGCGTGCTGGTTTGGCACTGGGACAGCACATTCCCTAAAGAGTGGAATGAAACCACAAACTCCTTTTGCTCGTGGAGTAAACCCCTTTCCATGAAGCAGGTGAGAGCATGCTGAATTCACTCCTGCATTCTCGCTTGGCTGTTTTCTAAATGTCATTTGAAAGTCTCGCCCCCTCCTCCCTCCTCCCTCTGTCCCCAGTTTTATCCCTCTTGCAGGAGGCAGCCATCAGCAACAAAACCACAATGCAGGGCTTGGCTGGCTGCATGCATCCAGCAGCTGCTCTGTTCCAAGTTCTGGGCAAGCCACAGCTATCCAGATTCCCGCTTGTCCTATGTCTTCTGCCTCAGTTGCAATACAGCATCTTGAGCTAGAAGTACCACTAATTGACCAGCTTGGACAGGTTGCCAGCACTGCAGTACAGTCAGCCTGCTGTCCCCAGTTGTCTGTGCCTTTCCCCCCTTCACTACACTTCCAGCCCTTCCTGATCCAAAGCTTGTGACATCTTCCAAGTCCTCCTTGCATTCAAGACTCTAATTCGGCATGTGGTGTGCTGTGCTTTTCCAGCAGGCTGCTTTTTGTCATTATCTCTCCACCCAAGTGAATGTTCAGGATGGGCATGTTCTTTATTCAATTATTGCAGAGAACTAAAATGTAAGCAATAAATGCTAAAGCCAGATTTTTCTAATACAAAACATGAAGCAAAATCTTTGTGTTCTCATATAATTATTCCAAATGAGTTACAAGCCTGGAAATAAAAATACGATACTGAGTCTTAAAATATGAAGCAGTGTTTTCTTTCAGGATAAGAATGTGATTTAAGTTTGCTTTATCCCATTTCTTCACTGTGTTGTGCTGACATGATTGTTCAAAGAAATTGTGCTTTTGGAAGGAAGAGGTTAAAGTTTGCTACTGATATTCATCAGGAGATGGATATTTAATCTTTAATCTCTTGTTCTAGGCCCCTACTTCGGATCAACTCATTATCCCGAATAAACGATGTGTCATTCCCATTATTTATGTTTCACTGCAGCCAAAGTATCTGGACCTCGTTTTGGTAAGCACCATTCATTTCGACCCATTCAGTATTAATCTCCCCTCTAACATCTTTCCTGTCCTATGTGCTGTCCCCTATTTGCTTTTATGTTTTCCGCAGAGTGTTTATAAAAGGATAATCTTTTACAAAGCAGACAGAATTTTTGTGTATAAACTGCTCTGTTTGAATGCCTCATTGATATACCATCTAAACTGAAGTGTTCAGCAAGATTAGTGCATCCACTGAGCCACTGAACTGGGTAAAAAGATGGGAACTGCTTCTTTCTTTATAGCGAGAGAGGGTAGCTAATGATGCCATCTTCTTTTAAATAGGATACTTTTAGCAGATGGACACTGGGAATATGAATACATTGCACAAATGAAAAATAATAAACAAAGGAGGTGGCTTATAGTGACAAACAATAGGAGAAAGACACAAAATGTATACACGTAAAGACCATGAGCCAGCTTCCATCTTAGTGGAACTGGTGTAAATGCAGAATAATTCAGTCAAGATGACGTGAATTAGTGGGGATTTTTACACTGTTGTCGCTCACATCAGGAGCTGGTCTCTTTGTACCATAAATGCCGACGACTTCAGCTAGGATAGGGACTTGCAACGCCTTGAAATGCAAATGATACGTTTTTCTCTTTCTCATGCTGATACAAATTTCCAGTGAGAATATCTCGAGCACGATCCCCTCCTTTTTGCATGAAATAAACAAACGAAGACTGCCTGGCACACATAATGTGCACTTATTTCGGCTGCCTCCTTTGCAGCCTGTCTGGTGACATCGGGTGCCACTGACACTCCCTCGGAGATGCCGACACTTTATGTTAGAGGAACACAGTATGCAAGTGAATCTGTGCCCATATTCCCACATTTAGATGGGAAAAATCCCAAACAGACATGTGGTAGTATCATTTGAATGGCATAGATTCTTAAATACATTTGTCATGTTGTACACTTGCCAGCTCTTCTTTGAAGATATAAACCACCAAAACACTCCACATTTTATCCATCATGACTCCGTCAACATGTAGCACTGTTTAGCATGTTATTTTAGTTAAACTGCACCATTGTTGTCCATCTATTATGACATAAACTAGGATTGGTGCCCTTGCATTGAAATTAAATGAAAACTGTAAGAAAGTGTTAGAAAAAAAGAAAACATTGAGAAAGTCGTGCCATTCATTTAGCAGTGAAAGAATGTGAGGAGAAGTATTAGAGAAACAGGAAGCACAAAAGGTGCCAGACAGCCCCAGTTTCAGCTTCAAAAGATATCCCTCGTGTTTACAAGGGGCTGCATGTGGAGCATGGTTCAGTACCACCTTTGGGGAATGTGTGTGGAGAGGGATGAAATCCCTCATGGCTCCCCATCATTTTTAATTCACCTCCCCCACTGCTACGACCCAGACCTGACTTCTAGTAAGAAAACACTCTTCATGGCTATTTCTGGAGTCTGTCAACACCACTGCGGGGTTACTGAGAGCAGTTTATGGGTTGGCAAGAGAGGTAACCCAGCTTACACCCAGCTTACTGAGTTGTCATTGCTCTTTGGAGATAGTCCATGTAATTTAGTACACAGAAGCAGTCTCAAGAAAATAATTGCCTGTTCAATCCTAAGAAGACTGGTAATAAGAAAATGAGTCTGTCACCTTCTGGTTGCCATTAGCTGAGGTTAAAATCTTCCTGTCATAGCTGCTATTCAGTGCCCTGTGCTGGTGGGTGGTCTAGACACAGGAGAGGAAAAACCATATTTGGCACAAATTGGCCTGCTTGCTGGTGGGATTAACGTTGGACTGGTCTGGAGAGAGCCACTCTCAGTGCTAGGACCAATGCTCTCCAGACCTCTCTGTTCAGTGGTCAGATGTCTTGCAGAAACCAGTCCAGTTCTCACTGTGCTGCAGGGGGCCAGGTACCCAACAGTGTGAAACTGAAGAGGTTTAATGAACACATGCTTGTCTACTTCTGATGTTTTTCACCTGTGAAGTAATTAAATGGAGAATTTTTCTTTGGAAGGATGATCAGATGTGACCTTCCTGGCCTAAAAATTTTAGTGACAGAGCACTGCTTTTAAGTGTAACGTATTGCCAGGCAGTTTTGTGTGATCAACCTGCAAATCCCACAGGAAAGAACATTTATGTAGACATCAAAATCTTTGCACAAGTGGTACAGACATGACTTGTTCCAAGAATCTATGGCTCTGGGATATGTCAGACTTGCTGTACACATGCAGGTCAACTGCATCCTCGGATGCAGGATGTTGCAGCCCTGTCACTTCCTACTCATCATGTTGGCAGGCCTTATCCAGAGAGAATTTTCCCAAGCACCAAATTCAAGTCAGTGAAGACTTAATGGAACAATGTTTTGAAAATATTCGTGAACAATTATAGGTGCAGCAGTGTGGGGACAGATTTCTGGGTGATTTAGTGACACTTAATTAGCCTGCTCTTGTCACTTACTCTGACCAAAAGTGTGCCCGGGATGACCCCCACCAGACGTTTGGTAGACAAATTTGTGGCTCCATATCTGTAGCAGAACAAAAAAGAGATGAGTGAGAGAGAGCAGAGATAGACTGAAGGAGGTTCAGCTGGATCCTCGACCAGCTTTAGCCCTACTTTCATAGATACAGGTAAAGAAAAGAGTCAGTGACTCAATAATAAAACCTCTAGGCTCTCATGCACTAAGTGTCCATGCAGATTAACATACATGGGAAAAGCAGAACAGGCTGCTAATCAGCATGCAAATACAGGACAAAATAAAAATACACTTGAGAGATTATAGGATTCAGTCCCATAGAAGATGATATTATAGATATGATATGAAATGATATGAAATGATATGATATGATGTAATATGATATGATATGATGATACAATTGAGATGATATGATGAGATTATATGATGTGCCTCTTTTGCAGCAGATGTTGGGTGCACCTCCAAGACATGGGGCTGGTTGGAATAGTCTTTGCCATAAGGAAAGGCCAAAATCCAGATAGATACTCTGGTGGTGTACCTGTATCCTTCCTGCTGCTTAAATACCACCCTGTAAGGTAGGAGAATGCATGACTGATGTGGGTGGGCTAAGCCCCTTTTTTCCATGGAATCCAGGTCATGGCTGCTACATAAGGGAGCAGGATGTTCATGTGCAGGCTACATGCCACCCTTCTTTTTGTGGTGTATGATTGTGGATAACAGGAGACAGACCTGGCTGTCACTAATGGAGATTACTGGGAGTGCTGGTTGCTCCTAATCTGGGAATACACTCACATAAATGCTAAGCAATGACCCTGACCTGTACTGGCATCCCTGCTGCCACTGCTGTGGGTTGTATCGACACCCAGGATGAGGCAGCTCCCATGTCACTCTTTACATTGTCTTAAACATGCAAAGGTATAGATAATATGGAGGGAAAGGAAAAACGAATGCTGAAGTGACAGTGTATCATTAAAGAACCAGGTTATCCCATCTCTTCTGAAGCATAAAATCAGCTAGAAGATAGTGTATTTTTAGGAGCTGGCTGTAGACACTGAAGCGGTATATCTTGTTGGTCTAAGGGCACGGAGATCTAGACACTAACATGATTAATGACATGTCTCAACAAAAGGGATTTCCCACATTTATATCACTCAGAAATAGCCTTCCATGAATTTAATATGAGTACTTGGCAAATGAAGCAGCCATCAAATACCAATAAAACTATTTTTGTGATGCTTGCAAAATACACCTAAAGAACCAGAGAACATCAGTATTCCAGAAGGACTCTTCAGATACCTGTAAAAATTGGATGTTACAGAGATTCTGTCAATGTAGGGAGGTTCGAACCTGAACCTGATGTAAAAAATTGCATGGTAAAATTTCTTTCTTCTGGTGAGAAATCAAAATTTCACACAAGCAACATGGCTGAAGTGAGTGCTGACCGACCTGGTGACTCGAGTATGCCTGGGATGCATTTGTTCTGTGAAGGACATATGGAAATCTTTTCCTTGTGGACTGGTTGGGGTTTTGGCAGTGAGGGCCAAGTCTCCCTGGCTCCAAGTATGCAGCCTGAGAGACAGAGTATGTCTTGGCAGAGAGAGGCGCAGACCTTTGCATGCCTGAGGCGGTGTAAGGTGGAGCTATGCATCCAGGGAAATCTCTTTAAATAGGATTCCTTGTAGGGCACCATTTTTAGTTGCTCAGGCAGGGTGACTCTGTTTGAGGGTCCAGGGGGTAATGAGTGCAATTCCTTTTAAGGCTCTGCAAGTGGAGAGTCTGCACTTTTCTGTAACACCCTTTTCTCTGCTTCCCCACAAGTACCTCCTCTGTAAATGAAATGAAGCTCTTCTGGGGGTCCCTCTTGGGATAGCCATCCCTGACCACTTTACTTGGAGAATAATTGGGAAAGTTTCCTGCAGATGCTGTCTGAGCACACAGAAATGCCAGAGTGATAGACACAGCTTAAATCCCTAGACTGCCAGACAGATAAAGATGGTCTGTCCCAAAATCTGTGTATCCCTTGTATCACCATGTCAAAATGAAGCAGAAGCCTTTCACACATCATCACTTCTGTTAGCTTAAGTCCAGATCCTTGCATCCTTACTCATGGCTACTTAATGTGTTACTGCACAAATCTCCAGGGCCCCTGCTTGAAGAAGAATATCTTTAAACCTGCAACTGGAATCTAAGTATCAAACCTGCAACAATTCCCTAGCTGTGTTCAAGGCAGCACTAGTTAATTTATGAACCAAATTCAGCAAAAGAAAATTATACTGTTTACCTAACTAGCTGTTCCTCTGGCTATTAGTACTTTGGGGGCTCAGAAAAATACAAATGAATACACTTGTAGCTCTTTTTATTGTCCTCACCAAAGAATCTTGTTAGGGCTGGAAGGCAGGTTTTTAAATCCAGAACAGAGAGTTGTAATTGTGCTGCCTTATGTGCACAGCCCAGGCCACTCATTTTGCACCCACCATTTCACTTCATGGTATCATTTCACTTATGGGGACATTTCTGAACATTTGAATACATCCCTACACAAAGTGTTTTGCCAAGTCAGATTTTTTTGGACCTCATTTGGAAAGCCCCCAAAGATCTGGCTTTTGGGTTTCTTCTGAGTTCAGAAAAAATATCCGATGAAAGCTGAATCAGTTAACACCAAATTGGGTTGATAGGGGGATCCTTGTCTTTTCAGCTAACAGTATGAAACCAGATAAAGGGGTTCATCTGACAGCCGAATAGATTTCCAAAGAGGGGTCATTTTCTCCCATGCCCAAATAATATGATAGAGATATGCAAGGGTATGTGTGTGCCTTTCAACGGCAGACAGAGTCCGAGAGCTTACTTATCTCTGAACAGCTTCTCTGGTGTCTGAAGTAAGGGATGAAGACTTTCTGAACAATCAGGGAGCAGATGTTTTTTTTCTGTTTCACCTTGAGTGACCAAACACACCAGGAGAACTTATGGCCTCATTCTCATTAGCGCTGTGTGTTTTCGTTAGGAACCAAAACGCTGCAGCTCTCAGAAAATGTTCAGCACCATGAAAGATTGAGCCTTTAAGTTCAACAGTGTAATCTTTGTAGTGCCTCCTCACAGTCTTCAGCTGATTGCCTCACTGTGAATTTATTCCACAGTCATTGAAACATTCTGATGCTCTATTGTTCCTCTGGGCTTGCCATTGCTTTTATGAAAGTCTTCATGGGGGGAAGAAATGGACAGTAAATCTCATTGGTACAAATTTTGGCTCCTTTGCACTAAGCTCACATGGAGAAAAGCTTCTGGTCCTTCCAAATGGATAGTTTGTTTTTGGAGGACCTGATGACTCTACTCTTTATTTACTTCTGCAATTTTTATGGCAAAGTTGTAATTATCTCACTTTTTCCCCCCCTTCGGTAGCTGCAAATATGGAAGAAGAATTTTTGGACTTTATGTCTCTCATGGTGATCTACCTCTTTGCCTGGTTTTGCTTTCCCTTTTTCCATGTATCATTTTTGACAGATAAGGATTTTGCATGTTGCACATCACCTAACCAACAGTGGTGTCTTGATGTTTGGATGTGGAGGCTTTGAGACTTCAGAAATGGCTGAATTTCTTGAATACCACAATGTTTTTAAGGGGATCAAGTATTCTATTATTCACTAAAGGAAAGGGAGGCAGAAAGCTCTTGATTAGTAATGGAATCCAAAGTTGTTTATCTCTAAATTAGTAGCAGTAGCAACTGATAGCTGCTTGCATCTGAAGGTTGGGCAGTGTGAAATAAGCTTGTGGTTTCCATTCAGTTTCTTGTGGAAAGCAACACTACCACTGCATACAGTATCACTGTTTGCATTCTTTCACACAATTTCAACAAAAAGGCAGATGGTCTTTTTCTGACCCAGCTTTTGGGAGTTAGGGAGAGTTCTGCCATCAGTTTCAGTGGCTCTGGGTCAAGCCTAAGTAGACAAGGAGCTTGACCTTCCCAAGAGCCAGGAAGAAACCTCTAGGGTCAGGGATAATGTGTGCCACAAAACATTGCACTTCTTCTATCCATATTCTGGATAAGAATCTCAGTGGTTTTGAATCTGACTCTGGAGTTCATTTTCAAACATGTCAATAGCTACTGGAAATCCATTTTCTATTGGACTACTCACAGCTAACAAAGTTGTGTAAAGCTGCACGTAACAAAACAGTCCTTTCTCATAGAGGCACCTTTTAATCCCACTGACAGCAAAACCATTACAGAATTCCATGGACAAAAAGCCATGAAGGTAGAATAAGAAATGTAACCTTCTGACTTGTGAGTGGAACTATATCATCTTTAAATGGTATCACTCCTGATGCTTTACTTTGAAGGCGAAGGCAGCGTTTTAACACCGTTTGCATAATTTTTCCCTGTGTTTTTATGCTGAGCCATTACAGGACTCTGCTGTGATGGCCAACTGCTCCAGCCAAAATTGTTGACCTACACACTTTTTAAAAATTTTAAAGGGTATCTCATTTCTTCTATTCAGATTAATTAGGAGCTTTCCTGCACACAGTAAAGTTTTGCTACATCTCTATGGTTTTTGCAGAAATTACCATAGGTCACTACCACTGACAGTGTACAAGGTAATGTGGAATCATAGAACTGTTTGGGTTTGAAGGGACCTTAAAGATCATTTAGTTCCAGCTCTCCTGCCATGGGCAGGGACACCTTCCACTAGACCAGGTTGCTCAGAGCCCCATCCAGCCTGGTTTTGAACACTTCTAGGGATGGGGAGTCCACAACTTCTCTGGGCAGCCTGTCCCAGTGCCTCACCACCCTCATAGTAAAGAATTTCATCCTAATATCTAATCCAAACCTACCCTCCTTCATCTTAGGGCCATTCCCCCTTGTTCTATCCCTACACGTGCAAAGTCCCTCTCCTGCTCTCTTGTAGCCCCCTTCAGGTACTGGAAGGTGTGATAAGGTTTCCCCAAAGCCTTCACTTCTCCAGGTTGAACAGCCCCAGCTCTGTCAGCCTGTCTGCACAGCAGAGGTGCTCCAGCCCTCTGATCATTGTTGTGGTCCTCTTCTGGACTCACTCCAGCAGGTCCATGTCCTTCCCATGCTGGAGACCCCAGAGGTGGATGCAGCACTCCAGGTGAAGTGTCATGAGAGCAGAGCAGAGGAGGAGAATCACCTTCCTCAACCTGCTGGCCACACTGCTTTTGAAGTAAATAACTAATAACTAAGTATTTATAGTAAATAACTGATATGAGGGTGACATGACTAGCATTATTTGATCAACTGCATTACCAAATTAAACACAAAAGAGTTGGAATACCCTGGAATAATTGAAGTGGGTCAGTGACACCCAGAATTACAAAGGTGACAAGAGGGAGCAGGTTCTCTCTCAGTGAGTGACTGTGCAATTTTGAACAAGTGTGTAGCATATGTGTATTGCTATTTCCTGTGGTGCAAATTAGACTGGTATGATTCTGTCCAGGACCAAAGAGTGGAATTATCCCTAAAGGAAGCCTTGTCCCTGAAGGAAGAGCCCTGTTGCACAATGAATTTCACTTTCGTCATGACATTTTGAAGGTACTACATGGTAATGACACATTGCTCCAGTAATTTTTGTACAATGTCTCTATGAGCTCTCTCCATCTGTCATGACAGCATTAGTCTTGGCGTCTCTGATGAAAGAATCAAAATTAAAAGGGAGAACAAAAAGTCAATTTCTAATGGGTTCCAAATACCCATATCTTACAAGCGTGAATTAAATATGGCTCTTATCTTGCAGCCTTCCAGCCACATTGCATGGATAAAAACCTCAAAACTATTTAAAATTAAAAATCCTGTTAAAAGCTGAAATATATATGAAGTAAAATAATATTCAGCTGTTTAAACTAACCTGTTGATAGGCTGTCAGCTGTCATTTGATTTGCACTTCATTTGAATTAATAAAAAGTAAACCATAAGCATCATGATTTACAATAATATAAAAGCTATTACAAAGGACCTTCATCATAAGCTTCTTTGTCATAAAGCTATTGTATCTTACTTTCAATCACTAAACACTGTTAAAAACATTTCCTAATACGATACTGCCTGATGCAATATACAAATTCCTTTGCTTCAGAGACCAGCTATAGAGACAAATTGGAAGCTTCTTCTTGCATAAATACTTAAAAAAATAAAAAAGGATTGTCACGGTGTCCTTCACCTTTTCTTTAGGCCACGCACACAGATACAACCACATAGCTCAGGTTTACCCACAGCCATTAAAATACCTTTATGCCTCCTCCTTTATTTTAAATAACCCTTGGACAAACAACACCTGGTTACTCAAATATACCAATTTCTTTACTCCTATGAAAAGTGTCATGGACTTAACAGTGATCTTAGTTTCATATCTCCTGTTAAAAATTATTTGTCCTGCTCTCACAGCTGCTGCTTAGAGCTGGAATTGGTGGATACCTAATGCTACTTCCTTTGGGTTGTCCTCACCCATGGCATGTGAACAGTCCCCCAGGCTCTTGTCCATACTGTCTGTCATGCCGGTGCCACAGTTTCTCACAAGAGATGTGATCCCCCTGCCTGGCCCTGGCAGCACTCCCCAGGTGCCCACAGACAGGAGTGCAAGGAGAGAACCTGGGAGCACTCAGGCTCCACAAGGTCCTCAGGGCACACCAGGGCTGCTAAGACATCTCTCAGTTTCTCTCAGAAGACCCATATCTCAGTGTCTTCTTGGTGCTCTCTAACAAATCTGTGCTCAGTGTCTGCTAGTCCCAGCAAGAAGACCTGGCCCACACATAAATAAATTATCTTACCTCCCAGTGGGGCAAGAAATGCCTGGTGAACTGCTTGCTGTGGGCTGGATGAAATCAATACCATTTGCTTATACCTGGGAACACAGGGAAAAGTTCATTTGAGAACAGTTAAATGTGAACAAGAGGTTTGGAATAAATGTCGTCCTGACGTCCTACCCAACTTGAATCATCCTGTGGTCCTACCTGTGGTGAATGGTACGGTGGATCAATGCAAGTTTGGCGCAGACTGAAGAAAACTGTCCAAAGACTTTAGGATGTGCCTGGCAGTGAAAGTGTGTTTGCTCCAGGACTAGCACAATATCCTGCTCCAAGGCCATGTTGGTGGTCTTTTGCCTTCCAAGATTACCACTGATTGGTTGACCATTCACTGCTGGAGGACAGTGTGGTTTCTTTGAGAGGAACTTGTGCCCATAGCCAATGAGACACAGAGGACCTAGTTTTGGCCTCTAGGAATTCAGGCATGTGGTTAGTGCACCAGGTAGAGGCTGAGCTCCTGTCTCGTAATATACTTCAGAATTATTTCCGTAGAATTAGGTGGAATCGTAGTGTGATAGAAACTAAAAATATGGCAGTGGACTGACACTGAGGAGCACTGTCTTGCCAGAGAAGCAGGGAGTTTGCTTCCCCTTGCTTTGGCTCTCCCCAAAGCCTCTTGCTTCTTTTCTTGTCTGTCCTCACAAGTCACAGCATGTCACGGCACAGAACTGATATAGCTGGGCGTGCTACTTCAGGGTTTCAGCAGATCCTGTATTTGGAGTAGTTTGAAAAGTGTCTAGTGGCTTTGTCACATGGTTTCTCTGTAGTGTGAGACCAGCCGGCAGAGAGCCGTGAGCTCACATGTTTGGATGGCTTAGTTTCTGCATACAGATAACGTGAATATCTGCTTGGCAGTGTTTTACAGCAACTGAACATTCCTGACGCTGCCTCTTTTCATCCTTCTGCTCCCCCTTCCTTAACAGCAGAATCAGCAGCTGTAACAACACATGGAGGACACTTGGCAGCTGCAAGACACAGATGCTGAGCTCTGTAATAAACTTCTCCTGTAGAAGAATCTGAGTGCTTTTGCTGGCGGCTTAAAAGTCCTTATTGCTGTCTGACTCACTAGCTCAACAAGCAGTTACAGTGTGCTGATGGCTGCTGCTAATCACTCTTGGATTATAAGGACCAACCTAATTGTCCTTCTTGGCCCTTTAGGATGCTGCCATAGCCTGGTTTTAATAATTTGTAAGTGAATTGCATGCTTTGAAGGTAGATGTTTAAGAATAAGGTACTGTACAATGTTTCAGTGGGCCATTTCTTTTTGTATCTAGAGATAGGCAATAGGCCTGGTTTTGATCACAAGTCACAATGTGCAAACCAGAAATAACTTCACTGTTGTTAAAGGGGTATAAGCTGTTATAAAACAAATGTGAGTGAGGTCAGGGGTGAAGGGGAGCTTTACATGAAGTCTGCATTACCTGCTAAGGAAATGGTATATCTTTAATATCTCAGAATGTGGTGTTTGCTGGAATTGGTCTGTGATAAGGATGTGGGTAAGGACTCGTGGCAGCAGGTTAGTATTAGGATGGGAGGCAGGCTCATTTCAGAAAAGATTTGCAGTGGTGTGCTTAAGGAGCCATTTGAATTTGCAGTGAATGGCCAACTTGGAAGGTTGTGCTGGAGTCTAAAGAACACTGGGAAAGAAACCAGAAACAGATGCTTGTGGACGTAAAGGCAGGAACTGGGAAACAAGTCTAGTATGTGGCCAAGACAGAAAGGAGGAATGCTACAAAGAGATGGTTGGAGACACAAGCAGAGGAGAGCTGTAAACATAAGCACCCATAGGTTAATAAAGGATGTATAACATGAGGGGAAGTGATGAAGGAACATGAGAAAAGAGTGGCATGGTCAGTGATGGGGGAATGATGCTTTTGGTCAAAAGTTCCTTCCATCTCTTTCTGGGGAAAACTGAATTCACAACAATAGCAAAGACATGGTACCAGTAGGAGTGCGAAGGGCAGCACAGTAAGGGTGCAGGATGGACAGAATGGAGCTTGTATTCAGTGAGACAGGGCTAAAGGGATAGCTTTTTGTGACAGGATTAGCAGGCACACCAATATGGGCAACACTGTGATGCTACAGACTGCATGATCAAGAAGTAGATGAGGCCTTCTTCAGAAAACTGTGAGAAACTTGATGATTGCAGGCTCTAGTCCACATGGGAGACTTGCCCACCCTGGTGTCTGCTGGAGGGACAGCGCAGCAGGGTACAACCAATCCAGGAGTACAACCAATTCCTGAAGTACTGGTGGCAACTTCCTGGCACATGTAATTGAGGAGCTGATCAGGAGAGGCACTCTGCTGAATCTCAGACCTAAAACCAAGGAAGAACATGTCAGGTAGGTGACAGCTGGAGCATTCTTGTCTGCAGTGACTGTAAGATGGTAGAGTTCAGGATCCAGAGGGAAAAAGAACAACAGCATGAAGCAGGATTAAAACCCTGAGATTCAAGAAAGCACAATTTGGCCTGTTCAGAGACTTGCTTAAAAAACTCCCATGGGCTATAGCTCTGCAGAAAGAAAGAGTCCAGAAGAGCCAACTTAAAGGTCGTCTGTTAAAAAGAATTATCTATCCTGATATGCAGGAAATCAAACAAAGGTGGTGCAAAGTCTGTAAGTACGAACTCCTGGTAAAACTCAAACATGGAAAAGAAGAATGAAAGAGGTGGAAGCAGGGAGAGGTAACCTGTGAGGAATAGATATACACTGTCCAAGAATGGAGTTGGGCTTAGGAAAGCCAAAGCCAGAGTTGCATTTAGTGAGAGAGGTGAAAAGTGAAAAGTGAAGAGAAAGGCTCCAGTTCTGGGGTCTCCAGTAAAAGGAAGAAATAAACATACTGGAAGAAGTCTAATGAACAAGAAGATGATTAAGGAACTGAAGTATCTCTCATATAGAGGAGAGGCTGAGAGAGCTGGAACTTTTCAGCCTGGAGAAATTGGCGGGGGGTGGGGGGAGGAGGTGTATAAATCCCTGATGGTGAGGAATAGAGAAGTGGAGGCAGACACTTCTCAGTGTTGTCCAGTGACAGAAGAAAAAGTAAGAGGCACACACTGAAATGCAGGAAATACCATTCCAATGTAAAAAACCCCTCTTGTTTATTGTGATGGTTTTGAAATGCTGGCATGGGTTGCCCAACAAAGTTTTGGAGTGCCTGGCTGTGGACTCCTTCAAAACTGGAAATATTCTTGGGCAACCTGCTCCAGCTAGGAGCAGGAGATATGTCCAGGTCATCCCAAGAGGCCCCTTCCAGCCCAAGCAATTCCCTGAATGTGCCATAGAGGAACAAGCAGAGCAGGCAAGTGTCAGCTGATCGGAAATATTTAACAAAGGGGACATCTCCGTTGTATATGGTAGAGGAGAGGGAAGAGGTTGAATGGACAAGGGCACTGGCACAGAATAGGTGGATGCTTCATCCCAGGCAGCACCAGTGTCACCTTGGCAAGAAGCTACCACCTAATCTATGCCTGAGGAGAAGACTCCTGTTTCCACTTCAGTTAGCCCTGTCTCCTTCATAAGACTGACATTCGCATAAACATTTTTTAACTGGAAAAGGACAGTCCTATTTCTAGTTTGCACAGGAGATGTTTTCCTGTGACCTTTTTTGCGTCCTTGTACTCCAGCATTTGAAGACAAACAGCTGTCCCAAGCTTCAGCTGGAGGAGGAAAAGGAAGACACCATCAAGCACAAATGTTAGTAAGTCACTTTTCCTCTCATTGTCTGGTATATCTAGGATGATTTCTAACCTTAGAAACAGTTATTTCTCTGATGCCCTTATTCTTGATATTATCAACTAGTATTGGATATCAGCATTTAAAAATTCTTTCTTTAAGCTTGAGCCTTGGTTCTCTTGATACACAGTAGAAATTGATGTGCTTCTTTTGTGGCTGCTCAGTAAATTTTTTGGGAAATAGCTATCAACACTGAATTATATTTTATGTAACAATTGGTATCCTGTAATTTTATAATATTCAAGAATTCTGGATCTAAATATAGCATATCAACATTTAATATTACAAAAAATCTCATGTTCTTCCAAATAAACCACAGGTCAGGCACGAGAAAATACAAACCTTCAAATAATAGGACTTAAATACCTGTTTCAGCAGTGCTTTCATGCTGTTTGCTTGCTTGAAAACATGTGAACTATTTATTTTTAATTCGTATTATCTCATTATTGCAGGTTTCCTTTACAACATGCCTCATTTCAGGCGTTAAAAAAAGCCTAGTGATTTTTATCTAAGCTTCAGATTTTTCCAGTAGTGATCAGTCACACGTGTAGTGCTAGTTAGAACTGATGTAGCAAACTGGTTTTGTTTTTTCTTTCGTCACACTGTTCGTCCAGCAGGCAAAATGTGTTATGACAATCGTCTCCGAGATGCAAAGATAAATGTGAAAAAGGGACAAACACTGTTGCAACTGAAGTATTCTGTTAAGAAGCTGAAGGTGATCACTGAAAGCTTCTCACTCCTGCTTACATAAAAAGTGACAGCTTTTCAACACAAGGACTCCCAATCTTTTACTAAGTAGGCTCTGATTTGGCAAATACAGTCTGAGACACATTTCTGTCCATGTGAGTAGCCCCAGTGGGGGGGATCACTACAGTGTGATCCACCAGCATCACAGGAACAGGATCAAAGGCTACAAAGAAGGGAAGTTGGGAACTCCAGAGGATTTGCTTATCAAAATCAGGTGCCTACCACCTTTAATTGTTACTGCAATACATGCTTACAGCCTCCTCTTATATCCCTGTTCCTTCTTCTGCTCAGGGAGAGTTGTGTCTAAGCTCATGGATCCAGGCCATGGCAGGATTCAGGGCCACACTCCCTCCTTGGATCAAGGAGTCCAGTCCAACTGAGCACTCAGATTTCTCCTTTTCTATAGAGACCTGGGTGCAGTCTGGGATTGTACCAAGACCTGAAGGAATATTCTGGATCCTTCAGTTTAGATGCAACCTTACAATCTCCTCTATGAATAAAGTGTCTAGTTTGCATTGCATGACTAGAAAAGTGGTGAGTAGTGCATGTGCAGGGAAAAATTAATTTAATCCTCCTACAGAGGGTTAAATTAATTGATTGGATTGAAGGTATAATGACCTTTAGGGTCTCATCTTTATTGCCTGTGATCACACAGAGAAGTAAATTAATGAAAATGAAGGGTTAGCATTTTTCAGACAGGAGAAGAATACCAGGAGGTTGATAGAAACTGAACATCAGGCAGCCCCAGTAAAGGAAAACTACAAAGGAAGTCATGAAAGAGTCTGGTGGTGTATACAGATAGACAGTGCTGAGGGAAGGGTGTTGGTGGATGAGATAGGATAATGAGGGGAAGCTGATGGCTTGTAGCTCCTAGGTCAGTAGCAGCTGCACCTGCATCACCCCTGGGCTCCCTGTGTGCTGGCCAAAGTGTCTGCTGCTGGGCTGCCCTTCTCCTGTATATCACTGCATAAATCAAACATCTGGGCTCCAGAGAGACCTTATTAGTGCTAAACAACCTTGATTCAATTATGCTACAAGATGCACACAAGATGGTATCTTTTGTACACTCTTGCACTGTGAAGGGCTTACAGAAAGTATGGTACTGGGGAAAGGGGTGGCAAGCATGGAAACTCAATTATTCTCTCACTTCCACAGTTAGTGCATTGTAGTACATAAAGAAGTGGTAGTTGAAAAGTTTGTATCACCTAATGCCAGGGATAATTTGAATGGTTTGTGTTTTGAAGGTTCCTCTTTCTCATCTGCTCCACAAACACTGTCTATGTAGACAAAAATAAATCAAAGCCTGAGTTTCAGCCCTGAAGTCTGAAAGTCAACACTTGACTATGTGGCCAGAGCTACTCAGTTGTGCCTCTGCAGCTTCTGCTGGTTTAAAACTCTCTTTACTTTCCTGACATTAGAGAATGGATGGGCAAAACCCTCAGCAGCGAGGCTTTTGCAAAGAGCGGGGGTGCGAAGTGCACTGCCCGGGCCAAATTCCACACCAGATAATTCCATTGAGGCTCTGGCTTCAATTGGGCATCATTATCTGCACTTCCTGTCTCCTGCTGCAGCCCCGTGCTACTGAGCAGCTGCTGATTTCTTCCGTCCCAGGCCTGGCTGCGTGTCACAGTGGGGCTGCGAGGTTCCCTCCCAGCCCTTTGCTTTGCTCGCAGGAGCTACATGGAAAAGGAGCAAACTGTGGAAAGTGCTTTGAATTCCTCTGTTGAAATTCACATCTTCTAGTGTGATTATTTTTCTCTGCTTTTCTGGAGAAAAGACGTATTTTAAAAACTTTCTTGTTGTTTCTGCAAATCTGTCTTTCATTTCCATGGATACATGAGTGGTATAAGGCAGCCAGAACTGTCAATTCCAGCCACTCACTGGCTGCCCAGTGAACAGTGAAAAGCTGCTGAAGTCATTAGAATTTTACACTTGAAAATAACACAATAGTTTGAACTTTCCAGGTACTTTTCAATAGGAATCCCCAGGCCTGGTAAAGGAGCCACTACTATAAAATAATTAATTAGGTGTCAAACATCTTGCTGAGTGTGCTCGGAGGACACAGAGTCTGGGGAGTGCAGCAGTGACCCATTGAAGGCCACCCCAGTGGCATGGGCAGGAAGACCCATCTGTTCTGACACCCTGAGCTCACCCCTGCATGTATTAGGTGTAGATCACCTACAAATCAGGTTATGGAAATATACCCATCCTCATTTTCTTAATGACAAAGCATCTTTCCCTTTTTTTTTTTTTTTTCCTGATAGTCCAAGCCATCTTTGATTTCTGCATCAGCAAGAGCCATCAGAAAATAGAAGGGCTGCATTCCTGCAGGATATGGCATATGCTAACTGTTCATTGAATGGTTTTCCCTGTCCATCATGTTGAATTCCTCAGTCAAGTTCTTGCTAGCTCTTCTCTAAGGATAAGTTTTCTGCCAGTATGACAGATTATTCCACAAAGATGTGAGATCATGTGCCATTATTGTCTCTGATCAGTGAGACTTTTTTTTCTGGATATTTCCAACATAAAATGTATCTTAACTGTATTTCAGGGAATGAAAATAAGGAGAAAAATAGAGGAAGGAATACTTTTTAAAATGTATATACTATGTCATTACAGCATTCTCTGGTTTTCCACATTTGATTTTTCAGTATACTCACCCTATTTCTCAGCTTTAAATTTCTGCTCTGTGAGGTGACACATATTAAGTGTCATTCTTACACATAATCCACTGAAACAAACAGATCTTTGCATGTTAAACAATTGTTTGAAGTAATTAAGGTAGGTGGAACTGGGCCCATCACAATTTACCTTCTGTGAATCCTCATTTTCTCTTCCTAAAAGACCCCACAGGTGAGCGACTATGTGTGTTTATGAAAAGATTTAGAGAGTTTTGATAGTAGGCACGGTTCAAATAATTTCTCAACTCAGCTAACTTGCCATCATATTTCCCAGTTTGCGAGAAATACACCTGGAGTTCTTCACAGCCTCTCATAATTATTAATCAAAATCAATCCCTGCAAGCACTGATGGGGTTGTGCAAGTAACTTTTACATACAGCCAGATTGCAGAGTCAGGTCCAGAAAATTATGATGACATCATCCAAGTATCCCCAAGCCCTCTACATTATCTTCTTTGAGCCATTCATTTGGATGTTCAATAAAATTGGACCCAACAGAGACAATAATGGTACCCTACAATTAACCTTTCTGTTCTCAGAGGAAGCCCTTTATTATGACCCTTAACAAAGACTTTATCCATAGCCCTGTGATTATGTATTTCCCTTTACAGTATTTTATGAGAGACCTTAAAAAAAATCTTTTTGAAATTCAAGTAAAATAATATTTTGCAGATCATCTTTATCTAATGGTCTAGTCACTTTTTCCAAAACTTTTTCACATTCTTAATTGTCTTGGGGAAGACAGTAAAAAAAAAAATCAGATTTATTTTGACAGCTACTGCACCGGTTTAGCTTGGAGTAGCACTGTTCTTAGGTCTGTACTTAAGAACTCTATTTCTTTTCTGGCATCCCTCTCTTCAGGTTAACCACTAGTTCAAGGTGGAAAAGATAAGCCTGCAGCACCTCGAGTGTGCTGGTGTTAGCTCTTGGGAAGTCAAGAGGAAGGAAATAACAGTCCATAAAGTTTTGATTGTTTGGAAAAGATGTTTGCTGAAAGTATGAGCAAGGCCAGCTGCAAAGAGTTCAAGCATGAGTAGAAGTAGTGTTGCATTGTCTGCTCACTCATTCTAGCAAAGAGTGGACAGGATTTCATATTGGACATTGAGTAAAGGAAGAATGTATTTCTCAGGCCTGTTAGGGTCTGTCCTACAGCATCAACTTTTTAGTTAGTGGAGGTTTCACTTTAAAGATGGATAGAACAGCATGATCCAGGATGGTGTGGCAGGGAATGCTTTGGCAAAAATTGTGGCACTGAAGAAGTAAAATAAATGTGCCATGCTCTGTTCCTCCCCCAATTTTAAAATATCAGCATTTTGCAAGCAATGGGCCATATGCTCCCAGGGCTTGCAAGCCAAAAAGTATAGCAACTTACTACAAAACTGCTCTCCAAATTCTACACACAAGCCAAAACCTCCTACTTGGTATTCTGCCGTCATGCCAACTTGCAGAGCAGAGATTGGGCCTGAACAAGGAGATCTGCAAAAGAATCTCAGGTTATGCACATCCACACATGGAAGGGAGATAGAGGCTGTGGCTGACTGGGGCTGGAGTCAGGACACTTGTCCTGAAAACTCAGCATAGGTAGAAAGAAAGATAAATTGGCACTGATGGTGAGCACAGTTTTCCAGGCCAGAATGCCCCCTCTTCAGAGAGGGGAGGCACCAAACTCTACTGGGGTGGTTTCTGCTGGGCTTGCTAGGAAAGGAAATAGGAATATGGACCTGAAATCCCAGCCTCATCCACTCTATGCACTGGGAGGAGCAGGGCTCTTCAGCATGACAGGGTGGCTGCAGGGTTCCCAGCTGGATTGGAACCACCCTGCATGCCCTGGTGTTCAGAAATAATTAACTAATGCTGAAACCAGGTTCCTGAAGAACAGCAGTGCTGCCCAGGGATAAACAGGTGCCCTTTACCTGTACCTCACAGGACTGTCAGTCTGTCTGAACTAGTGAAAGAGAGGTCTTTGGCCAATAATTTTCTCGGTGGCAAAGCAAGGAAAATGTTAGTCCCATCAGTGTCAATTTATTTTCAGCAGTAATGTACATTGTACTGTGGCAAGATTAATAACCTCAGTGTGTGCAACTACTGGATGGACTTGTGGATATTGTCTGAAGCCTCACAGGGCTGTTCATTTGCATGTTCCCTGGCTCCTTGGTACAAGGCTTTCCTCTGTTTTGCATACTCTATTTCTCCATGAACACCTGGAGAGTACTTTCTATTTCTCTGTGATGATCCCTGCACTATTTTATCCATTGGCTAGCTCAGACCTTTTCCCTTCTCTGGCTAATACATTATATGGTCTGGTAGAGATTTAAAGCAGTTCAGATACTCACTTTTCCCGAATATTTTTGTGGACCCTGTGCAACAAAAAAAGAGGTAAGAAACGCCAATTTGAGGACCTGCACTGGCCACGATAGGTGGAGTGAACTGGGGCAGTGAAATCACAGGACAGGGTGTGTGGAGCAGAGCATATGCTCTCTCTCCACCAGGAGCAAGCCAACTGCTGCTGGGAGGACGGGGCTGGGAATGGCCTCCGGACCAAACACTCGCTCAATTTGCAGCTGGTGGATCCAGCTGCTCCTTCCCCCGGCTGCACTGCACACACACACACACATACACACATATACACACACAGGGATGATCCTGCCCAGGCAGGCAGGGGCAGAGCAGCTCCTCGGGAACCAGGGGCCAGGCAAGAGAAAAGGACCTGGTCTGGGAAAAGCATGTTCTCTGCCCCCACAGTGATAAAAAAGCACTGTAGGTAAAGCTGAGATGTAGCAGGCTGGTACTTAAATGAGAAGTTTCTGAGAAGCAGCTTACACCAGGGTGCAGTTTTCTATGCACAGTAGGTGGTAATTGCCACCTCTGATATTGTCCATTTGAGGCTGGTGGAAGAATTCCCAAGGGCAGTTGCTGGGAGAAATGATAAAGTAGGAGCTATGTTTAATCTTCTACTGAATGCTGTATTGCCCCCTGAATGTGACATTTTCAACAACAGGCCAGTCACTTCTCCCCTCCAAGGAAACATCCTGTGCTGTGCTGTTGTGGGAGGATGAATATCAAAGGCTGTGATTTCATGAGGTTGAGATAAAATATATATGCTCTTGTTATCAAATCTGAGAGTTAAAGACAAAACGTGCTATTTTAAGCATGTGATTTTGGCAATAATAACAATAATAATTTTCTCCATAATGCCTTTTTTTTTAATGTTGGTATGAAACAAACTTTTAAGACCAATGAGAATAATGAGAATATGATGTGCCTGAAATTTTCTTATCCTAAAATGTATGTCCATTTGTTTTCTGCAACAAGCAATCAAAAGTCTCATGCAACAGTACATGAAACAGCATTGCTCTTTTTATTTCTTGGGAGACAGCCATCATTACATTGGGCCAGAGCTATGAGTCAGTGCTGCTGTTTCCTATCCTAAAGTGAGGAATCTCTCTCAGGAAGTCCTGTGTTGTGCTGGAGATCAGAGCAGGTGATAATGGTCTCATCTGGATCTGAAATTTATGACCAGGAGATATGTCATGTAATGGAGTCATTATTTTGCTTTAGTCCATTCTTCAAGTTGCGGCACTTGGAGAGGTAAGAGCCGTGTGGTGACCAGATGGGAGGAGCAGGGAACAGGGAAGAGCAGTAGGATGGCTTCCCTGTTACTTGTAAGATGATCCTGAATAAAAGCAAAAAACACTGGGAAACTCTGTACGTGATTTTACCCATAGAAATGACTACAGAAAGAAGTGTGGGTTATGAGAATGTAGGCCCTAAACTGATTGGAGATGGAAAGAGGAGGGAAGGGTCAGAGAATATGGGCTTAAAACCTAAGAAAATATGAGCAGTTGCACCCCTTAAAATCTGAATCAATTCCATTTGTTGACAGCAGCTGGGGCCTCTGAATTCTGAAAATGAAAATGGAAAAACACTAAAAGAACATGAACTTAAAAATAGGGCTAAGAAGATTGAAATGGATGACGTTTATGTGAGGTTTAGAAATACTCCAAATTGTTAAGAAAAATTCCTCCTTCAGTTTTCCTGTAATCTTCTATATACTTCATTCAGAACTCTGAAACTCAAAATTGCTAGTGCATCCAGGTTCAAGTTTTTTTACTTATTTGCCAAGGTTTTGTTTTCTTTTTCTCTTTAATTCCATTCCTGTTCAGTAAGATATGGGTTTTATTTGGAACTGGGCAAAGTAATATCAATTCTTAAGCTTCCAATCTGTTTTCTTTGTGGTTATGAGAGGAAAATGCATTTTAAAACCATTAAAAATTTGTATATGCTTTAAACGAATATGTTTATTTCATAATGCACCAAAAAATAATTATAAGACAACGTTAAATTGTTGAAACTTTTCAAGGTAATCTGTACTAAACTTTTGCCTTATTTTATGAAAAAATGCTGAAATTAAATGGTTTAATGTAGCAAAGCTAAGATGGAAAGGAGTTTTCACAAAGAAATTGGGATGTAAACTTCAGAGACAAAAAGAATAATTTTGGCACAGGATCAAGTGGATGCAAGCTGATTATTAATACATTCAGACTGGAATTTTAGAGAGACATTTCCATCCATCTATCAAAGAAGTGATATTCTGGTACTGGGGACAGAGAAATTCATTGTTTTAGGCTGCAGTTGGGTACATTAATGAAAACGATTGTATCACAGAATTCTTAGGGAGAGAAAACGAGGCTTGTGATGTGGATCAGTTGGTATCTGATGTTTAGGTGTCAGCAGCTGAGTTTGAAAAGAGACTTGGTTGTTTATTTGCAGCATTGCTTTATTCTATTAATCACATGCTTCAGGACTTTTGTTTGTGGCCTGCGGAGGTCAGGAAGGGTCATTTTTACTTGTCGTTTGTGCATTGCTAGACTTCTAGGCTGGTCTCTTTTTCACCTCTGTGCCATGAAAGAGCAGGAGATAGGCTAGAGCCCCTAATCTCTGCATGTATCTCACTCATAAGTTCAAGTTTAAAGTGATCAGCAGATTTGAGGTAAGGAAGGAATTTTCCTGTTGATCAGATTGTCAGGAACTGCTGCAGAAGAGGGGATTGTCTTCGCCTGTCTTAATTTCTTAGGATTTGCAGGAGATTTCACATAACATTTCCTTTCTATTAGAAGGATTTGGGCTATTGACAATGCATTGCATCTTGCCTTTTTGCTTCTTGGGGCTCATTAAATTTGCAGCTGCCTTATGATGAAGTGTAAAGTTTGTTACAGACTCCCTGGGCCAGTGTGTGTGGGGACACATTGGGCAAGATGCCTGTGGAGTCTCCAGGCTAATCATCTGTGAAAGTCTGCATTTGCTGGCCCAACTGACCCCTTCCATCCTTATTTCCTAGACTCCTTACTCTTTCTCTTTTTTCTTTTTTTTTTCTTTTTTT
>VXBB01004090.1:457658-467747 GCA_013399915.1 Illadopsis cleaveri | reverse complement strand
TTTTCCTTTTTTTTTTTTTTTCTTTTAAGAGCTTCTAAATGTCAATTTTAATTCAATCTGAAATATTTTGTCTTGCACAATGTGCCAAACTGGCCAATGACTAAGACATCACTAGAACAAAGCAGCCTGGTCATACAGGAGCTCCTCATGCCCTGGGTTTCTCCATGACCTCAAGCTGGATGCAGGGGCCCATGGGCAGCATGCACAAGTCAATCCGTCTGGAGCCAGAAGTCAGAAAACAGGCTGGAAAACAGGCTAGAGCCCTGCCTCTATATTGCCTCACATTGGGCTTGGTCCTCTACTGGGCCAGATATCTGGGCTTTCCAAAATATGGCTGCTATAGATTGGAAATGTACTGACCTAAACGGGCCAGGGAGGAAGGGAAGCAGCTTTATTTCAGGGGAACATTTCTGAGGGTGATGTAGGTCAGGCACTGCTGCTGGCTTAGGGTTCAGGTGTAAATCACCACTGGCCCTAAAGCAATGCTTGGTAGAAGACTCACAGCTCCTGACCGCCTAAGGAGACAGTGCTTTAAAAGGGGACAAAATGGGGATTTAGGAAATGAGCAGGCAGCAGTGGGGACAGCTCTTCTTTTTCTGACACAATCCTCACGTGCAGAGCCACGTGCTGCACCAGGTGGCTCTGACACAAGGAAGCACCACAGAGCTGCTAGAGGTGCCTTGCTGATGAATTATTTTGAAGCCACCATTGGGCAGCAGCTTAGCAATTAATCAAGGAGAAAGATGAATCGAAACTACAGTGACCTGCGAGATCCCGTTACTCTACTTTCTAACTTGCACATGCTAAAGATATAAAATTGTGATGCCTTCTTCCTTCCTTTCCAGACTAAAGATAGTAAAAAAACTCCCCTCTTGCATGAAACAGACAGGTAAGCAGCAAGAATTCCTGTGGTGTGCTGTTTTAATGGTGCTGTTTAATTTTACTGTTATGGCTGGCAACAGGTAGGTAACAGTGTTCATGCTAAAAATATTTAGACATATGGATTTCCCTTGTATGCGGAGTTGTTTTCATCCACCAGACTAATAAAATAGTGAAGCTACATGATAATGCCATATGTATAATAAAACCACATTTTTTTTGAAGACTACATAAATGCATACTACTAAAATACAGATATTTTGCTAAGGAAATTAAAAATGAAAGATAGGTTTAAAACATTGTTAAAGACTATAATGGGAATGGCAAGTGGCATAATGGGAATAATGCCCTGGGATTATCCTTGGGCAATAGGGAATAACCAGAATGAGATAGTATTAAGGACAATAAGTCCAATCCTGCAGAGCACAAGCAATCCTGAGAAGTGCTGAGCCTGCTCAGCTCACGCTGAATTCAGTGGGAGCTGAGGGCAGTGAACACCTCTGCAGGATGAGGCCCCAGTCAGACTTCCAAACTAAGGCTGTCATTTTGAGCCTGGATTTTTATGAGATGCCAATTTGATTTTTATGAGATGCCAATTTGGATGTCTTAGTGGGACCCTGGCACACTAAGTGAACCACTCAGAGCAGCAGCCAAAATTTTCCGAACGGGCCTGATCCACCTGCCACTTACATTGAAGGACAGATCCCCATTGTCCTCTGTGGGCTTTGTTTCTGGCCCTGTTATCAGGAGGCACCCTAAGAGTGTTGAAAACTGGCTGAGGGAGGTATGGAAGCAGCACATCTCACAAATGCCGTGCTGCTGGCACTCTGGTTAGGTGGAGCCAGCTTAACTCCATTTTCAATTGTGAGATGGCCAAGTTGTGCAAGCGCCTCTGCCCATTTCATTCCTTAGCACAATAAACCCCTATTTTACATGCCTCAGATAGCCAAGGTTACAGAGCTGTAAGGACAGGGATAGTCACGTATCTTGATTTCAAGCAAACAGCTTCCTTGGACGGAAAAACAACATATTTGATTCCCTGAGCAGAAAAATCCTGGAAAAGCTATCTTCCCATTTCCCAGAGCCCAAGCAGGATTGTTTTAACCTTATTAACAAGGTCTATGTGAAATACGAGTGTCTATGGCTTCAATCCTGTGATTTTAACACGACTGTCCATGACTGAGGAGTGGGGGGGGATGGGGGGGGAGGGGGTGTGTGCAATATTTGCAGGACTTGGGGCTGCGTCCCTGTCCAAGTGAAATCCTCACATGGTTACCAAGTGTTGCTGCATTTCCCTAGTGACAGACCCAGTGTGCATTCTTATAGAGCAGGTGGAAACTGAGAAATTTATCCACTTTGGGGGTTCATGGATTACTGTAGCCTGGCCCCAAAACCTCATTGTATTTACTTGCATTTCCATGCCTGTTTGGAACTCTGCATTAGCCACTAAATCAAAATCATGTATTCAGAATGAGGGGAGTAAGATGCAACCTGCTCAAGGGCATGGAAGCAGCTCCTCCAACACATTATCTGTGCCTACACTGCATGAGAAAATAGTCTGGGCTGCTGGGAAGGTGGCATGGCTCATCTCCTCCTGCTGTCATCCTTCCCTGACCCCAGCATGGGCAGCTGTGCACAGAGGTCTAACCATGGGTGCCCCTTGGGAAATCTGTAAGGTGATGCATCCTCACAGTGGGCAGTTATGTGGCTTCAGCTTGCCTGGAAGCACAGCCTTGCACATCCATGCCGCATCTCTGACCTAGATCATTTCCTACCTGCCTGGGCATTGGTTTAGGAGCTCTCCAACAGGGTGGGACCCAGGCCAGCCTCAGCAGAAGACTTGCAGGAGAAAGTCAGCCATGGTGAGACATTTGTTTCTCTTAGGCTGGGCTGGATGTCAGGCTGCCCTTCCCTGGCTGCAGAGTGGGGAGAGCAGCAGCTCTTCAGTGTCCAGGTACACCTTCAACAGGGACGCCCTCCACAGCTGCTCCTAAAATGCTGCCACCTCATTCCTTTAAAAGGCACCTGAAGGCACCTCTCAATTCTGGTGGACCTTCAGCACTCTGGAACTACCCATAAATACCCTTGTTAAAACATGCATTTCGGCATAATGACAATGAGCCTAACTGCTAAGTCCAGACTTGCAGGGAGGATGGCACTTATTTCCTTAAATGTATAATATAGAGCATCCACATTCATATTTTTAGTAGCATATAGCAGTGGTCCAGCCTTTAGTGTACTGTATGTACTTTTAATAATCTCCATAAAAGCCTGATTTTCAATCCCTAGGCTCAAGCTGACAGTGTAAATAAAATCACCCAAATCCACAGGGTAAGAGAAATGAAAATGACAAGGATTAAAATTTTGTCAAACCTCTTTCTTTTTAAAATTCTGCTTCCCTTCCAATTGGATCACGACCCTCTGTGTGCACAGCTTAAGACCAGACGGTATGCTTTCACTTTTATTCCGCTCTGCAGCAGGCTTACAGTATTTAGTGAAAGTCTGTAAAGAATGTGTGCTGTGTAGAGAGTTAATACCATAATCCCCTATCGTTAGGGTCAAATGCTGAATAGAGCAGAAGAATTAGAAAATATGTTACATACAATGGCAGAAAAAATGCATCAGCATGCTGTTCTGTTAACACACGCATTCATTACCAACAAGTAAATGACAATGAGGTAATAGAGTATATTAAGAGATGTGTACTTCAAGTCTAGTGTGCATGTTGTTATGAGAACCTAAGACTTTGAGTGAATCTCGTTCTGTGGGTTCACACACATTACAGGGTTCTTCTTGCCATATTATTGCATCTTTCTAAGAAGCACTTTGATGCAAAAAAATCAGCTATTAAAATTATTTGGCAGGGATAAACTTTGAATATTCCTTTTTTTAAATTTCCTGTGAAGTGTGATATCTCTATTTTGCTATCCAAGCATGACAGTACATCTGTCTCTAGAGAATTCCCAAGCATGAATTGTGGTAATTTTAGCTAAAGAAGTATTCAGAAAACAATCCTAGTGCTTGCCTTTTCAAGACATCCTTAGGGGGCTAGCTACTTACATCATGTAGAATTGGCATGGGTGTTCCATTCCCTTGGGTTTTCAGGAAAAATGAGCCAGTATGTGCTGGAGGAGTGACAATTTGCTAGAAAGAGGAGAAGGAAAAATACATTTTGTAGGTTGTGTTGCCTGAAACCAATTGCAGAATACAAGAATCACCTGATCTAAAAAATCTTATCACTATGAGTTAGCATATTGTGCCTTTCTCTAAGGAAGAGTCTGAGCTTCACAAGAAGGGGGGGGTGACCTTATGGAATAGGAAGAGATAGAGAAGTTATTTGGCTGCCTGTACTGACACTAAGTAGTGTCTGATTCCCTAATTATTCCTGCTGATTTAGCCTGGTTATTAAGGGAGAGAGACAGTGCTGAGCTGGAGACAGGATGAAGGTACTTAACAAACATCTTGCAATAGCTGGTTAATGACAAACTGTGGAAAGCACGGCAGGAGCAAATAACCTCAAGACTTTGTCCAGCACAGGCTGTGTTATCTTATCTCGTGGCTGATCAGGTGTAAATAGTCCCGGGCAGCACTTCACCCAACGGGCCATGGATGTTCTTCTGGCGACACATCTGCTGGCTGTGAACTGTCACCTGCACAGTGCTTCCAGTTTTTCATTATTTTCCTACAGCAATTGTTCAGAGTGCTCAGGAAATTATTTTTATCTGAAGAGGAAAAAAAAAATCTTTAATTTTTCAGAAGCTTAGATTTGGGGTATTTTAACTAATTCAGGAAATCCTTGGTTAAAAGTTCACATTTCCAACAAAAGCTTTTTTTTGTTAAAAAAATCGTTCCTCAAAAATTACTTGGCTGATAATCAAAGCTAAAGAGATTTCAATTTTTAAAACATTTATGTTCCTGAAGGGAGAATTATTAGGGCTGTTGTTTCTCAGAATTTGTTCATCACAATCTGTTTCTTTTAGTTTTGAAAATTTTTTAAAACTCTCATTGAGCATTTTTGAGTTCAAGCTGTTGTCCCAGCCCCCTGGCAGACATCAAGTGTCAGGCAACACTAGCAAGGCAGGGTCTGGAGGAGTTGGTGTCTTACTCCTGAGTTGTGGTATGCTGTAGTGGTCTCATCATTAGAGGTGAAAACTGCTGAAGGCTTTCTTTGTTCTTCATCCTCATGAAATTTATTTTACCTACTTTACCACATTCTGACAATTCTTCCTTCAATGTTGCACTCTTGCAGAAATAAATTTAGAAAAATTAATTTAAAAGGATATTTTGTGTTTCCCACTGAAACACAAAAATCCCCTCCCATCTAGGTAAGTGGTTTTCATACGCATCCATTGGTGTTAAAGACATTTTTCATCTGGCTAAAATTCATCTTCATGATTTAATTTTCACAGTCTCAGGTATACATTCCTTTCTAGCCCTGGGCGGTAAATGCAGAGGCTATAGGTAAATTCTGGGTATTCAGTTTGTTTAGCTATATTTACTACATCATGGTGGACACTAAAGCCAGGCTGTGCCAGACTGCTGCCCAAGGAAATACTTGTGAAAAGATTCACAGACTGAGCTGCATATATCTGTTTGCCACTCACAGTAGTAGGAGTGCTGCATTTTTTTTCTAAGGGGAGAACTTCTCACGTGGAAACTGCAGAGTTGATGAGTGGATATTATTTAAATCAATAGATTATGTGTATTTGTCTTGACTCTCAATTTAATATCTGAGTCAGTAGGCTGAAATAATTAGAAATTATGACTAGAAAGGGAAATGGAGTGTGAGAAATTAAATCAAAGAAACAAAACCTGTTATTTCTTTGGTGGCAGGAGAAGACAGCAGTAGAAGAGAAATTCTTTGATATGGAGTTCTTTCTCTAAAACAAAATAAAAATAAGCAAGGTAATTCAGACGATGGAAGGGTTATTCAAGTTGGTGCTTATCATTCAACAAGTGGTTCAGGTCAAGAAAAGAAGCATTAAACCTAGAGCAAGACTCTAATACTAGTCACTGCTGTGGCTAATTTTAGGGCTAAACCCCTCCCAAAATAAGCCCTTTACAAAGTGGCTGACATCACTGCCAGCCTGGGGCATGAGGGGAAGGGAAGGCTGGGCCAACCAGGCAGTGAGAGGCGGCTGTGGGCTGGTACCTGGTCTTTGCTTTCTACACAGTTCTCTTGGTCAGACCCAGACAATAAAATGCTGCCCCGGTGGGTTCCTTGCATCCTGTGAAAGGACAATTAATGCCCATCCATCAGAAATCCTTGGATTGAGGTTAATTGTCTTAGAGATGGTTTTTTCCTCAGATTTAATTTTGAGTTCAGCTGAGTGAAATCAAGCCAGAGGTTTGAGTGTCGAGTGCTCAAGTCTGTGCACAGCAGATGAAGATATTTTTCTGACAAATTAGTGAAGAGATTTCAGTTATGCACACAAACTGCTCTGTAATGATATTATTGATAATGTTTGGACATTTCAGTGCTCATGATATGACTATACAGGGTTAAATCAACAAAAAGGACAGTGTCATTTGCTTAAATGAGCAGGTAGTGTGCATGGGCTCTGGTCACCACCAATTTGCATCTTCTCATGTGGCTCCACATAGCCTTTCCTGTGTTTCAGAGGGTTATTGACTCAAGTGAATCACCCAGGAAATGTTCTCCTCCTGCAGAGACATTCAGTTCCCTTTACCCTCAGCAACACACAAGTAACAGGAACAAACTTTTTCTCCCCACAGCTTCTTTGCATAACCAGTTCATGACCTGCAGCCCTCTTTGGGACAAGAATTATTTGAGTTGAAGGGAAATGAACTCTTTCTGGCAATATCCATGCCCTTTCGAGATCAATGGTAGCTATGTGTCTTTGAGTGCTTTAGGAAAGGATTTAAGGCCGTCTGGTATGGTTTGAAAGAAGTCATGTCTACCTTATTTCTTAATATTGGCTTCTAAGTGTTGAAAACAAAAAGTGACTGGATTGGGGTTAACCCTGATGGAATTTACTCTTCTGAAGAAGCAATGTGAGAGTATGTCTGGCAGATGTTTTTTTGAAGAAGTTAAGTTTACTTCTTGCAGCATTTACTTAGCCTCTACCAGCACAATATTGCTTCCAAAATATGCCAGTGTCTTTAATTTCCTTTAATTTTTCTTTCTTTTTTTTTTTTTTTTTTAGCCTGTAGGAAAAGTGGCTTGATTAGTATTTTTGTGTTTGTGCTTAGATGTGGTTGTACCTGGCAACTGTGTGTGAAGAAATTAATGAGGCAAAGTTAAGTCAGAGAGATGAGTTTTGCAATTAACACTGAATGTGGTGAGATCTATAGTTACTCTCATCTCTTGTGAAAATGAATTAACTTGCCATAGGCAAATTGTGTCTCCTGCCTTCATGGGTTTCTCTACATCGGTTGGCCTTTCTTGGTTTTGATAGAACATACCAGCTGCAGGGTGTAACATGATGCAAAATCCATCCATGAACAGAGTGTCAGGAAGGCTGGATGATCAGCTGCTTGTGCCACTGCTCCTTTTTAGAAAAAAAATGCTGCAGATGCCCCATTAACAGAGAGAAAAAGTGTCATTTATTTGAAGAGAAGGATTCTGGATGATTTAGAAAATGCCCAGCAAAACATATAACTGAGCCTGTCGTTGTCCCTTGCTCATTTGCAAAGAGAAACCATTCACAAATCAAACCCCAATATTACATTTCAGAGAAAATAATAACTTATGCCTACCTCTGAAAAGTGGCATAAAGCTTGAATTCACCACATGTGCACACACAGGCAGAACTCATCATTGTCACCAGACAGCTCATGTGAACATGGTACACACTTGTTTCCAGCTCCATGGTTTTCATTTCCTGAAGACTGCCAGTTCGTTGCCTTGGAAGTTACAGCCTGAGTGCTTTGTTAAACTTGCCTTCTTACAAGTTTCTTCTCTGCCCTTTCTTTTGGATTTGGTTGGTAAATGCTGTGTAAAGCTATCCTTCATGCTCAAAGGAAAATACCATAGTGCAGAACAAAGTATTTTTTTAAAAGTGCTGAATTCACAGGAAAAATTTCTTCCAAGGAACTGAAGAAACCGGAAACAGCTCTAATCATATTTAGTAAACAGTCAACTAAAACGTGTATTTACTAGAACTTATGAGAAGTCAAGAAAAGTTTTAACTTTTCAATAAATCTCTGGCCTCTCTTTTCAAAGCAAAAGAGTTATTAGAGTATGTAAAACAAATCCAAATATTTTTGTTTTGTAAAACAAAAATATCAGAAAGCATAAGCCTAATGCAGAGAAACATTTTGTGCTAAACCAAGTATGTTAAAACTTCTTTTTTTCTTACCCATTTGTGCATCAAAACAAAAAGTTGCATCACAAATATGCCTTATTCACAATGCTACAATATCCCTGTGGTTTTAGGACCACAGAATTCCCAGGTTCTCTATTAATGGAGTACTGGTACCAATCTCAAGGCAATTTTTCAGAACATGAATTGTTCCACAATTAACTGACTGACTCAGTTAAGTTCCTTTCTGGTGGCCTAAGGTTTCTATAAACCCCCTGATTGTTGCCTGTAGAAATGGAAATACAGATCATACTCAGCCACAGACAGTAAAGGAAGAGAAAGCATAAATAACTGGGCCCTGATCCCACATAGTGTTTAATTCTCCTGATTTTCTAGATGCTTCTATCACAATAAGGATTGCAGAGTATAAACACAGTTCTGCAATTTAACCTATCCGTAATCTGCATCTGTATGGAGTTGAGTTCTGACTATTTCAGGGCAGAAGCCCCACTGGGACACCTGGGAGTAAAGTTTGCTGCAAAGATATTTGCACATTTTGTATCCAAACTTTTGCTTCTTGCATTAGATCCAGCATGGGTCAAAGCTGCTTTACATCACCTTGGCTGGTTCCAAAGGAAACCTTCCAATAAAAGGATCATTGCAACATTGCCTGTTGAAATACATCCAGGTAAGTCAGCATGGCTCAACTTAGGCAAATGAAACCAAATAAACTTATATCTGTCTTGCACAATTCAGCTTGGTTTTGCTTCCTACCTGCAGCACAGGATGCTCACAGAGCACCAGAGTATTCTTCAGGTACTGCACACAGCATGGATTGGAACTGTCATTATATCTTAACAATTTAGGAGATGAAGGGGAGAAACGTTAACACTTTGCATTTATTTACTTTTACAGCATGCCATAAAGATTAAAAATACATTGTACACAAGCACAGTATTTAATGTAGCACTTTAATTACATTCAAGTGTGTTACTAAATAGTCTTGAGAAAACCTTAATGACCAGCTGTTCTACCCTCTTCCCATATGTCAGAAATGGTTTCAGAAATCACATTCTGGGACAGTAAGGTTGTATAATTAGACAGTGTATAGTTAACACTTCTAGATTTTCCTCTTAAACTGTGGGCCCTTTTCACTAACATATTGTGGTTTGGTGCCAGTTTGGCACAACACAATTATGCAATGTGCCAAACTGCAACTGAGATGTACAAACTCTCAGAGACATGTTATGATTGCACCATTATCTTTTTATATCTTTTTCATCATTAGGACTGGATGCTTTTTATATTATGTAAGATTCAGCTTTTTATGGCCAACAAATAAACTTAGTAAATAGGACTATAAATTTTTAATACTTCTTCCATAATGCCATTTGTCTAATCAGAATTAGATGGCTACTGTAACCCCACATTAGTTTTCACCACAAAAGGCACCTTTCCAAGAACAGCAGCTATGGACAAAAATGTCAAATGAGGTACCTTTTGGCCCAGTTCAGGAATGCACTTAAGCACGTGCTTAGCGTTAAGCACATGAATGCTTGTGTAGAGGCATGCACTGAAGCTGGATCACAAAATAGTTTATGCTGAACAAATAAAACAAACTCTTTCTGGAAGTTAACAAGGATACAGACAGCTCAGTCTTTTGAACAATTATCATCCCTCTTCCCGTTAGCACCTGAAAACGACGGTGTTTTTCTGGGAGGTTTATTATTTTGCAGGACAAAACACATCCAGGGTTTGCAAGGTGGGGGGGAGGCAGTGGGAACAGATCAAGCGCAGCCGTCGGCCAAGCCGTCACCGCGTGGCTTGCGGAACATCCATCCTGCCCTGGCTCCTCGGGGGGGCCCTGGGAGGCAGCAGCTTCACCATCCTCACAAGAGAGGTTTATGGCTGGGGCACTCTTTTTCTTTTTTTTTTTTTTTCTTTT
>VXBB01004090.1:444993-457621 GCA_013399915.1 Illadopsis cleaveri | reverse complement strand
TTTTTTTTCCTTTTTTTTTTTAATTTATGTTTTTTTCCCCCCTGAGCTTCAATTTCCAACGACTTATTTAGATGTAAGCAATGACAGCTGTAATCATGTTTTAAATCTTGCATTGTATCCTTAGTTATAATGTTGTTCAATTAATATTCAGAATAATGGAAGTGATGTGCCCCTTTGAAAAAGACTTGAATGCAGGCCAAAGCTTTGGGAAACTGATTCTCAAGAGGATTAATCAGCATTTAAAACTTGCATTAATAAAAATCTGATCTTCTACTGTGTAGCATGCATAATACTTTTCATTTCTAAGCATTCTATTTTAATAGTGTGGTATCCTTTGTCCTGATTTTTAAAGGGATTTTAAAATCTAACTCCTTCAAATCAATCCTGCTTTGACCCCTGTGCATTCTTTTACTGAATATAAAAACATTAAAGAAATTCTTGATTCATAAATACCTCTATTGCTAAGTATGAGTACAGTGCACAAGCATGCTTGTAATAGAATTTTTATATAGCTTCCACAGGAATTTATGCTAGGCAAGGGCTCACCTTTTCATGCAAATTATTGACACAATAAAAACGCATTTACAGATTTACACAGTATTATTTTAGAGTCTGAAGGTAGATTATACCCTGAGAAATCATGAAGAACCCTGGCAGTACATAAAAAGTGCTCTCCATTTTTGGCATGACTTTTGACTCTGTTCTAAGGAATATTATTGCACCCTATGCCAACAAGATCGAGTCTATATCTGAAAGACAGACTTAATCTATGTTTTGTGCTGTTCTCCTGATCTTATTAGTGGGTTAGAAAAACAAGAGGATTTTTGTATAAAGTTTCGCATATAAATTCAATTCTAGTAAACCAGCTAATTTACATGCTAAAAAGCCAGCAGTTGGTAAGATAGTTTTGTTTTGTGTCCACTGCAGAAGCTAAATGTATTTTATAAATACTAGAAAACATTATTTTTTCTGAAGAGACATTTTAATAGCAAATACCTCACTCAGATCTTCTATGAAGCAGAGAAATGTAGTTAAGAAATTCTTGTTTTCTTACTCACGTTATTGAAAGACAACGGTTTGCACTCTGAGAATGGACCGCCTGCTTTTACTTTGTTTCATACCTAATGTCATGCTTCAGTTAATCAGAAACTTAATCAGTTTTCTAAAAGAAGTCAGAGATTCTTGAGGGATGTTTTTATTATCTTGCTGCCTTCTAGAAATAGAAAGTAAATGGGTTTTTTCAAAAACAGTAACAATAAAACGCGTTGTATCCAATGGAGCATCAGAAATTGTAGTCTCTTAGGCACTGGGCAGGATGATGAAACTTTGAAACACTACAAAGAAAACTGAAAAATAAGAAAGATGTCATTTTGTCATGCCTTCAGTGGATAGTGCACCCATCATGAGAAGTGAGGTGTGAGAGAGACGGGATTTACACAGAGCAGCACGTTTGAACTAAGTGCTGATTTAGCTATTTTGGAGTAAGAGGAGGAAGGCTGCTATTTAAGATGTCCCCTGTCTGAGTTCCCAGACCTAAGTCTGGCCCAGTGGTACACAAAGATCCTGTCACTTGGGCCAAGGTAAGAGGAGCAAGTCCCCACTCTTCATGTATTTTGTGAGAATTACAGGCAGGAGTTACTTTGGTACCATCTTTGGTACCCCATCAAGCTCCACCTCTCTCTTTCTGGCTTCAGAGGTTGTCTCCAACAGAACTGCTCACAGACTGAAGCATTTCCCTATGAGTTAAATCCTGGCCATAAGAAGTCTTTGACAAAATACACAATCCAGATTTCCAACTTAGCTAGTACATTTGCTTGAGTTGATAGACATCTAGATTTTAATCCAAAAATGTACAAGAGCCCCTTACTTATTGGATAAATACCAGACATTGGCTGTCATCGGTAGCCTCCTCCATCCTTACTATCCCCAAAAAACCTCACTTCTGTATGTCTTTGGTGCTCTCAAAAGAGGGATAGAGAAGTCCCTTTGAAATTCAGTCTGCAACGTTCATGTCCACAACTATAGCTCCAAAGCCAGCAAAAATGATTCTCTCTAATTTGGAAATAGTCCACACAGGGGCCCATCCTCTCACACCGAGGTGAAGTAACATGACTTGTGTACATGATTAAATTTTTTTCACACAGGGTGGTTGTCTTGACCTGCCATTGGGCAATGCCTGGAGTGAAGCTCTTTTGCTGCTCTCTGCCTAAGCAGTGCCTGAAAGTGAGCTAGCAGGATGTCGTGACTGTGAGACACCGCCACTCCCCGGCCAGGCCAGCAGAGCCAGGGACAGCTTTTCGGTTTCTTGCCAACTGCATCATACAGGGAAGAGAGAGGGAACATCCAAAATTAGGGTGAGCAACTATTACAGCTTAGCCTGAGACTTTGAAGCGTGAAGAGGGCAAAACAGCAGTCACCCAGCGTGGGGGTTCATTGTAGAAATGATTGCATTCTCTAAACTCATCTAACCCATAGTGTAGAAGAACAAAGCCACAGCTAAGTGAGTAAGTAGGTCTGATGCATCACCACAGGGAGCTTGGGTCCTGTTATTCCATGCTGTTGGACCACAATCTTCCTTTTGCTATCTTCTACACTTTTCTTGTTCTCTCTTCTCAGGCTCCTAATTGCCATGAGGAACCAACATCCTTCATGCAGTCAAGGCTATTATCACTCCCACCATGGCTCCAGCCCTATGTCCTTGCTCCCTGGGGCTCTAGGTACCCCTCGCACTGCTCCTCCTCCCTGCTTCCATTGCCATTTCCAGGCTGCCTTGCTCTGTGTGGTGGTGCCAGTGCTGGATTAGGCTGAATACAAGTACCACATTCTTTACTACAGAGTCAGCATTTCTTCCTCATTCCTTGCCTGGCTGCTGCCCAGCAGGTTATTTTGGGAGTTACACTAGCTGGCCCGGAGCACTGCCATGCCAGGCAAAGCACTAACAGCCAAATGCTGCCCAGGATTGCTTGCCAGTGCCTGAGCCTGAAATGAAGTGCTGTTTTATTTGGGGCACTGACACTGCGTAAATGTCCCTCAGGAGTCGGGTGAGGCTGGTGAGTGACCAGCACTAAAAAGGGCTAACTGGGGGAAGGGGAGGTGTGGCCAGGCCACAGCCCCTTGCGGTGCCTTCCCTGTAAACAGTAATGCTACAAACCCACGAGCTGGGGGTCAGAGGAACAGGGGTGTGAGAAGGATTAAGCTGTCTGCATGTTTTCCTCATAGTCACAGACTGCTCTTTCCCAAGTAAGGGCAGTGCCTCTGCTCCCAACACGTGGTTCTCCGCACTTCCCATTGGGTTAAGGTGAGAAGCAGCAAAACTGCAGCAGCACTGCAGGATTGTTCTGTGGATCTTGGTGGGTTGGGACTGGGAGACATTGGTTTAGCATATAGGTCATGGTTCAGGTGTCTCTTCTCACCCATGCTTCCCAAACCCTAGAAAACAAGCTCTAAATGCCCACTGCATGGAGACCAAGCAGTAGGTCCAGCAGAGAGTGTGTGGGGACAGGTGTTGAATGGTGAGGGGATGCAGAAGAAGAGGCAGGAGGAGGGAAAGGAGATGGGATGGAAGAAGGAGGATTGAAAATTACATCTACAATATGGAAAAGATAGGTTTGGTAGAGCTGTTCAATCAGAGTTAAGAGTTAATTTTACATGTGTTCTCTGAGCTGGCATATAATACTGATATATGGCTGTAAAATGGGGGTCCATGACCAGGTACAGAACCTGCAGCATCCCAGGTGTCCTGCCTCTGATATAGTCATTTTATTTGGAACCGGAAACAACTTTACCTTCTCTGGTACACCTGCTCTCCTTGCAAAATGTTATGTCGTGCTTCAGTGCCACCTACACGTGTGGAGTCAGATGGCCATCAATGATTTGTACTTTTTTTTTCTGGGACACAACTTGGAATAGCTTATGTAGGCCTGAATTTCTGCTCTGGAGGACGGCCCTTTAAAAATATCTTGTGCAGGACAACTTTCAACCTGTGTCATCAGGAGCATGTGATACCATCACACCGCGGTCCCACCATAGTGAGGCAGATTTTGGAGGAGGCCTGAGTGCCCTTAGAGCAGCCAGTCAGCAGGTGCAGTGCTGTTGTTGTGGTACCTGAGCTGCCCTATTTGAAGGCAAGTGAATCTGCAGGAGTCAGGGTAGGTATCCCCACAGCTTGCACCTGGGTGTGCTCAGGACACAGGAGCAGCTACATGGATGCTTAAAGAACAATATTGAATACTATGGCAGAGTCATGATGTTGCTATCTTATTTCTTAACCTTTTACTTTCTATGGCAGTATTTTTGTGGGGAAAAAAAAGATTACTGTTCTACTTGAATGCGTCATGCTGCTGGAGAGCACCAGGCATGAGTCAGCCTTGAGGCAGGAAGATGGACAGGATGAGCTCGTGAAGTACCTTTCCAGACCTATTTCTACAAGTCTGTAAGCAGAACAAAATGAACTAAAGATGTTTTCCCAGAAGTGGCAAATAAAGGAACCGTTTCTTTAAATTCTGCACAAATTGAATATGAATAAAATGAATCCCACATCTGGTCCATTCTTCTTTTTCATTTCTTTAAAGAACAGATACAATAACGCCGTAAGTGCACATAAAAACTAAGCAGGGAAGATCAAGTCAAGGGTGCCCCAGGTTTCACATTTTGTCTCTTTTTGAAATGGCAGAAGATTAAATCCAAAAGTCTGTACACCCCCCTTGCTTAAATAAAGCAGGTACATCTAAACCATTGCAGTCCCTGTGCTCAGTGTTACAAAATAAAAATCTGAGAGGGGAAAAGAAGCATGCAGTGGCCAGAAAGGGCTATCCTCAAAGGGAGGAGGGCTCAGAAGCTAGTTCATGGAATTCATGAATTTAGGTAAGCTGCTGGGCTCCCTACACAAGGTGGGAAGGAAGTTTGGCCCCTGGTGAAGATGACTCCCAAAAACCAGAGTGCTGAGTAGGGACCTGCTTGTCCAAGCCAGTGGCAAGAGATGTGTCCATCATCCCACCTGTGAGAACTGCTCACAAGCCCAGCTGAGGCCAGAGAGCAGATAAGGTGTACGGCAGGACCTCCAAGCTGTGAATACTGGACACTCCCATGTGGCAGATATTTAGAATGAGCCCAATCTTGCAGTTTGCTCAACTAATTGTTTGCCTTTTCTGAATCTTGCAAGGCTCTAAACAAACCATATCCATCGGTCTTACAAATATTTATTTATTTCCCCTTTGCTAGCTAATTGTTTTGCAACACAGATTACTTTATTTATTAAACATCTTGCTAAAATGCTACTCCACAATACATTTATTGTTAATTCCCTAATTACTTAGGAATGTATGTCTTTTGGTTTGTGAAGCCACTGTGCACAGCACCTAACAGGTTAGCTTTTAAAATTAACTTTGTGTTTGGGTTTGAATGATCAGCAGTGAGGAAGAGACTCCTAAAATGCACTTTAAAAAAATTAATTAATAAACGTAGCCCAAATTTAATGTAGAGTCAGAATTATGCAATTTACTTGCACGTTTCCCTCTACCTATTGTAACTCCAAAAAACATTTCTGAATCAGATTTGTTGTACTAAGTTTATCTTTTCCGCAAAGAGCAATTTTTTTATATCCTATAACTATCTTTTAAAATGCATTTTGACATTAGCTGTATAAAAATCATGCCTCTTATTTTGTGCATCCACTCATTCTGTTCATGTTTTTCCTTTTGGTAGCCTTCTTTTGCCATTTTTCTGTTCTTGTTATGTATGTGCTTTAGTAAGAATGCATCCACATTTGAGTGGTTAATCAAGGGGAACTAACCAAAATAATCACTTTCCAGTACTTCAAAATATTCTGATTTTTTAATGGAGAACATGCATTCTTAAATTAAATATGCATAATAAGTAATAAGTACTAATAAGAATAAAGTGGGCTCTGTAAGAATGAATGTTATGTTTTAAGCAAAATGCATTTGATTTGCCGAGTTCAAAGCTGCTTTGAATCAGTAAGAATCAGCGCAAAAAATGGGGTGAGAGAGCCTCATAATGCCTATAAATTGTCCATAATTGTATGGATTTTAAATCTAAAAGTTGGCAGTGGCAAAAGCTAAAAGCCATTAGGAGAGATCCTATTGTGCAACACATCAGTAATCATAACTCATAATCTTAGGGGAAAAAAAACTAACTAGAGTTTTCTAAAATTTTCATAACTGTACTTGAGCCTTGTCTTGATGTTTACTACAATGATGGCATTGTTTGAAATGACATAGCCTAATGCATATATAAGTCCTGTTTGAAAAGAGCTACTAATTAACATGAATAGTCTTCTTCTCTGAAGGTCATTTATTGCAAAGTTCATTTTTCAGCCGAGCATTGCTAAAGTAGTCACCCCCGCTAACAGCCATTAGATTAAGAGACTTAGGTCTGTTCTTGTCCTGACACTGGGTCAGGATTTTCAAAGGAAGAGGCTCTTCGATGCCAAGAAGCCCTTAAAATAATATTTGAACAGAAAAAGAATGGATGTAATTACACTGTAAATATTCCTGTGGTTATTGAATTAATGAAGATAATTCTATTCATTTTTTCTTTAAAAAAAAAACAACAAAACACCACACCAAGTTTTCCTTGTCTGATGTTCCAGTGCGTCTGTTCCCCGTGGGACCTTCGCTTTCTTCAGTCATAACGATTCATTAAAACTGAGAGGCACTGAATGTTTAACATCTGATGTGAGAGCATGTTCACCTATTGCCAAATATCAGGCACGTGAAGCCCCAGGTGCCTCTGCCTCCCCTTTGGAAGCCCCAGAAAGGCTTTCTGTGTCTGTGTGCGTGCCAGCCATTGCTGCTTCTGTCCTGAGAAGAGATTTCCAAATCCAAAGGGCACCAACTGAAACACTGCCAAACAGCCTTACAAACTTGCAACCTTACAAACTGCCACTTTACCAGGACTTGAGCATTGCCACCTGAATGACAAATATCTAATTCTGAAACACTGTCTATCCAGGAGCCCCATTAATAATACCAGTGCCATGTTATTCACTTGGATATAGATTTAGAAACTGCTGTGACAGAGAGACAAAGGGACAAACCTGGTGGGGTTCCTGATCGTGTCTGTGGGCACGTGATAGTTGAAGGGCTGAGGATCCTTGTTGAGGCTGCAAAAACTTTTTCACCCTTGTGAGTAGTTACAAACAGGTGTGGGGGGTTTTTGAGCTGGAATGTGACAATAAATGCATTTCTCGGAGGACACCATGGAGGTCCTGTTAAGCCTTGTCTCTCTGTTTAATTGTGCTTGCCTCTCATTTGAGCAGGCCAAGGGTGGGACCTGTGGGAGTCAATTGGAACAGACGACATTCCCAAACTGATCCCTTTTATTAGGGCTCAGGGTTACTCTTGTCAATAAAGAAAAGGTTCTGCAACCCAGTGGGATTTTTGGGGATGGGAAAGGATTGGGAACTCTTAAGAAGGGCCAAAAAACCCATGGAATTTCTCAGAAGTTACAATTTTGTATGACAAAACTTCTCACAACGAAGCCAGCTAAGGCCATAAGAGCAGCAGGAGAATCCCACAGGCCTCAGAGCACTCATAAAAATATTGTACCTTGCAGTATAAGATTTGCATTCACTTCACCCCTGATCATGCCATGCTCCCTGTAGTCAGACTTCCCTGGGCTCCCAACAGCTACAGCAGAGCTGCTGGATATCAAAAGATGCAAACACAAGAAAACCCCTCCAAGTGAAGGATGACAGTGCTGAGAGAGCAGCAAGGCACCCCTCTGCCCCTTCCATTCCTCCCTGTCCCCATGCCTGGGGCAAGAAGGTTGCAGAGAGTATGGAAGGGAATGGGACACTTGTGATGTGGCTCAACTGCTTCTCCCTGGCAGCTTCCACAGGGTTTTTGGTCCTCTCCGCTTGTGTTAGCAGAGGGGAGCATATGGGCCTTGGAGATTTAATGTTTCATGGCTTACTTGGCTGTCAAAATGTTTCACATTATTATTTGTTGCAACATTCACGGTGATCATCTTTAAGGAAAAAAAAAACCTGTGCGGCAGGTCCCTAGATGCCCTTGCTGGGAGCAGATGTCGGAGCAGGAGCACTGTTAAGCCTCTCTTGGCTTTTCCATTTCCCACCCTTTGTACAGCCAACACAGCTCGACTTGGAGCACACAGAGCCTCTCTCACTGCCTGGCAGGACCCACTGAGGTGCTTTGGGATGGCTGAAACTGGGAAACTTGCAGATGTATAGGGTGCTCAGACAGATTCGTAATCTGTATTGATGGCATCATTCCCAACCATGTGACAACCAAAGCAGATAAGCCTAGGACTGAACTGAAAAGATTTCTTAAATCTGGTAATCGATATTGAGCAGCTCAGCCTGTTGAGCTATTGGGGTTGGAGATCTCCCTGCATGCAGGGTCGGGGGGAGCTCTGGATTTGTGGAATGGGGAGATGCTGAGCTGATGCTGAGCTGCAGCCTGGCACAGTGCTGTAGGTTACTGGTACCTGCTGCAGACAGTGACTTCAGCTGACATGGGGCTCTACAAAAGCCATGGGAAGAGTTTGATTATTGTGGAGGAAGAACCACAATCAAAGGGATGATGAGTAAGGAGTCTGAGTATCACTAATCTGAGGCCTTGAATTTTGCTTGAAATGCTGCACATTGTCCCTTCTCCAGTGCCACGGGCTCAACAGTTGAATCTCTAGCTGACACTGAAAGTGTCCATAGGGGTTTCACTGTTCAGTGTCCATGATGTTCCATTACTTAAAAGTTTTCTGAGAAACTTGTGTTTCAAAAGCAGTGCCAAACCTGAAAGACTTCCTAAAGGAGATCTCCCCATTCTGTGAGTTCTTTCCAGAGCTTCTGTTGGAGCAAATCTGTTTTAAAACAAATGAAATGGTCTGACTCTTTGTAAAGACATAATGAATTTACAGGAAGCAACTATTCAAGCCATTGTTGTCCATAGCACAGGATAAAAACAAGTCTACCCTCAGCCAGATGGCCTGGGACAGAACTCCCCCCAAAAGTCACTGCCTCCCTTTTTAGACAGGGAAGGGAGTTAGTGTGTGTTGAGAGAAGTCATGTATGGGTAACACCTCCTCAGAGACAGCACTCCCACAAAAGACAAATAAATTGTCTGCAGACAACCAAGCCTTTTGCTTCGTTTCCACAAGATGACTGGATTTTATGAAGCTGGACTGGTTAGACTGGCACATAAAGATGAAGGGAGAAGCTGAGCCTTTCTGTTCTTCTGTATTTATTGGGCAAAACAGCTGGGGTTCAAACACACTCCGTATTATGAAGCACCTATTAATATCGTCTCCTGATGGAGAACAGGGTATTTTTTTCTTCTTAAATGTTTAATTAGCAGGCATTGTGTTATGTCTTTACTTCAATAAATTCCAGTTGAGAAAGATTTTGGGTGCACATGTGAATGAACGCTTGTCTTGAAAGACAGAGCAAAAAGAAATTCATAATCATGTTTCCCTTGTTGTATTTACTGTTTTGCTTCTAAAGGGAATATTACTCCACTAAGAGATTCATAATTAGGAGGATGCCAGATGGGTTATCAATGTGGTTTTAAATTTTTATACGTAGAGTGCTTGTTTTTGCAGGGGATGCTTTGGTTTCGTGTACAGTAGTTAAATATAAATGTCTTCTATGAGGCGACTGCTAACTATTCCATGATTTTGAATTTGCTGTTAATTTAATTCTTCTTGCCTCCACCCCCCCTCCCTTTTTTTCTTTCCAGCTTCTCTGGTGGGGTAGATCAACTGAATCAACTACCCAGGTGAATGAATAAACCTTGTAAGCAGGACTGAAACCCATATATTCACCTGAAAATGTCAACAGCTTTACTCAGTAAAAAGAAAAGAAAAGTTGGGACTTTGGGCACCTTTCCTAAATTCCAGGGTAAGGTGTTCTGGTTTGGCTGGGTGCCTCAGAGGCCAGTGTGTGCTTAGTGCCATTGCCACAGAGAGGTGCAGCAGCATGGTGACAGTGAGGAGGAGAAGACCTGAAGCTGGAGAATCTCAGGTGTGGAATGATGTGATCACAAAACAATTTCCAAAGAGAGAGTGAGAAGTTACAGGTGATCAAAAAATTGTGGTGTGACAAGACAATGCACCAGACCCCACAGCTTGAATTACTGCACCACAGAAATCCTGCTCCTCCTTGGGAAGAGGCGATTCTGCCTCAGAGATTCATGTTTTCCAAATACAGGCTGGCTGAAGAGCCCTGCTGCAAGCAGCTCTGGCCCAGAGAGTGGTAGAGTCCTGTGGTGTCATTATGGACCAGCTGCAGGAGGGTGGGATGCCTGCACAAACACAGGCAGGCACAAACACAGCAGACGGGTGTACACACACACCAGTGCATGCGTGTGTGTGTGTGTGTGTGTGTGTGTGTGTGTGTGTGTGTGTGTGTGTGCTTTTCACCTTTTTATTCAGCACTCTTCGACCTTCTGTGCTAAAGTGAAACTCCTCTCTGCAGGATCTATGTCAAAGCCACCACATCTTCATCACTGGCCAGGGCTCTGGGTCAGACAAAAGGGCCATGTCCTCTTTCCTCTTTTTTCTTCTCAGTCCCCTCTCTATCCCAAGGTTTAGGAGCTGCGATAAACAGAAGGGAGCCACACAGAGCATAATGATAACCCAGACGACACTGTCAGATCTGCATTCATTCCATATGTAAGTGTTACTGAAGGAGAAGATGTTGTTATTAAACACTGGGAAAGGGTGACCAGAACTGGCAAAAAAACAAGGGAAACCACAATGGAAACAGAAAGACCATTAATGTAACAAAACCAGTTTATGAAAAATCTATATCAGGTTAGGGACAAATCCAACCCAAAACCTTAGAAGTATCTCAGAAAAGTTTTAGGGGTCAGCTCATCATCTCTGAACATGGTTTTTAATGAAAAACCTCACTGTCACAGTGTGTCTTGGTGTAGGGAATCACAACCTTGCAAGATCCAAAGCTGGAGCATAGACCTGATTCTCTAGGGCAGAAGCTAGGGCAGATTGAAGACTGACTGATGAGAATAGATAAAAAAAAAATTACTAAGGGCTTTGAGTTCAGTGGCAGCTCATAAAATGATACATTTTAAAAGGGAAATAGAGGACTCTGTCATACATGTAAAAGCATGTTGGGTTTGCATGCCGTAATCATGCCATACTGGTACAAGTGCAATCAAGAAATCCTCGGATTATCAACAGAAAATAACCCTTAATGATAGGGACAGTGAGAGAAAGGTCATGTGAGATCATTAGGCCATTTTCGTTAGAGAAATTTAAAATTATTCTTGATGTAATGTAAGAGAAAGTTGTGTGGAAGAAGCTCTTGCATGGTATAGAGATTGAACCGAGAGGGTGTCCATGGGTTTGCAGGGACAAAGGCAAAACTTCATGAGCAATATTAATTGGGGCTTTATTCAACAGAAGTTTCAGACCTGCAGGTGCTGGCTCTGTGGCTTGCTACTGAGAGTATGGCCTTGTGTTTTCAAGTTTGCTTTCACCGTCTCCATCTCATCTAGGGAGAGGTTTTATCAAGGGGATAGAACTGTCCCTCCTTCCTTCACATAGAGTATTTCTGCGTTTGAAGAAGCTTGTCCTGCTGGTGCTTTTCTTCAGTTCTGTACAGCCACTGATTGCAAAGCAAAGATGCCACAGTCTAACCTGGTATGTGAGTGGCAAAATTTCACTATGTGCTGTTAATTCTTCCATCCCTCTGCTTCTCTTTGGCTTTCCTCCCGCAGAGCCTCTGGGGAGGCTCGCTCCTTCCAGTGACAGGGAAAGCAGGGACAGGGGATGCTTGGAGAGGAAGCTGATCTGACCTCAATTTCTGCAGCAGCACAGCCAAGAGAGTTTTGTGGAGGGGTTAGAAGTACCCTTGGTTTGCACAGCAATGATGAATTTCGCTAAATGCAACCGGGAACATGATGGTAATTAGGAGAAATTAGAAGATGTAGCAGTCCAGATTGAAAGAGGTAACCGGCCAGTGAAGGAACGGCTGTGTGTCTGCTTGGAGGGTTGCCTATCTCACACACGTTCTGCACTGCCCTGTAGTCTTTTTAGTAAAGTCACATTTATTCAGGAGCAGCAGGGTTGGGAGTTTTTCAGACTTTCTCTAAGCATCGTTTATGGGACAACGTGGTAAACATTCCCCTGCCTTGTCAGGTCGTAATGGCAGGTGTGCAACTTCACTGGGCTTAGGGGCCATTTTCAAAAAAATAATGTGTTGAACCTCTCACACCTTCAAGATGTGGGTAAGAGAGAGAAACTCTGGTGATTTAAACTCCCAGAGCTACTTCACTATACAGCTATGGCTCCCTGTGCTCCTGTTTCTTATTGTAACAATGTCAGCAACCTTCTGCTAACATGTGTGGGTGTAGAAGTTTTTCTGAGATCCCAGAACCGAAAGACTCTTACCTGTATCTTCGTTTTCCTTCTTGTGCTAATAATAGAAGTTATATTCCTAGCGAAAATATTCAGAGGACCATGTTACGCCTGTTTCTTAAATTGTGATCATTATGTGACTAATCATAATAATAATATTGTATTAGGGAGAAAAATGTTGGAAGATATTCCCCAGAGGAAAATGAATTTCTTTTTATCATTTACAGTAGTTTATTTCACATATTCATGACCCTCCTGGTATTCCTTTTTT
>VXBB01004090.1:411250-440741 GCA_013399915.1 Illadopsis cleaveri | reverse complement strand
AAAAAAAAAAAAAAAAAAAGAAGGAGGTTCAGGGCAGCTGAGTGAACAACCTGAAGGACTGGCAGCAGCAGAACCAGACAGCACAAAGGTTCACACCAGGGTGGAAGTTGAGTTGCCTTGGATCAGTTCTTCCGGGGTTGTACCAGAGCAAGCAGGGCGCCTTCATCTTCCAGGGACCCCTGGAGATCTTCTGTCTGGTTTACAACAGGGTCCAGCTTCCAGTAGCCACCCCATGTAAGACAAAGCCAAAATGGTTTTCTAGTACCACCTTTTTTTCTAGGCCGTCCAGCTTGATAAAACCAACATATATACGGCCCCATAATCTTAAAAGATATTTTAAAAGTTTTGGTGTTAAAGAAACCTCCTATGATAAAAAATGTAAATCATAAAGTAGAAAAATGGAAGCATTTATAAAACTACAGACTGGAGTGAGTTGTTCTGTTGGAGCTCTCCTGGACGTTAAGCATTTCTCCTTGGATACATGTACAGTGATTTTAAGCAGATTGTATCTTCAATGCTACAGCCTCTGACATATAGTTATTACAGCTGATGCTGCGTGCAGTCAAAGCAAGATGTGACTTGTCTACTATACCATGCAAAGGTGAACAGCTCTGTAAGAAAAGATTCGAGCAGCGTAATCCATTAGAGTCCATTTACAAACTAACTGATATTTTACAGACATTCAACAGACGTTCAATCAAATCATAATCTCAGAAACCTGCCAACAATAAAACCCATAAATTAAAATCAAGTTATATAAGCATGACTTGATGAACCTGATGTAATCTGATGGCATGAGATGCATATCCTACATTAAGTAACAAATTCCCCTTCTTTTCTCTTATCCGTTAATAGAGGGGCAGAAAATGAGTAGCAAATGTTTTGTAGCCAGCAAACCTGAACCTGAACACAAGGACATTATTTTATGAGGGATTATTTGTCATTAATTTCACCTTTTTATTAACAAATTGATGGCTGAGTAGACTTCCCATTAAAGGCAAGACAATTCTTCCTTTTAAAAGGCAGTTTGCAGTGTATGGTGTGTGGTAAGACCGAAGCAGGATAACTTTTGCTTCTGTGTGCTCTGTGCTCCTCGTAAGCAGCAAAGGGCTGTGTCTTGTGGCCATCCTGAGATTTTTCTTCTCTGCTACAACTGCAGACTCTGGCTGGATCTTACTCAAGGGAGAACAGATAAGCTGCAAATTCCCTCCTGAACTCCCTCATGACTGCCTGCAGGAGAGTATCTTGGAGGAATTGGGTATCTTGCAGGAATTGGGTATCTTGACTTCATGACCAGGAATTATGCTTTAATAGCATCACTGGTCATAGCATGGAAGTGAAGCATGCTGAAGATAAGTAGGTGTTTCTTAACATGTTTAGGAGTGAAATTCCAGCTTTTGTGGAACATGATGGTGCACAGGAGTCTGGGGGCAATCACGAGTGAACAAGCTGCCTAAAATTGCATGTAAAGGGCAATCCTGCAAGCATGTATTTATTACCTTGATTATATGGCTCATACACCTCTAGCACCCATCTGCAGAAAAGGTCTGAGGGTTGCTCTTCCAGCTCTTTGCTTAGAGTAGCAAATGCATCCTGATCCTGGAAAAAGAACAAATGCCCTGTTTCACACTTTGTGCTGTCCCATCCACCCCATGCTTCAGCCTGGAATTTGTGGAAATAGCTTCACAAATGCAACCAGATAGCTGAGTAGACCTAATGAAGCTTAATTGCCACATGTTTGTTACATTTTCAGAATGAAGAGCACTGCAGTCTGAATGTCTAAATTAATCCTGTGTTACCAGGCCAGCTAGCATGACATTTCTATGTTCCAGCATAATGCAAACATAACAATTAATTTGATTTATTTATAACAGAAAAGCAAACCAAGAAATGGATGTTAAAATCTTGACCTGAACCTCTTCAAACAGAGATGAGGTTTTCTCTAAACTAAGGGGCCTGAAATTTTGCACCTGCAAGCTGCAGGGATGGGGCAGACTCTCACTGAGGACATTGGGGAAAGCTGGGGAGGGAGGACCTGGGCAAATGCAGCCTGCACTTTTCCCTGACCTTTCCTTACCTAAGCTCTGGCTCACAATGCTTCATAGCTTGAAGGCTACAGCTTTTGTGAAAGACTGAAAAAGTGGGTGCTGAAATCCCATTGAAAATAGATGCTGCATCCCTATAGTTCTTAAATCCATCTGAAATGTTTGTGGTTGTGATGATGAAGCTGTTGAAATGTTTCCTGCATTAGGGTGACATGGTTCTTCCTGACCCTTAAAGATTACACCTAAAAATATAACCCTTAGGGATATTTTTAGAGGAACTCTCAGCTAGGAAAAGACAAGCTCCTAAGAACAATAAGAAGAAACAGTTTGAAAAGTAGATGAGAAGCACAATTCAATTTTATCCTTATTTAAAATTAGGATGCCTCATTTAAGTAAAGGAATTTCATTCATGTGCATTTTTTCCTTGTTTTGAATAGAAAAGGATTTGTGACTGACATAGGCTCTGTTCTGTTCAAGTGAGGAAAAGACAGCCCTACTTATACATTTATAATATTATCTAAGTAAAGAGGTCCCAGATGGTGCAGAAGCTTTTTTCATTGTCATTGTGGTTACTTTCAGTGGCCTAGCTTTGACTCAGCATATAGGAAAAGCAATGGGTGCTGGCACACAGGATCCTTGCCCTGTGCTGTGGGAGAAGTTGGGAGCTCCCACGTCTGGGGCTGAGCTGGGGACCCCCTGGCAGGGGCAGAGTCTTCTGCCTTACAGAGCTGAATGGCCTAAAAGCTTTCCAAGCGTTGCCTAAGTGTGAAAGAAAGAATAACTTTCTCCAGATATGTTTTGCTAAGATTCAGCTTCTCTTTTGAACGAGAAGCCTCTTCAAAGGGATTGGCTTTTTCATCTCAATGCCGTAGCGAAACAATACTCAATTCTTGGTACTGAATGTCTTCAATTACCACAATACCTTGCAGGATATGACACTAGAAAGCTTATGCATAGAGAGGATAATTTTGGTTCATAGCCTCTAAATGTACCCAGCCGCAATAGTGTGGTGAAAGAAGATGTCTTCCAAGAAGTTCACATTACTGGCTGGAGTAAAATAAAATAGCTATATTGTTTCAGCCAGCAATTTCTTCCCATTGTCTTCGCTTTAAAAACCGAGCATACTCAAAGGCGAAGGGATGTGTTTCACTACAATTTGAGAACTGTACTGTAACCAAATATTATCTTCATTTTGCTCCTTGTTTCATGTTACTTTTTGGTCCTTGAGCTCTCCAAAGTTCATCACTGTCTGTGACATTACTGTGACTTGCTAACTTTCTCATTATTTCCCCAATCAATAGGAGAACAATATATGGTGTTAGCCTGTATTTCAGTTGCCTGTCACTCAGTGTTTTATCTCCATTGATACTCCAGGTACTGCTCACAGAAACCAAAGTAGGCTGTCTTGTCTTCCGCTAATCTTGAATGCCTTTTGTTCAAGAGGTGTTTTGTATTCATCAGTCAACTAAGGACTCATCCTGAAGAAGCCCTCAGTCAGCACATAGATCTCAGTGAAAAAGGGATATGCAGCTTGTGAAATATTCATAGCAAAAGGTACCTCAATCATTTTCACCTTTTGACCCTTTGAGGCTAAAAGGATTATCAGCAGTAAGTGGCAAATCTTCTGGATGGGAAATTTTCATAGGTGAAATACCTTGCCATTCCTTTCAGCCACTTTTGGTATTAAGCCTATTCAGAAGGTACATTTATCTACCCACTCTATCTGCCACTACAATTGTGTCAAACTCAAAACACTTTTAATAAAAGTCCAAAGTTAAAATGATAGTGATCAAAACCTGGCGATAGCCAAGACTTTTTTGAGAAATGAAAAAATGCCATGGATGTTCTCTGCTTCCTGCACTTCACTGGGGGCAACGAAGAGCCCTTTTAGAAGAGCTGTAATAAATACAGCGTAGTATTATTCATACCCAGAAGTGTCATCTGGGGAATCAAGTGACAAGTCATCTCAATTTGTTAAGTTAAAGTCTAGCACAATAAGTGAGATTTTCTAATACTTACAGTCTGCTAAAGGAGAAAGATGAATGCTGATGGTGGGCAATTAACTTGTTCAGGGATTTCCACAGATAAGAACAAGGCTGCAAAATCTGTAGCAATGGCTTGAGGAATGATTGCAAGTAGAAACAGTCTTCTGAAATTGAATGTCAGTTCTCCACATCTAAAAAAATTAAATTTTACCTGCCCAAATAAATAAAATCTCTGCTTTGGTGCTAGATACAGTCCTATCCACAGTCTATATCCTCTAAGTAACAGGATCCATCTTTTCTAAACAGCAGATTAGAAGCATCAGAGATGTGCTCCAAGGCAAGGAAAATAAGCAGCAAAATATGGTATACACCTGGGCAGAAACAAGGACAAGTTTGGGGAATCCTGAATTCATACTGGGAAAAGAAAAAGTTTCTTGGTGGGGCAATCCCATTAGAAGCATCAGCATAAACAACCCTGATGTTGGGGCTGTCCAGGTGCATGGCTTGTCCTATGCAGCCCAAAGTTTTGGGTGACTCTGTTGTCATTGTCTAAAAGGCAGACACCAGGCCACCCGCCAGCACTGTGGGCCATGTCCTCCACTGGTATGGAATAGCACATGGCTTCATAATCATCCCAGTGTAGAAATACCAGCACTTCTGGTGGTATTTCATCAATGGAGATGAACAGTCAGGAGAACGTCCATTGCTTAACAAGCAAATACCAGTGGCCAGGAGATAACACACCCTGAAACACAAAATCCAGTTAANTTACTCGGTTTGCTTTCAAACCACTACACATCCTCGAGGATAGGTCATTGCTGTATTCTTGGGCCAGAGAAAGGACAGCAAAGTTATCCAAGACTGCAGAGATTACCTGTGACAATCCACCTGGTCTGTGCCTCAGTTTCCTGAACTGCACATCTGAGTCAGCATCAACACCTTTTAAAAAATATTAACAAACCCCCTTTCCTGTAGGGAAATTTGGCTTTCTGTGTTCTGCAGCACTGTTTTGGCTCCTGCTGATATACCCATGTGTGAAGTATATACCACCAGTAATCAGAGATTCCTATTGTATCAAGTTTTACATAGAAATGTCCTTGATTTTGATAACACCTCTGCTGGTTCTTGCCATAGCTTGGAAATTACTTTGGAACTGCTTGTAGTGTGCCCTTTGTGCTTGAATGCCCTCTGCCTTCCCTCCTTTCTTCCTAGAAGCATTTTTGGTTATGCATTCACATGAGAAAGACTCATTGAAAAAGTAGTGGAAAGCAAAGACAATTAGTATACATAACAGGCCAAAGTCCTTGTGTCCACTCTCCTAAATATTTTCTTTACTTCAGGAAATGAACAGCATGTTTCAGTGGAAATAAATGATAAAATGTTTTTCTCTTTGATTTCTGTTAGAAGTATTCTCTCAATAAGCATATTGAATAGCACATTGACAGAAGAATACTCTTGGTTGGAGGTATCCTCCTGGATAACAAAAGCATGCTTCTCTTCAGTGATAAATCATATGGATGTAGCAACTATAAAGATTTATATTTCTCTTGGAGTCACGTGTTGTCATCAGTAAAGTTTTTTTCTTCTCTTTGGAAAAGCACAGGCCTATAGCTTTAAAATGAATTTGCAGATTTCCAGAGTTATTTCAACACTACTGCTACAGGGGAGAAATGAATGTGTTTCTCAAAAAACTCCCCAGTAGGTTCAACACTTAACTCTCTTTGAGATGCCAGTGTTTCCAGAAATCTGTCAGTTGGTGGCTGAAGTTGGAATATAAATGCTTATCTGGACACCTGAAGGAAGAAACATGGTCTGGGAGTCCATCAGTTTTCCCAGACCCTACTGGGACTGGCTGAATGAGTTACACTGGAAATCAGAGCATGCTTTTGTGGATTAACCACTGGGTTTGAGCACATTTAAGCAGAAAGAAAGAGCTCCCTGAGGTCTGGATCATGCAGTAGAGCACATGGCTCCAGGACATGCATCCCTGATGTGCTCCCTCTGTAAGCTCCCTGGCATTCTGTAAGGGACTGGCACACCAAACGGGAAAGCCCTACCCTGCACTGCCAGAGCAAAGAGCCATGGAGTGCCCATCTCCTTCAGGAACTGCAAAAGTCTCAGTTTCTGTGCCTGCTGAACTCTTATTAGCTTGTGTCAGAAAACATGGGATATCTGATTACACTCCTGGGAGAGCTATATCCATAACATACATGCAGAAGCTTGATATTCCCCAAACTTTGAATTTTTTCCCCCATAATGGATCCAAGGCATAGAATCTGTGTGAAATGCCAAACACCTCCTGGAAAAGCAGCTTCTGCAATAGCAAATCTACCTGCGTTTCTCTCTCAGAGGCCTCAAAATATTAAATGAGCAATTATGAAGCCAATAAAAATACAGACAGGGAGGCACATCCTGCCATTAACTTCAAAAGACAATTAACAAACGAGAGTGCTCAGAGGGGAACCCCACAGCTCAGGGAGAGGTGGGGCAACACAAAGCCTTTCACCTCAAGGTCCTGGATCTAAATCCCATGGAGCTCACAGTCCATCTCCAGGCCAACACCAAATGAGTCCTTCCCCTCAGCTCAGCTTCAGGTGTACAGATCTGCTTCTTGCTAATACTTGGGAAAATAAGCAGTGTTGAGGCATATGTCAGATCCTATTGGCTTCACTGATTGAAGACTCACATTTGTTAGTGTGTCTGTAGGTCTGGCTCTTTAGTATATACAGCTCCTGTCTGATCAAAAAAATAATTATAATTTAACCATTAAAAGCAGAAGTAGGAATTAACACAAACAAAACTAGTGATTAGAGCTGCTGGTTGCAGGCAAAGAAAGTGTAAAGAATGGTATCAACTGTTGCCCCATAAAACAAGAAACATCCTTAGAAACTCAGCACAAACTTCATCATTTTAATGCTCAAGCTGAACAGATACCAGAACATACAAAGAGATTTTCCTTATAACTTTAATTAATGTACCAAATATGAAAAGCAAAAACAACACCTTGCTGTCACACACATCCCTCAGTATCAAAGAGCAGTATTAGCCATAAATTAATCAGAGTGACCCTCTGCAAATGGGCTGAATGTTTTCATTTTGCCTGCTGAACCAATTGAGTCATGAGGAAGCAGCAGCAAGATTTTAATTCTGTATAGTACATCCCCACCTCTGAATTTATTTACCAAGTATAACATTTATTTAATGTAATTTAGTTCTAAATATTTAAAAGCTCACTTTGTTTAATATGTTTTCAAGTACAAGATGTTAAGTAATTATGGATGATGTGGTGGTCTTTTATTAGGTAGTTAATGACCATCTGGGAATTCAAGCCCCAAGGCAATGCCAAGGGCTTCTGAGTATTAGCTGGCCATTAACATAGTGGTAATGGACTAGCACACTCTACATGATTATGACTATTAACTAAGCATAAAAAAGTAACATTCAAATTAAAATAGGAAATTCAGGTTTAAGGCTTCTCTAGCATCCTTAATTTAATCAGATCATAGTGACCCATATGGCTGAGTCTTGTGCCGAACTGGATCATACAGCAGGGATTCAAGCTGGCATCTCCTCTGGCCAGTGCAGGGCTGTGTAGTCAGGTCACCAATGCTCCCAGGTGCCACTGTCCCCTTGTCACAGTCGCAGTCTGGGGACCTGCTCATGCTGGGACTGCTGCCATCCCAGTCCCCTTGCATCATCCGGGTGTGTGTGAAACAGGATCATGGGAGGACGCTGCCCTTCCCTAGCATCATGAATGGAGCTAAGAGGGATGCCCCAACCTCCTACCCACCCCTGGGGCTTGGAGTCTCCTTGCTGGACCAGCTGGCATCTTGGAGACTGGCATTACCCCAGAGCAATGGCAAAACAGGCTCAAGGCTAGGATTGTATTTCCCTACTGCACACTTTGCAGTCATTGCATTTTTCTGGTGCTTTCTTTTCTCTTTTAATTAGGTGATGAAAGACAAAGATATCCATTGTGAACAAATCTTAGATAAAAAGGCTTAGTGCAGTTTAATATGCTCAGGCAGTGTTGCGGCTCATAAACAATACTTGGGAGAGGAGGTGAGGGCAGATACTAATTTCATTTTGCTGCTGGCTCAGTGCTGCACTTCTCTCAGGCAGGTATCAACACTGCTTTCACAGAAGTTAGAGGCAGAAAAGATCTATTAGATTATACTGTTCTTTTGACACGATAATGTGCTCTGTATAGACTTGTATTGAGTGTGTTTTGCCATTGCTTGTCATAAAGTCTCTGCAGGCTTGAATTGCCATCATTTTACCATCAGAATGACATCTTAATATGGTCTCTGCTCCACAGAGTTGCCATGACATTACCATGAGATCATTAGACTATGCTAAGTCACATGCAGGAGAGAAAAACATGACGTTATAGAAAACTGCTGTTGGGATTTGAAAATTTGATTTCTATTTCTTCATTGTGCTACGGGTCCTTGGTCGGGAAAAAGAATTCATTGGAAACCTAATGGGCTGTGATAATCTGTGAAAATGCTCTTTATTATCACAAAATGTTAAAACATTTTTGTTAAAACAAAAATGTNTGTGAAAATGCTCTTTATTGTTATCACAAAATGTTAAAATATTTTTGTTAAAACAAAAATGCATTGTTATCACAGAGTCCTTTTTTAAAAAAAAAAGAAAGTGAAAAGTGCATTTTGCTCTGGGACAGGGATCTGATTAGAGGTGGGTGTATGCAGGCTGAAATAAAACATTAAAACAAAAAAAAAAGAATCAGCGTCAAATAAATGTTCTTCACAGAGAAGAAACTGCAGTGCATAAGGGTTTAGCTAAAGACTTTCCATCTTTTTTTTATGTAAAAGAAATATTTGGAGATTTATTACCCATTTATTTGTATAGCACAGTGCATTCCCAGAAGACCCAGAGAAATGTGAGTTCTTAACAAGCCCTATACTTCTGAGGTAAGAGTTTCTCCACTGATGAGTGCAGCCATCTCTGGGCTGAAACACAACAGTTTAACAGGACATAGCAATGCTATATGAAGCCAAGAGCCAAAGAAAAAAAAAAAATGCCCAAGGTATGTGCAGTTAATGCAAAATATTTGTACTGCTGTGTCCCTGGAATACACATAATCTCAAGTCCAGGAAAAAATTAAAAGGTTAAAAAGGTAATGACCAAAGAAACAACAGGACAGTGCCAAGTGAGAGGTCACAAGACAAATGAAAAACACATCGAATGGCTCACCCACTGATGTGCTCTAATAGCAAAATGACCCTATCAAAATGTTCACCGTAAGTGCAGTATCAGAAACTCTTCAAAGAATGCACGAAAATGTTGGCTTCCTAAATTAATCAAGTTTTATAGCTTGCTTGGAAATTTTGGTCAGGATTTCTAAATAATAATGTACCACCTCAACTAATCCAACTTCCCCTTGAAAGCACACCTTCTTTTCCAGTAATAGGAAGTGTGCTTATTGCTGCCACCACCCCAATTTAATGGCACCCTGTGTGCTCCTGTGTAGTACCCAATACTAGGAATGATCTTGGCTTAAATTTTGTGTCCAATTTGCCTTAATGATTTCACTCCACTGTGCAAAGGGGAAAGAGAAAATAAAGGTTTAATGTGAAATCTGAAAGCAAAGGGACTGCACTTTCTAACATTGTATGCTATGCTCATCCAGAACAATTATTATTGCTCATTACATTTCCATGCAGAAATCATTACATTTTATATCACAATATGCATTTTTTTATAAGTAAGCTTTAAACAAATTAGAATACTTAACATGCTTTTTGAACTTTTGCCAGATGTGTGCTCCCAAGCCGGTTCCTTCTATTTACAATTTAGCATTTATCCATTTCCAAATATGAGAAGATTTATCTATCAGATTCTGTGCAAATTCAGTACACAGATAATTTGTAAAAGCTTTCTTTTTCAAAATGTTCTGTGGTTTTTCTAATCTCATCTCTTTTCTAATTTCCTAATCATATAACCTTGAAGTCTAAAGACACAGCCTGTGATAATCTGTGTAAACTGTCTTTATTGTTATCACAGACATTTATTAAAAAAAAAAAAAACAACACACACACACGCATATGCATTCAAAGCTGCCTTTTAAGTAATACTTTAGTCAAAGTTCAATCAGATCCACATTACTGCTACTCATCAGATAGAAAGTGTTTGCGAGCAGGAGGGGGATATTGACTTTAAAAATTCACTGGCGAGGCGTACAGAGCCTGCAGGAATGTCAAAACTCCAACCTGCATTTTGATGTTTTTGCCTCAGGTTAGTCTTGACTGACATGCTTGGAGCACTCTTGTTTGTGCTCCGGCATCCATTAACTGTCCTTGACTCAATGTTACACGGGCCTTTACGGTCAGCTCGGTGCCTAATGGCTACGGCAGATTAGATGCCACGAGGTGTAAGAAAAGCATACGCCTCACTTTAAGGGATCACATTGGCTGGTCCCTGCTTCGTTAGGGGGTATTGTTTGATCCCAAATTAATGAGAGCCTGTTAATTATTATTCTGATAACTCTGCTTCATGTGGGAGCGTGTCAGGCAAGTGGCGCTGTAAAGAAACAGAGTTCTGCAAAAGAAAACAGAATGTCAAGGTTGAGGTGTCTTTGAGTGGGCTTGGTTTACACATAAGGCATTTCACTCAAGTGCAGATGTGGCTAGATGTGGGGAAAAGAAAGTCTCAGCTGTACTTTTGTTCAACATTAAATGACTGCCTTGCAAAAACAGCTCAGAAAAGGCTTATCAGTCCAGCATATAGATAGATGTATACATCCATAATCCCCTGCGATGTGCATTGCTGACTTTCCTTCTCTTTGACTTTGTCCTTCCCTGGTTTCCACAAAGTTTTTGAAAAATGATCCAATACCTACTTGAATTTGGGTTCATGGAAAGTCTCCCTTTCAAAACAGGGTAAAATGGGCGCTAAAGCAGTGTTAGCATTAACAATAATTTTAAGTATTCTGATGTCACTCACATTAATATATATACAGAGAGATCTCTACAGTAAGTGCTGACAGGTACAAATGTGCCCATAGAAATATTTTTCTTTAACATCAAGCTTAGATAAGCTCCTGAGGTGCCTATATTAATTTACTGGGAAGTGCTGAGATTAGACAGATGTCTCAATTTAAAAAGAGAGAAAAAAATCTCATGTAGATGTGACACTCGTTCACCTGTGTTTTTCTGCCAGTCTATATAATGCTATCAGAACATAACCAGAGTTTTGATTTATACACCTCATTTGACATTGATTGGCAGCTCTACAGAGAACCCATGCAAAGAGATGGTAATTTAAAAACATGGAGATCTTATTAAGCCAAATAGAAAGAAAAAAAAGATCATTTCATTTTACTTCTTTTGAAATTAAATGGGGGACAAACCACCAAAACTGAACATCTCTGCACCGAGGCGCTGGGAATGTGAACCTGGACGGCGCCCAGGATGTGCACATGGCCCCCGTCTTTGAAAAAGGCTGGGAGAGGAATACCAAGTGTCCTAAATTTGAGCATTGGAGGGGCTTGACATTTTAATCTGGCTTAATAGTTGAGGGCAATCTAGGTTATTAAAGTGACCTCTTCCACTTATCTGAGATATTTCACCAGAGAGAGAGAGAGAGGTGCTCCTCACTGCTATGTGGCTTCGTGCTACTCGGTTGCTGTTCACAGGAGGAGATGGAGAAAGTGCCTCTTCAGCTCTCCAGGTCATCCATGACTATGAAGTCATGCCTAAATTTAGCATCTTTCTTCCAGTTTGAAAACTTTTGCCTAGATTCAGCAAATTCCTCAAATTTGAAAGCTCTAGGCAAAAATGGTTCTAAAATGGGCATCATTTTTTCTGGTAGTGTCAAAGCTAACTCCAGCCAGATAGTGTTACTGGCAAAAGCTCGGGGCTTGTGATATGGTGAAATGTTTGGAATTCGAATATGGCACAAATATTTTTAAAAATATGAACTAATTAAGAAAAGGGAAGAAGCATATGTCCCCATATAACTTGCAAGGATTTTGGTTAGGAAATGTCAGGAGGTCACAGGGCTGGCTCCTTTTCTTTCCTAGACCATAAATTTCATTATCCTGAAACAATGTTTTTCTTTCAACAAATAAAAAGTTAAGAAGAAATTGGAATGCTTTAAGTACAAGGGTGGTGAGAAATGTCTGAAGATTTTTCTCACTTTTTTATGTCTTGCATTGCTGAAGCCACTTGAAATGTCTTCTGTTTATTTTCCTTTGGAGGAATTTCTACTGTTAGTGAATAATTCTCAGCTGACAACTCTTGAAGACCAGAAGCCTTCTTCACAGCTGCAAGAATCAAGCCACAAGAAAAAGCAGCTTCATCCAGCTTTCCCACAATGTAAAGCCTCTCTGCCTCAGCCCTGACCTAGTGGGTGGTCAGCTTAGTCTGTGTGGAGTTTCCAGGTTTTGGAAACACTACTATTGGTTGCCAAGATAGGCTCCCAGTTGGTGTTATTTTTTCTTGAAATTTCCAGGAGGAAAAGTTCAAAATAAAAACAGTTGAAATAGACAAAGCAGTCACTCCTTATCTTGACAGTGAACTCAACATGTTTGGGGCATTGCTGAAAATATTACTTCAGTAGAGCCAAAGTCAGGCAGCTCCCTGGTCACATCATCTCGCAAGGGAGTATAGAGCATGCTTTACGCCTTCTGCCAGGTGCAGGAACTGGAGTAGGAGCTACGGGAGGAGAAGCAAGTTCTGCTTTGGCCACTTTCCTGCAAACTTCTTCTTGCTTCTGCTTTCAGGTGCCTCAAAAAGCACATAGGTACATCAGGAACAGCTGCATCAGGGAACCTCAGGTCTGCTGGGACAGACCTTGGGCTTCCTTTTGCAAGTTTTGGAACTGGGGGTAAGCTGAATATGACTATAAGCCATCACCATCCGCCAGTGCTTCTCAGTGCTGCAGGTGGACTAACGTGTGATTGCAGTCCTGTGGGAATGTGGAGGAAAAAGTGTATTCCTGATCTATCCTGAAGACACTGCGCTTGACAAGCTGGGCTCCTGCTTGAAAAAATGTCTCCATACCTTCTGGAGAAGCTCCATTTCCTAATAACTACCATCTTCTTGATGCTACAATGGAAGGCAAAACTTGAAGTTTCTAGGAACTTCCTTTGGATGAAGATTTTTCTAAAGACATAAAAGTATTTATATGGACAGGAACAAGAGGTGTGTAATGAGGTTTGGTATAGTCTTGCTTCATATAACATGCAGTGCGTGCTTGCTTCTTTTGGCCCTCAATAATTGCATAAAAGAAATTTCAAGGTGATTTTGGTCCTTCCATCTCTTCTTGAGGGTGACACAATAAGTGAACTCAGAACTGGGAAACCTTGATTTATATATGTACAAATTTCTGAATTGCAATGTGCAATGTTTTTAGAGCAGACAAAGACAAATCCTGCATGCACTCCTTTACATCGTGGCACTCTCTGCGGAAATCACGTACCTGCTGGAAGCATTCATGTGCAGAGGATTATCCTGTCTGGAGGCAGCTCTCGTTGCTGTGATGGAAGCAGGACTAGGACAATGTGCATGGCTCCCACCTGGCTGAGGAAAGGCGTGCAGGCTGCGCTCCACTCTGTAGCTGCTGGCCCTTGACATTTGATACCCTGTGGTCGAGTGACAGGAATTGGGATCTCCAGAGCTTTGCAGGCATTCATCACAGCCCAATCTGTTTTGCTACGAAGTTTCCTGCAGTTTTCGGCTCTGTTGGAGCTGCTGTGATTGCCAGATAAGTGTGTTTGGCTGTGGGTGTGGCTGAGCCAGAGGAGGGTGCCATTTCGGAGGTTTTGCTTTGGAATATTTATAGCTGGAGGAATAAGCACGTGCATGAGAGAGTTTTCCAGATGAAACACATGATTTCAGCACACTGTGGAGTTCACCTCGGTGTGAGATTAGCTGCTCATAGCGGATATGAATAAAAACAAAAGATAACTTAATTTGGCCAACACTAATGCTGACCAGGAGTGCAGAGCAGCTCCTGCTAACAAGCCACCCACCCATTAGTCTCCAATGTCACTACTCATGTGCAGTGTCCAGAAATGAGAAAGTGATGTGTGGCTTTGGTGGTGCTATTTGACTCTGTCCTTTAATTTGCAAACCTTGCTTTCCCTCTTCACAGTGGCACACTTTCCACTTGGGGGGATGCTGGTGAGTTGTCATTAGCTTATAAAGCTGTGCCTACATCCCTTTCCCAGAATAAGGATGAGAACTGGCTTTAGCAAAGTTGGAAAAGCACTGAACAGAAAATCTTACATTTCTTGACCAGATGTTTGTCATGAAACTGTGAAGGTGCCTACTTCTAGGAGGGGATTGAGGGGCTGAGTCTTGAAGTAAGGAAAGATATTAAATGGCAGAAGTGGCACTAGAGTTCAGACAAACACAAGCTTCATACTTTTATTAACAGTGAGCAGGAGTTTCATAGCATTTTCCTGGAACAGTGACCTCTCAGTGCTGCTTTTAAAACTCCTGTCTTACTGGTATCTAAATCCTTCATTTGATCTGGCCCAACCATCTGCAGCAGCCTGGAAACTTAGTGCAGGAGCAATGTTTGTCAGGGCTTCATTAAGGTGTTAATGTAGGCAGAAGGAAAAGTGTCCACCACATAACTGTCCGTGGGCTGTTGAAAAAATAAACACATCAGAGTTTTTATTGCTGTTATTCTACATGGATTCTTCTAACTTAACCCTGCAAACACGTAACTGGTGTTGGAAGAACCTGAAAACCTTCTACTTACGTCCTCCATCTACTGAGAACTGGACAGTCTGAAATCACCCATGCTGCTCAACTAAAACTAGGTACAAGTCCATTTTTCAAAGCATGGCTTAAGTTAATTCTCATACCTACAGATGAAAGCTAAACTTCTGTAAGAAAATTTCGACAAAGAGGAAGGGCAATTGCTGCATGAAATATAGACACAGGAGAGATCACGGATGATAAAAGTAGTGTAGTTTAGCATATTAGCACTCATAAATTTTAAAGGTATATTTATATAAGGAAAATTAACTGTCCAAAGATAACTGCTTAGGAAAAAAAAAAAAGAGTTCTTCACTTTAGGGATCTTCCTGTGTAGTTGCTTTTTGAAGCCATTTGTACCCTGGGCTTCTACATCACTTGGGAATAAGTTGTAAAATTTAATAGAACAGCACATGTAAAAGTAATTTCTTTTGATTCTGCTGCCTGCTCATTTTATCAGGTTGTCTTAGTTCTTGTGTCCTAGGAAATAACAGATAATCATAATTATCCTTTAATCACCTTCTCTGCATTTTTTAGGATTTTTTAAACCTACTTATTTTTCAAGGCATAGAGTCTGCATTATTTTCTCTCTTCTCTGGTTGTATTTTCTCATGCCTCTCTGCTCCTACACTTGTGCAATTGGATATTTTTTTTATATATTTTGGAGGAGGAGAAGGAGTAGAAAAGCTGCTCTCAGCACAGGATCTTGCTGGTATTCATCTCATTTCTATTTTTCAATGATTTTTTACATTCATGTTTTCTGTCTGACTGTCACCAAGGTTTTTCAAAGAAGCTCTGACAAGTTCGTGTCCATGACTTCCCTATAAAGAATTTACAACTCTGGATATATATTTAAACTCAGTTATTTATCCTTATTACATTTACTACAAATCCTATCAGTGTTATAGGATACTCATTGTAGTTATTTGTTTCTAAAATACCTTATATCTTGCCATCAGCCTGAAACAGATCCACAGCCTCATTCTTTCAGAAGAAACAATCTCCATTCACAGTTTTTCTTGAAAACAAGTATGGATCAGACGATGTAGAAAGCTGATTCATATAGACATGTGTTTATCACTTTTTTTCTCATTCCATTTGCCTGGGAATGCTGCATGTTGATTAAACTACTTGTAAAATTGCATCGGAGTTGCTGGATCTGACTAAATCCTTGCAGTGTTTCTGTTTGTTGTTTTTTGGGGGTTGTTTTTAATTTAGAAACAAATGTAGGCTACAGGAACACTTCCATTCCCTTTCCCTTTGGCATTTCTTTCCACACAGAGAGATGCTTCTTCTGAAGGTATTCTTCCAACACCAGTAGTTTTTATTTTGAGTCACAGACACCATGTAATTCTCCAGTTCCTCTTTTTGGCTTGTTCTGCCAGCACTGGAGACCTCCCTGACAGAGACTGTGAAATTGTTTTAATGTTGTACATCTTTCTCTTTCTGGGAATTTATACAGGCAGTTTGTAGAGACTGTAAAGGCATGCAGTAGATGTGGGGATCACATCTTCAACTTCTACAGATGCCGTCAGTTTCCTTAACCTGTCAGATATTTATCTTGGATTATGCTGCCAGTGACTTTAAGTCTGATCTCAGTTTTCTCACTTCCAAAATCTGTCAAAGATGAGATGAGAATGATAAAGCTAAAACTCAGTTCCTGTATGTTCAGAATATATATATGTTGCTGCAATTACAAATATATTGAACATATGTATTGTTGAATTTACTGACAATATAGTGGCTGAATTACACAAAAAATTATACATACATTCATATATGTAAGTACATGTATAATATTGTCATCAGCTCTTCTCCTGCATTCATCCTAATTCTCTCAGGAGCATCCATCCAATTACACCAATAGTTTCCCCTGCATTTCCTATTTTTTATCTCAGAATTCCTTTTTCTCATAGGTAAAATAAAAAGCCACCTCTCCAATATTCTTCCACCTTACACAGGCACTTTTCTTCTGTCCCTGTGTGTCACAGGCACTTTTAAAAGGCTGAAGAACAGATTTCCACTGGACCCAATGTGGTAAACATATTCTGGGTTTCCTCATCCAAAAACATCCTGGGAAAAGATCCTTACTTATTTGTTCTTGTGATATCTTTCGTTTGTAATTGGGTAACACATTCATTCATAGGACAGTAAACTGGAAAAAAGCCTACATTCTAATATGTTCCAAGTCTGGAACAAATAAATATACAAAATCTCCCCCCCACACACTTTGCTAGTTAGCATGTGGTAATTAACAGTTGTTAAAATGACTAAAATTTCAAATGTGGACATGCTCTGTGAGAAAACCTCAGTGTGATTACACAGTGAGCCTTCTGTCAGAAGATAATAGCTATTTTTAGCAACCTCCGTCTCACTTTTGTATGAGTTTTGTCATATCCCAATCCAAAAAAAAAAACCTAATCAACTTTGGATTCTGGCAATCCTGGTTTTCAATCAGTCAGAACATCAGCATTTTCACATTCCAGAGGACATTCACTTTGTTGTTTTCATCTCTATTTTGCCAAGAGACGCTGAAATTAAACCATTCCAGATCCCTGTGATGAAAAGGGTCCGGAAAGGGGTCGATGGGCAGCAGAGGGAGACCAGCTGCTGAGACACTGGGGGAAGATGTTTTGGAGCAGCCATTTCCCTGTTGCCTTGTGTTGCTTGTGTAGGTTGTGGGAGGGAGAACACTTCACTGGGACAGGAGAGAGGATCCTTTCATGATTTTACTTTTTTTGCATAGGTGGAAATAACTACCAAAATGCACGGGAGCAGAAGTGTAGGTTCAGATCTATGAGATAAAAGTCACATAGCATTGGCCAGAGGCATGTCCATCAAATAATTCAGGAGTTTAGAAGACACCAAGAGAAATTTCTCCTTCCAAGTACGTTCATTTTGGATAGCACTATACAACAACTAACAAAAGAGATTAAGAATGTTTTCTGCAGAGGACAGTAGTGATAAGTAAGAAAGTGCAGCAGGTTTGTGATCAGAAACTTGTTTGCTTTTATTTGCTTGCCTTTAACTGAACCTGGAAATCTTTGATGGACAAACTGGCCTGAACAGGGCACAGAGGCATTTCAGGTTCTGCCCCAGCAGCCAAAGGACAGCACAGCACTGTTGGGAAAGACAGCAGGGAAACATGGAAAGGTGTTGTAAAAGTGAGAATTAAATAGATTTTTGACCAGTGAGCCTGCCCTAGCAAGGCAGTTTTGAGGCTCCATCCCAGCCTGAATGAGAGCCACTGCACCAGGACAGCAGTGGAAGGAGACTGGCAATTATCACTGGCACTTTTACAAGTGAGGAGCTTATGGGGCTCATGTGATACCAAGTGCTCGTTGTGCACTGAGCAGTTGTTCTGGAAGCCTTGGCTTTGTTTTCGCTTAGTCCTGAGAACAAAAAAGAAATGTTGCAAGGAAAGTGCAGAACAAATCCGAAAAGAACAATGGAATTGCGCTTGATTTGTTTAATTCTGAAATCAAGGTCACTTAGAAGTACTACAGCTTTTATTTGTTTTATTGGGGTTTTTTCTTAAGGATTTTTTTTTTTTTTTTGGCAACATCTTTCTTTTCATTTGACGGTTCTGTCATCCCAGAACTGTATAGGTTACTGATCCTGCCTGTATTCAAAGCTGTTATTAAGTGGAGTCTTTTAGATTTTAGAGAAATGATAATGGTTCCAAAGATGACAGAAAGTGGCAGCTGGTGACAAAAAAACCCCTTGATAAGACGACAACAGTAAATCAAACTACTGCCACTTTTTCGTTTCATGTTTGTTAATACCACCTCGCCTTTTGAAGTTTAAAGCAAGGTTCAAAAGAGCCAGGTGCTGAATCATAATATTAAAGCAAGTAAGGAGCTCCATGAAAGAGAGGAGATCTGAGAGGGGAAAGCAACAAACACGGCTTTCAACTGCCTTTTGTCGGCCTTTCTGCAGATGTCACCAGTTGTTATCCCCAGCAGAGGCTTCAAGCTTGTAGCAGTGCCTCTGGCTGATTCCAACTCAACGTTTCAAGTGTCAATCAAAAAGGAAGGACGCAGCTTAGGTCCTGGTCATTGTCCTGTGAAAAGAGCCAAGCATTTAACATTGATTTAGTTCCCTCAATATACAAAGATAGAGCCAGCTTTGTGCAGCAAAAGGGCCTTTGGCAAGGTTGCTTGTAGAGCAATTCCATCGCATCCGATGCTCCTTGGTTTAGCTGTCACACTGCAGTGTCTGGAGTCCTATGAAAAGTTATTCAGGAATGAGTGAGCAAATTAAAAAGAAATAACATGCTCTCCTAAATAGCAATGCAAGCTATAGAAAGTGCTGTTAGCATCATATAGCCCTGAAAAGCATTTTTAATAAAAGTATTTTGTGCTTTTAAAAGCCTTTTAACAAGGAGAATAAGATGGTTTAGGACAACAGGAGGCCCTTGTGAAACCCATCTCCATTGGATTGGAAAAGCAATTGTACCCACAGTGTCTTGGCCAAATACTTGCTTATTTTGCTTTCAAGGCACTTACATTCACTACCATCCATCCACACACTGCATTATGCTTCCATAAAGGGGTAAAAAACGCCCCCAAAACCAGTGAAGACAAAAAGGCCCTGCCTGAGTGCCACAGATGTCCCCCACTCTGACCTTCCCATCCTTTCTCATATCAAGTCCTGCCTGCCCCTCATATTTCTCTTGAAAACACCTTGGCAATTATTTCTTTGTCAGGCACTGCTCTCCCCACCAGCTCTCACAGGCACCACAGACAAGCCCCATTGGTCACACAGCACAGTCATGGAAATGACAAGTCAGTTGGTGGCAACACTTGGACCATTTTGGCAGAATTCTGGTAGGAATTAAGTTCTCACAAATGTGGTAGAAACCCCATCCTTGTCCTTAAAAAACAAAGTAAGACTGGGTGAAACACAAATAAAGTATTCCTGTTGTTTTAAGAAAAGTGAACACAGATACCCTTTGTACCTGGAAGTAGCGCTAAATTTGTAAGGAAAAAAAATTACTATCATGCTGCTTGCAAGTGTGATTCTTCCTTATGGGGTTTCCAGTATCTTTCCATTCAAGTTTAGTGCACCAGGCTGAGCAACAGGCTGACCTGATATCACAGAGTCAACAGTCTGGGTCCAACAAAATTCTTGGGCATGCAGCCAGCTTCAATGAGGTGAGGAAAGAAGTTTAAAGATGGGGAAAATATTCCCCTTTTGCAAGGTCAGTATTACTACTAATTTCTGAAGTGCACAATTATTGTTTTTCCCCACTATTCTCATCCTTTCCTGTGCAAAAATACAGATTAAAAATTTGTGAAAATTCTCATGAGAATTAGAGCATTTCAGTGACATGATGGCAGTAGTTTTTCAGAAGCTTTTGTCTGCTCTTAAAGGCAGCTTTCTGGTTATACCTTCCCAAGCCAAAACCACACTGACCAGTTGTACTTCTCAGCTGCAGGGGAACAGCATACCCCTGAAACTAGCCATGAATGATGGTGGTTTTCCTGAATGTGGGACTGGTTTACTCCTGATGAAGGAGCCTCATTCCTGCAGATTGCTCATGCAGCTTGTGTTATCTGCAGCTTAGAAATACTCTAACAGAGGATCTCATAGGATTGGGTGTATTTTTAAATCCCTGTATCATTACGGACACACTCATTTCTGCATTCCTCTAAAGGCATTTCCAACAGTCCCCATAGCTGGCACTCCAGCAGGCAGTTTAAGAAAGTGTCACTCTCTTAGTTCAGGGACACTTGCACTTCTCTAGACTTTCACTGGGATTTTTAAACACCTTTAATTTGATCTGGCTTGCATCCTTTTCTTTTGCACTCACTTTCTGTCACTTGCTCACAGAAAATGTGCTGGTGGAATTTCTTCCTGGCTCCCAGAGTCTGCCCAGCAGCACAAGCTATACCAGGTGTCCACCTGCCACAATTTGTCCTTTTCCCAAACATTAAGAAAAGGAGGAGACAGATAGTGACTTCCTGCATTGCCATGTTGATCCTCCCAGAATATTCCACAGGCAGCCCAATGCACACTTTGAACTAGGGGTCAATGAGAAATCAGAAACTACAAATCACCAATGAAAAAGAAAGCTCAAATTTTGCTTGCATCTTTCTAAAAGGCAACAACTTTTTGAATATTTTTGAGCTCCTAGCTAAGAGGGACACAACAACAGTAATAATTCAGAAAGAGCAATTTCCTGGGGCCTTTAGAACTTGTTTGGAAAAAGGTTCCAGGAAAAAGGAATCACATGAAAGCAAATATGGAAGCAGGTGCACATGGACATGTGTCTATATTTGTGCATGTGACAGGGAGAGCAAAACAAAGGCAAAAACAAGCATTACAAAGCAAAGCGAAGGAACCGAGGGCTTCAGTGACCCTAATAAAACCCACTAAAGGTCAAATTTGTTTACCAGCTTGTCAATATAAGAAATGCACAGTTAAGGTGTAGAGACAGTTTTACCATTTCATCACAGTAAGATAATGAGGAGAAAAACAACCACTTAAAAATGAAGCAAACATCAACTTGATCTAAGTTTTGGTCAGTGATCACCAAAATGTATCATTCACACCGCGAGGTAGTGCAGCAAGGGAAACAGGGCACAAGTTATCATTTGTGATCTTGGTCGGCTCATATATCCAGGATAACTTTTTATCCTTGCAGTCCCTGGTTTCCTGTGTGTGCTTCTCATTGGACTTTCCTAGTAGCACATCTCTCTTCCTTCCTTCCTTCCTGGGCCAAATTCAGGCTTAGTTTAAGCAAATGCACCTTCCCTGAATGTCCCAGATAGGCCTGGCCTATGTAAGGACAAGATTTGATGGACCACAGATGGTGAGTGGCTAGTGAAGGCCTGGTGATACACTTTCAAAATTACCTTTTTTTAACCATTCTTGACCCTCTGGGAACCAAAACATCTCTCCAACATCTTTGCTGCTTTGTTTGCTATTCCCCCATGTGACCAAGCTTTTATTTCACTCCCCACCCACAATAGCTCATTTCTCTTAGGCCTCCTCAACCTGTTCACTCCAAGCCCTCCTGCTCTTGATGTGGACACGTTTTTAAAGATCACGTATGTGAGTCATTCATGCTCCTCGGAGGTCAAAACAAAACAAGTGACAGGAGTAATTTCCTACGAGCAAGTAGACATAAGTGCCTTGCAAACCAGTTTCAAAACTTCTGGAACAGCAGTGCCACATACCATTTCCTGGGAGGTCATGAGCTAATGCATTTGCATTCTTCAGTATTGTGATTGAAATGTTTCTGGTTGCTGTTGTATCCCTTGGAAATAATGGCTTCTGGTCATGCAAACAGATTATATTCCCAGCAACTTCGCTAATGCAGGAACTATTGTGCATCCAGATGCTCCTGCCTTATCCAAGTAGAGTAGCTGCTGAAGTGTTTCATTGGAAAAAAATGCCACAGTCCTGGGAGTGTCAGGGATGTAGCCTATACAAATTAATAAATAATTTTGTTTATATAAGGATGTATTTTTTTATTATAAGCAAGCAATACCGTCTTGCTTAAGTGCCCGTTATTACAGGCTAAGGGCAATGGCACAAAGAAATTTAGTTTGTTTTTATTTTAGACAGTGGAACTCTGTATTTGCACTGTTTCTTTATTAGCAAAACCTCAGTGTATATTGTCTATAGAGAGTACTTTCATTCTTCTTTCCCATTCCTTAAATCCCTTTTCGATCCAGTGATTTTCATACATCTTCACTGATGGCAGATACCAAAATCTAAATTACAGGCATTGCCCCCTTCTTCATTTGTCAGGCAACAGGTTTTTGATGATGTCTCCAGCCAAAATTTTCCAGAGTTGGTGGGACTACAGGAAATATCAGTGCCTCTAATAACAATTATTTTCAATGCCTCTAAATAAAATTATGTCTCAAATTTGAATGTTGTTTTCAGGGCTACCAGGAGTCCTCAATCCCAGACTGAACCATCTTTGTAATTAAAAATGTAAGTGTTCCAAAATTAATAGCCAAAGCTGGAGGGTCCATGATGGACTCTTCTGATCACTATGCTCACTTACTAAATGTGTCTCAGTGGCAGAGCTGTTTCTAAAAGCAAGGAGCCTCCAGCTTCAGGGACCTGGTCTAATTCAATACCAGGACCAAAAATTAAAGAAAACAGATGAGTATGAGAAACTTTTCTAAATATACCAGTGAATCAAAGTTGCATTTTCAAGATGTTCACAGATATGCAGAGGGAAAGCTTCAGGAAGAGCACTGGTTGCTCACTAACATTTGACGTGCAATTAAGGCTGTAACTGAGACAAGAAGTCTGTCACAGAAAAGTGCATGCATATATAATCTTAGTGTTACATATATGAAGAAAGCCATGCACACATTCTTGCAGATCAGATGTTAATGCTGCTTTTTAAAAATATTGATCAAGAAAAATAAAGTTGGCAATTAGCATGTGTCATTAATGTATCAAAAAATTTTCTATTTAAAGTAACACTAAGCATTAAATGCACCATAAATATAACTATTGTATGCTGTAATCAGCTTGATTTTGGCCCTCCCCACCTTTTTTATTTTCATTCAAGTTTGTGATCGTCAAAATTTTTCTGCTTGTGGAGCTGCTGCAAGGTGGCACAGGCTACAGTGTGCTGGGATATGTGTAACACTGTGACAGCCACATCTGCAAAACAGCAAACTAGCTCAAACACTGGCATCACCAGTTCAGTTCAGCTGAGGATCTAGCCCCTACTGTGTTTATTATTAGATGGAATGGACGAGAATATATTCATTCTCTGCTGAACTTTTTGATGGCCTTGCTCTTTCCTCCTTTCTTTCCATTTCTCATACCCCATCCAAAATTTGTGCTGCAGAAATTCAATGTCCCTGTTGCTTTCTTTCACTTGAATCTTAATTGCACAGCCAACCAGATTTCATCATGGCTTATATGCTCTTCCACTTGCTATCTGTAATCACTGTCATTGTGAAACTCAAAGCTAAGTCAAGAATTGTTGCCTTTTTATGGCTTCCTCTTTTATATATGTTGTGTTGGAGAGCGGTCGTTACCGCTTTTTTGTCATTATTTCTGGGCTTCACTCCATTAGCTACTGAACAGGCCTTCTCTCATTGCTTTCCTTCAGTAAATACTGTAACATTCAGTTTCCTTTCAGCCTTGTGCTTTTAAAGAAAATCTTTGTACAATTAAAGATATGAAATTGCTAAATACAAGGCTGCATTCATTGTTCTCCCTTTTTAAAGGTTTAATCACACTTAATGGCTCTCTTGAAAACTTGAATTTTCCATGTGGATGGTTTTACCCCACTGAAAGAGTTTGCTAATATACTTTTCAAGTGTTTTTTCCTTAAATGAGCTATTCAAGAAGTTTTGTGCAGAATAAGATTGAGGAAGAATATATCCAGAAACAATTATGGAAAGTGTCCAGGACTATCTTTTTATCCATTGGTGGAGATTCATGCCATCAAGCAGCAGCCAGAAATAGAAAAAAGAAACTATAGTCCTGTCCTGTAGGAAACATCTGGAAATATCTCCTGTTCCTCCTTTTGGACCACTCTCAGAGCAACTGTTGCTCCATATTGAACCCTCCCAAGATGCAGCCCCTGATTGCCACACGATGAGAATTGAACATGGTGAGAACTAGGCTGAGTATATATCCCAAAGAGGTGGCAACTTTGGTCCTGCATGTCTCAATCCAACCCCAACCACCTGCACATTCCCTGAGAGCACCTCTCTGAAGCGCTGGGAGCTACAGTGCTTCCTGCTGTGGGCTGGAGAGTTGTTGATACAAAGAGGGTAAGTGCACATCTTTACTCAGTCCTTGGCAATCAATTTTCTGACTGTGACTGACCAGCCAAAAGCATGCAGCCACCCCTACAGGTTGGACATCAGCACGCTGTTTGACTTTGAAGTCTTGCCATGGCTGTTTATCACATCTAGGAATGGAGCCATGAGCTCTGGAAACTTCTAAACATATCAATTCATTTACTCAGAGGCACAAATTTCTTTGGTTTGTCCAGTGCTCCTGTCTTGACAGTCAAAGGCATTCAGGGTATTGGACTTTGCTTCCTGAGATATCACATCTCCTTCCACCAACATGACCTCCCATGACATTTGACTGGAACAATCTGGACTGTGAACCAACAGGGAAAGTTTGTGAGCTTGTGCAATGAAATTCTCACAGCTCCTGGAGCTAGACTCCATTATTTGCTTTTATGCTTTCTGATAGTCATTGATCTCAATATATTCAGAAATAAATGTTCATTTCTTTTTGGCAGATCTGTCCTTCTCCAAAGTTTTAAAACAAACCTAGAGATTCCCAGTGCAATTAATTTATGCACAAGATCTTAAACAAACCAAGGGCAAACCTTACAGGAAATCTTACAAACTACCTGAGAAGTAGGGAGGCAGAGAACAAAATAATCTCTGCTATTTTATTTATATTTCTAAATAATTGGCAGGCACTCAGCTACTTTGGTAATGGGGTCCATATAAGTAGGTAGGTACAGGTCTAGTCGGATGAAGATTATAAATTAAATGTAGTAGCAGTAATATTTCATCTCTCTGTCTCAGGGCTGATACCACAACATAAATCCTGAGATACTTTAGATTATATATATGTGATATGCCAATCTCCACTTAAATATTTCTGGGCTGCTCCCAATAAAGTTAATGGAAGTAGGATCAGCAATTGCTCCCATGCCATCAGCGAGTCTTCACTTCCCATCAAGCAATTCCTGTGTTGTATTACATTGATACAAAAGCCTCATACTGCTGGTCTCAAAGTCAGCAGGCTTTGTTTGATCAGTGGGAGCCCTGGTAGGGTATTAGTGCTTTAAACTGAAGCTCTCAGGCTGGATTCCCATGGCTCGGAGCCCTCAACCTCATTGCGAGCGCTCTGTCCTTACTGTAGTGGGTGTAAGAGCACTCAGCTCTTGAGAGCTTTTTGCCTGGGGGACTGAGGGACACACACAATTTTACATCATCTTTCTGCTCCCCTCACAGCAGTTCCACTCTGGAGCCCTTTCAGGCCCTGCTTGATCAGGGTTATCAACATCTTTGGGGCCGCCCTGCACTGGGCTGGGTTGAAAGCAGCAGGGCATGCAGCACAGAGCAGCTGCACTCACTGGGCAGCAGGAGGGGCAGCAAGGACACCCCACCACCACCACCAGTGGTTACAGCCACTGTACACAGTAATTTTAAACAAAGCGGATTCACTTCACTGTCAGGATTTGCTTTGGTTAGGAATGGGATTGCCTAGCACTGGGGATGCTGACAGAGCACCCAAGGAGTTTCCCAGACAGGACAGATACTTAAGGCAGGAATCTGTATGATCACTGGCTGCTGATGGCTCAGTTTATCTAAAACCCCTCTTGCTGCTGATGAAGTTGAGTTTTCAGTCCAGGTATTTGAATTATCACTGACCATGAATTCCGAAACCTGTCGGAGATATGAACCTGAAGAGTAAATGCACACCTCTCTATCACTTCTGGATTTGCTACATACAAACAAAGAGCTAGAGAGCAGAGACAGGATCAGGTGATGTACATACCAGATATCATAAAGCATGGGTTCTGCATTCATGAAGAACCATTCACAGAAGGTTCTTATTCAAAATTATGGCAAACAGCAAATACAAACCAGCATTTATTGTCAACAGTGTGAATAGGAAAAAGAGAAACCCAGGCTTTGGAAGCTTCATTGGGACCCACATTCTGTTATTTTTGCATATCACCTGGTACATAAAGTGGTCCTATCTGGCCACTGGCACTGCCCACAGAAGTTCCAGAACACCCTGAAGCATGTGCCCCACTTCCACTCAAACCAAAAATGTGCTTTGGGAGAACAGTCATTTTGAGCACTATGCTAGAGCCAGCTGCCACATTTGCAGTGGAGAGGTGAATCAGCACTCAAGGTGAGAAGCAGAACCCAGGTCTGTGACTTTTCCTCAGAGAGAGTTAACCAGAACAATACATTTTCAGGCTTCTTACAAAGGCAGTAACACTCACTTCCCAATTCATCTTGAAGTGGGGATCATCAAACTATGCCTTGTCTCATTTTTTGGTTCTGGTTTTCTTGTAAGCATTGCACTGGAAAATACTCAGTCCTTTAGCGCCTCAAACCCACTGGGAACGTCACATGAGGACGTCTTTAAAAGCCATGTGATGTTCTTTCAGTTTGTTTTCTTAAACACAGAGTGTCTCCAAAGTTACTGATTAATTTTACACAGCACAAGGAGAACTATTGATTTCCCATGTCTGCTTCTGACCCTTTAAGATATAAAAATGCAAATGCATTGCTTAAAGAGAATATTTATTTATTCTTTGTACCTGGTACACAAAAGGAGCTTCAACACAAAAAGCAGCTTTTGCTGGATTTGTTTTAATAAACGCAGCATATTTGGTATTTCTCTGAAACAACATGCTAACATACCTATTTCTGAGCTATTTCTCATATCAAACTCCTCCTTTTCTGTTCTATACTCCATGGCTCTCCCACACTGCCACAGCACACACAGAGTGGTGGACCTGCAACTTTGCTGGCAATGTTTATTTTCAAAAGACAAATATTGTGCCAGTGTTAACTTCAATTAGGAGACTTATTTGACAATCTGACTACTCCATCTGATGCCTCAAGGGCAAATTTCAGCACTTTATGAAAGATGTTGGCCAAAGACTGCTCTATATGAATAAAATATAGGGGAGAGAAGTTTTAATGAACACTCGAAAACAAAACTATCAAGAATTAATTGCAAATATTTACATGCAAATAAAGGGGTTGGTTTATATCTGTGAAGGCTGGCACATTTAGAAAGAAAGCTGCCACTCCATCCTTTAACGCACCCCGCTGTGCCTCTGTATTGCAGGTGTCTCTGGTGGAGTATAATCGATACCACAGGAGGGGCAATGTGCAGCCCCTACAGGATGTGGATCCTGCAATCCCATGGCAAGGCACTCTGCCCACCAGGAACCATACAAGAGGGCTTCACCTCACCACATCTCCATGGATTTGCTCTGCATTTGACCATTTTTACTTATATCCACACATCTGATAGAAGTTTGGGGGTTTTTTGTACTACATTTTGATTACTTAACGGTGCTTTATTTGCAGAATATTTCCAGGGCATGCAAAAGGCTCCTGTGCTGTTCTGTGAAAAGCTGTTCCCATCAGGCAGAAAGTCACCTGTGGCAGAGAGCCTGCACAAGGCCCTGCACAGCTCAGGAGCACAAAGGCAGCTACACCTGCCCCCCATGCAGCTCTCACTCAGCTGAAGCTCCAGGTGCCTTCAGCAGGAGGTTTCCCTGAGTGCAGGCTGTGCTGTCTGCTCCTCACTGCTGCTGCAGGGGCACTGGGGAAAAGGGACTGGCACATCACAGGGAAAGGTCTTCAAAACTGCTTCTACAGCCCCACTCCACTGCTAACAACAGGGATTATCCCCACTCCTCTGGAAACCTGGAGCCAGCATTTGGCATCCCTGCTAGGGGAAAACCAGGAAAGTGGAGGCATTTTCTAGTCCAATCTACAGTCCTGCAGCTGGAAGGAAGGGCAATGTCTTCAGTATAGACCTGAAGACATCACAGAGAGAAGGCTACACAGGACAATGTGTCTTGACTGTCTGCAGCCTCTCATCTCACACCCCTATGAAAGGTGTGCTCAGAGACTCCCCAACATCACTGGCATCAGGGCAACTCTGCCCCAAAATCTATAGATACAGGCGCCACAGGCAGGACCACCAGCCTGTTTACCACCCAGAGAACTGCCCTCCAACAGCAGGCAGATAAAACAGAGACAAAGGTGACATTGTAGCACAACTCTGAGTAAAAAATTCTTTTTTAGCCCCTCTTTCTCACAGTGTCTGATATGCCAATGCTGAAAAGGTTTCTGTTCCAATGAGGCCACAAAAGCTGGAATAGTTTTCTGAACCAGTTTGATCGTAATTGCAAGCTGGGAATTATTCTCACGAGAGTTCAGGCCTGTGTAAATTATTCAGAGGAGACATAACCTTGCTGTGTAAGTCTTAATTATCATCTCTAGTAGTTTATAGGAAAGATACCACCCCTCACAGCTCCTTTAAGGTCAAGTAAATACCCTGGGCCTGATCCCTAGATGATGGGACCCTGCACATTGGTTCCCAGGCAGTTTCTATTTGCATTTGACTGTTCACCCACCCTTATTTCACAGCCAGGCACATGAGCAGTTTTTTCTATAGACTTTAATTCAAAGGTCTCTCGAACTACGGCAGCTGGGAATGTTCTGTTGGAATGACTTTCTGGGGGAAAAAAGCATGCCTTTTATAAAATCGGGATATCTTTTATGGGAAAATTTCAATTTTGCCAGAAATTTCTGATTTGCTATTAGGAAAAATCAAACTGATGGCTCCATGGCTGCTTGGCTGGAAGGCTCCTGTCGATTTTGTTGTCGTCTGCAGGGAGAGAGCAAAATTGACAATAGTCTTCCAGGCAGGCAGCTGGGGAGATGCAGCAGGTCTGGAAGAGGGAGGAGGGGAGGTTGAGTGCCCTGGCGCTCTGCCGGCCCTGCAGCCCAGCTGCCTCCCCAGCAGCCAGGCTAGGGGGAAGGCGAGGAGAAGGAGGAGGAGGAGGAGAGGCAGGCATGGGGTGGCCAGCCTGCAGCAGCCTGCCGATGAGGCTCCCGCCGCTCTCCCTTTTTGCCAGGCAGCTGGCAAGCCCCAAGAAATTCCAGTTTGCTTCCCCTAGAAGAGATATTTTTGTTTGTTTGTTTTCTGAAGAGCATTTACT
>VXBB01004090.1:313569-396735 GCA_013399915.1 Illadopsis cleaveri | reverse complement strand
ACTAGCAATCGCACCAGATAATCCACTGGACCTCCTTCCACCATTAAGGGCTTAGAAACTTTTTCCCAGTTTCAAGTCTTGATAGAAAACTGGTTTAATTCTCAGAGTGAACTCAGATAAATGGTCTTTTGGTCAGGTCCTTTCCACCACAATAGCCTGCCTAAATCTACAGAGGCAGATCTTAAACTGAAGCATTGATGTCACCTCTGAACAGCTCAAACCTCAAAGAAGATATGTGCCTATATATATATCAAGAGATAAAAAATGTTCCAGTTATCCGACCTAATTATAAACATAATCCAATTGTGTTGTTTCTATTTTTCTAAGGAAAAAAAAAGAGCTATTTCTACTCACTTGAAGAAGTGGCTATCCTAACACCACAAATCTGCACATTTCTCTAAGAGTCAAAAATGGAAACCAGATCTGTAACTGAAAGCTGTAATTATCAAGGCTAACCTTTCCTGATTGAGAAATTCAGAGTTAAAAAAGATAAAAAAACAATTAAAAGTTAAGAAAAACCGTTCAAAAGCTTAAATAATTGAAAGCAAGCAAAATTGGTTGTTTTTCCAGTTGCTACCCTGCATGTCAAAAAAACCTGTGAAATCCTATGGGAGTAGCAAGAAGCCTATGCTGTATTTATTTCTCCATGAAGACAGTATACTTTATTCCAGAACAGTGGTACATTTGTCAGACACACCTGGCTCCACAAGGGTGTGATCCAACACCCAAGGAGCACAACTAATATTATCCCATTGAGTTCTGTAGACATTCCTCCAAGCTAGTACCCTCTTGGTGCTGCATTACTTCCCTCAATGCGTAATTCTGAGCTCACATCTGAGTTCCAAAATGTTGCTGGTGGTACATAAAGAATGAGTTTATTTGCTTTTATTATGGTCTATTCTATATATTCAATATAATCCAAGGTTTAAGTTTGATGTTAAATAATTGACCTGTTCAAGGAGGGGAAGTAAGACCCCCCTCCATGTTTTAATAAAGCTTCACCACATATGTAAATAACAGGCACAACTTGTTTCCATTAGGAAGATAAGCTTTCTCCAAAGCAGTTCACTGTTTAAGGCTTTAAATTTTGCCAGCACTTGCACAAGTTTACAACAAACCTTGACTTATTTACAGAGAGATGTTGAGGGGAGATAAAGCCACTTAATGATCCACCAATTCTTGCTAAATACATTTTCCTTCCATGCCCTCTCTGAAAGCAGGTAGGATAGCACCATTCTTCGTCATATTCTTAAAATACTCAAACTAAAGGTTTTATAGAACAGTTAAATGGGGCTTATGGTTTCTCTGACTAAAATAATCCTTGAAGCAGTTAGGGTTAAAAACAACAACAACAAAGTCCTTAGACATTTATTTGAAAATAGTTAAATAGTAAGAATAGAAAAGGGGACAACAATAGCATAAACAAACAAAAAGTCTGATTTGCTTTGGTGCCTCATTCAAGACCAAGTGGTTTCTCTGACAGAAACTGTCAACTTTAAGTTTTTTTTAACTTTTGCAGATTTGCAGCAACAACAGCAAACAACTGCCCCAAATGTCCCAAGCATTGAGGAGAAAATATTCCCATCAACAGAAACATTTGACCTCTGCTTGTGTGAGTGCATTGCAGTTTCTCTCTGGTTGTTCATAGGGACTCTGCTTGAGTGGACATCAGCTCACAGCAAGGACTGACTTAGTAAAACCAGTATGTTGCCATAGGGACTCTGATGTATTTATCAGAATTTCCCCTTTCCTTGTGTTCAGTTTTGACTTGAATAGGATAAGAGTGGTTTGGGTTGGTTTTGTTTTTTTTTTTTCCCCTTTTAATTAAGAAAGACAAATGAATAAAAAAACAAGCCAAAAAACACATGAAAAAAAATCTAAACAAACCAAACAAACCAAATCAAACCAAAAAAACCCAACCAAAAACTCCAGGAAAAATACCCTCCAGTGTTCGTTTCTTATCATTGCATTTGGTACAGTTCCCAAGCTGCCCAGCAGTACCCCTCTCTGCTCGCCTTAGGATTATGTTACAACTACAGGCTGTCTACTGAGCCTTGTTGCAGGCCGTTGGAGGTCAATGCAAAGTGTCCATGTGCCTCTGGCTGCTGCCCAGGAAGCAAGAGAGGAGTCTCCCTCCATTTCCCTTGTTTCTTTGTCTCCTCTCCCTGTGGGATTAGAGGTGGTAACCTCCTACACAGACACTTCAGTGGTAAAGTATCAACATTGGCATTGTCTGCTCCAACTCTACAGAGGAACTGGAAGTTAAGAAGTGAGGGAGAGTTTTAACTTGGCATAATTTCAGCACTGTGTATGACTGGTGGTGACTGCACCAGGTGAGGCATGGTTCTGAACCCAAAGGATTTTGTAACTCTTTATTAACTCTGCAAGGAAGGTGCTGAGCCCCCGGAGCATTAGTCATCACACATCTTACTCTAGATTCCTCCCTCCAGTTCCTGCCTTGGCCATTTTCCTGGGGAGATGCATCTCTCTCCCCACGTGAGGTGAAGCTGACCAGGACGAGCCCTTTTTTCCCCTCTGGGCTGCTGGCATTGAAAGCAAAGGAGTCAGCAGGGTCTGTTTGCAGACACGGTTTGAGAAAATCCCCCTCTCCCCCTCCCACAGGTTCCGCACACACAAGTGCCGCATGGGAAACAACAAACACAACGTTAGTCATTTCCTCCGTGCTGCCAGCTGCTGAGGGTTTGCATAAGAAGAACCCTTGGACTTCAGATTATTTCTTAAAACACCTCTCGCCCCAAATCTTTCAGCAAACAAATGCTGGACTGGTGCCAGTGAGGCCAGTTGAATCCTGTTTCCTGGTGTGCCCTGCCGCCTTCCTTGCCATCATTGCCCCCACACACTCCCACCCTCACCCCACAACCACACGACACACCTGCTGTCTGGTAGGGACTGTATTTTAGGAGCCTTCTGCCTATGCTGCAGTCATGCAGAAGCAGGGCAGACACTGAGGTTTATATGCTCCTTTTGTGATCAATACTTAGGTGATGGTGGCATCTAAAAACTTCAGTTATGGATCAGGACCCATGTGACACTACAGGGCTGAGTGACAAAGGAGGCAGCCTTTGCCCCCAGAAAACAGACAGTGAACAAGTCAGTCAGGAAATAACCTGTGGGGGAGAAAGGAAAATAGGTAGTGTGAGCCAATAATGAAAAGAACAGATATAGCAAAAACTCAAAGCTTCAGCCTCGTAAATAAGATTGCAATTTTGATGTGACCCCTGCTCCTGAATCAAAAGGTGAAAGCACCGTGATCAGTATGCTTCTGATGCTCTCGAGCATTTTGTCTTGTCTCTCATTTGTTCTGGCCTGAACCTGTTTCCTCAAGCCTTCCTTTGCCCTCCTCAGAGAAACATATGCTTGGAGAGACCTGGCACTGGCTTTCACTGCTCTGAGTAATTCCAATGCTTTAGTATACAATAGTTGTTATCCCTGAGATCACCATCATGTTTGAAGCCTGCTGCCTCATCTCTTCACACCCAAGTGAAACATGTCCTCAGGCAGGTGGGAGGATGGCAGCATGTCCTGCTTCTCTGCCCACACACAAACCTCTCCTCAGTGTTTTGCTGTAGCCTTTCCACAATGTGGAGCAGAAAGAACCAAAAGGAAGACCATGGAATGGAGCTGACCAGGAGGTCATCTCCTGGTCCTGTTGGCTGGCCCTGGCTGGGAAGAGCATTCCAGGGTCATAGGACTGTTGGAGAGCACTAGAGAGTTTCAAAGAAAAAACCCCTCAAAGCTGAGTTTCTGCAGCTGATGCAGTCATTCTGGTCCCTCTGTACACCATACTCTATCAGAAGTCTTTTTCTTGCCTTATTCTGTAGGGCGCATAAGCTTTCTTCTTTCTTGGTTTCACTTCCTGGGAAGTTTGATATTGGGGTTGAGTAGTCTTAGGCATCATGCTCATCTAGTTTAGCCTACAAATATGTCTCTCCTCTTTGTCACCACTTTATCCCTGTTTGATCACATTTTCCATTTCTTGCTTCCACCAAAATATTTTGTATACTAAATTGCCAAATCTGCATCACTTATCTTAACAGGAAAGGCATGTCTTGCTTCAGCCCTAATTATAAGGAAAGTACTCTTTGGAAGATATGTTTTGACAGGGGCAAGCTCATAGAAGCTTTCCCATTTTATTTACTTTTTGTTTTTCTTCCTCCTCAACCCCCAGCATCACAACTCCAGGAAGTTATTTTTTGTAATCATCCTCTTCTGTGAGCACAATGAAGCAGTCAGTTTGCTAATGTTTCTTGCTAGGTCTACCTATGCTGTTAATAAATCATGTTCACCATATCCTTTACTGATGCTCTGTTCCTTATATATTTGAATATTTTCTTATTATTTATGTTAACCTCCTCTGCAACCTTACTGCACCTTTTCACTTGTTCTTGCCTTAGCATTGTTTACTGTCTTGTTTTGCAGTCATGCTCAGAACCTCTTTATAATATCTCACATGCAGCACTTCTCACATATTTATTACGTATTTGTTCATTAACCTTTGTTCTTTCTTGAAGGAAAGGTGATTTTCTTCACTTGCTTCCCTTTTGGAGCTACATCACAGATCTCTTCATCTTTGCTTCCGTCTAAAAAATCTATCAGTGTTAATATCAAAATTTTAATCTTATCTCAAGCTGACCATGGGCTTATACTCCTCAACAAAAAACAGCTTGCCAGGAGCAAAATAAATGAAAATAAATGGTGAAGACATGCATATATGGGCTTCCATGATGAAAACTCTCTGCCAGGCTCCTGTAGTCTTTGGGTATTTCCTCAGGACAATATTCTTGGTCTCTTAAAATTAACTCTATTTCTAGGCTTTACAGTCTTTTTTTTTTACTTTGGGTTCTGGTCTCTGCCTTATATTTCCTCATTGCTGGTCTTTTCTTACCTCCCCATCTCTTCATATAAGTGGAGAGAGTAGGAAAAATTCAGCACACAAGTAGAGACAGGGACACATGGAAACACACAGGCTGTGCTGTCCCCTGATACTCAGCCGTCGGATTCTGTTGGTGTGCTAGGACTGGAGTGCCAAATACATCAGAACAAAGGCTATTTACAAAATATTCACACCAAAGTTGCAGATGCTAATCTTTGTAACCACACATGCTGCTGAAGGCTGATGAGAACTAAACATGTATTCCAAAGCATGAGGGAGTACCCTAAATATAACTCCTCTGACAACATTATACACTGATGTGTCTTTCAGTACTCGTAGAAAAGGGCAGCTGCTCAAGCCAGTACTGCTTATGTGTGAAGAAATTTTCCATGCTGTATTTTCTGATTCTCTTATTCTGTTATTTCTTGTGAGTTTGGGAAATAGCCTTTGACTTGGTAGCTAGATTTGGAATCACTAAGGTGAGTAGGGTTTTATCTGTGTAAGCCAATATACACCATCAGCCACTTGTTCAGTTTCAAAAACCATGGGACACTCTTAGCAATACTTGCTCAGAAAGCAATGGAAAATTTCATATTTTTTATTCATATACATATATGTCTTAGGATACTCTCTCATTTTGCATTTGTTCCTTCATATTGATCAATGAGTGACCAAAGGGAACGAAATCTCAAGCACATGATTTCTTACCAGAATTCACCAGAAAACATTCAATTGAATGATCTAGCTGGAGCAATGCCTGTCATCAACACTGACACTCTTTATTGATAGGTACTGAAACAGATTTCAAGGGAAGAGTCCAGACAGCCAGAAGCCCAGTGAATATGGCAGTAATGAAGGAGGTAGGAGACAGTCTGAGTCCCTGCTTTGTCTAATGTAATCAGGGACTTGTTGCTCTGACATTGCAGGCTGAGTGTAAGCTTCATCTGGCCCCTTAGAGATGCCTTCAATACAGGCTTCTACATCTGAGCTCATCATCCACGCTGCCCTATGGCTGCTGGAGAGATGCAGGAGTTTTTAGTACATGTTACTCAAGCCCTGAGTATGACTGCTGCTCCCCATCAGCTGTAAGCAGAGCCAGAGGGAGTGAATCAGAGGGAGAGCTCTACCCTGCACACCCTGCAGCTAAGAAAGAACCTCCCTGGACAGTCAGTCAATTCCACAGAATGAAACAGTTTGAGGAGGAAAGGTAGATGGGTTCATCCCACCTCCTACAAGTATGGTCACCTACCTGGGACAGTGGCTGCCTTTTCCAGGTGCTTCCTGCTGCCATGCTCCAACATCATCTGCCCTTTTCTGCTGTGTGCAGATCACTTGCATAACACATTGTGAGTTTTGTGGGCAATGCCATGTCCTGGTCTGCTCTTCAGCTTTGCTTCTCTTGCTTTAATCTGAGGTGAGTGATGTACTTCACACCTGACAGCTCATCCTCTAGAAAGTCCACACCAGGTCATGTGCTCATGTTTTAGTTACTACGTCATTTTTCATGCTGTGGTTATATATACTGATTTCCACAGTCCCCTAGAAGGTTTCGTGGCAATCAGGTACTGCCAAATAACTTCCTTTAACTTACAAAAAGTTTACACTTTTCCATACTTAGGGGCTTGTAATATCACCTGTGGTATTTAGTGGGGTTTAGTACTTTTCATGTAAGGTATTTTTCCCTCATCTACTGCTGCTAAAAGAGAAGAAACAGCTCATCACATTCTCAGTGCCATTTTTTCCTAGCCTGATTAAATCCTTCTTCATTCTTGCCTTTTGAGATAAGAATTAGTTTTCTTTAGCATTTCTACTTTTGCAACAGAGACACTTTTTTCTTCAGAGTGCTCATGCCATAGAAGTATAAGGCTAAGTTTTAGAACTGGAGCACCAACAGAAATAGTGATATACCTGGGAGGACCAAGGTGTAAAGGTATTAATATAACTGCCAGGGACAGCCAGACAGCCACATAATTTAGAGCAGTGTCAGGGCTGTTCTAAAATATGCAGGTGTTCCTGACCCCCACTGAACTCTCCATTAGCCAAGGATCATTGCAACTATTAGCCTCTGCTGCTGTATTCCCTCACTAGGCTGAACTAGGATGAATTTCAATTACTGCTCCGTTCCCTTCCCTTCCAGCTTTATAGCCTCTTTCAAGAAATATCCCCGATCGTATTTCCAACACATTACAATATTCCAGTCAATTTTCATTAGCACAACTTTCGTTTGGTTGAATTTCTTCCTGTGTCTTACATGTTTGTGTTGCCTCCTCTTGAGCATTTTTTTCCTGGTGATAGACGGTGTCACTGGATCCTAACTACTCCCCAACTTCAACTTAATTGATTGAACTTGGCACGTTTCCTAGAATTAGGAGTGTGTAGGCTCAGACTACGCAAGCTTGGCTGCTCAGCTGGCCATGTGAGATGGCAATCTTGCATTACTTCTGGAAACCCATTCCCCCACTTCACTTCTGCATCGTGGCTGTCCCAATCAATAGCCGAGTAATTAAAATCCCTCATGATCAATGTTCTAGCTGTTTTATAGACTTCTCTTATCTGTAAAAACATTTCCCAACCTACTTTCTTTGCTTGCCCTGGGGGTCTGTGGCAACATCCAGGAATAGCATGACTGCATTCATTGTCCTTCCTCAGCTTCTGCCCAGTCTCCCCTCTGACAGACAAAACATTTGTAGTGTTTCCTGCTCTGGACATGGATATATACTGCTGTCTCTGCTGTGATTGAAGAACAGAGCCTTCCCCCTTAATAAACTTCTCATCTCCCTACTCTGTTTTCAGTCCATTCTAGCTTACACATTCCAGGAATATCACGCTTAGCCTTGGAAATGCATGTTTTCAATTGCTGACCTTATTAATATGCTCACAGCATTTGTATAGAAGCTATTTTCTCCTCCCACCTTTGCTTTACATTCTCATTATCTCCTACAATGACAACCAGTGGATACATTACCAAGAGATCCATGCATTCCCTCCTTTAAATTCTTCTCCTCCCACACCACTAATCTAAAAAAATGGCTAGATCATTTCCTTATTAGTGGACAATCTGTTTGCTCCCACAGGGTGTAGAATAACGCAGGCCATCTCTCCTTTGCTATTTTGCTTTCTCTGTTTTGTTGTTTCCAACATGCCAAAGTCTCACATTCCTCCTTCTCTTGATCCCCCCCAATGAATCTAATCTATTAATTTTACTGTGCTAAAATGAGCCACTTGCAAACTGGAAAATATTATGCTGCTTTCTTCTTCCACGAGCTAGCCAGGGTGTGTAAGGGTTTCTTTTTACAAATACCTGTATGTCTTCCCTCTACATAATTTATAAAAATCACCATCCATTATGCTAGACTCGTTTTAAAGCTTTTTTATCTGCCATAACCCACTTACTAAAAATTCCCTATCACTTCTCCTGGAAGCATTTAAGTTATGTGCATTTGTGTGAGGATTTGGTGTTTTAAACAACTGTCTGCAACATCAACTCTGCCATCAACACTTCTCTGATCTAATTGTGCTGCAGATTTCCCCATCATTTTGCAGTTCATCATTTTGTGAGACCATGTCTTCTGAATCATTAAAACTCTGGGAAATGTTCTAGGCACTGGCACAAGCCCTCCTCTCTTTATTACACTTCTTCCCTCCTTTACTACCACTTTTCAGTTACCCAGCCACTGTCCTTTATATCCTCCTGCTTCTGCTGGAACAGGGCTGCTTCTCCAGCACAAGGCTGTGCTTCCAATGCACTCATCCTGCAACTTGCTCACAGCTGGTTCTCCTCCTCCTCTGTCACTCCTTCAGAGTATGAAACCAGCCATCTGTCATCAGTGAACCTCTCATATTCATTGATCTTCCCCAGCACATCAACCTGTCTTTCTAATTCCAGTCTCCAGCTTCTTAGTGCCATAGCAACTGGCTGTGCATGTACACATGCATGTGTGTGCATACACAGGGTATTGTTCTGCCTTTGCCAGTCCCCATGCTCAAAACACACAGCAACTGACAAAAAAAGTCTTTTTAGCTTTTTGTGTCTGAAACCAGGGCAAGGAGAGGATGACTGCAATTCAGTCACAGACAGTAATAGACAAATTGCACATTATTTCATGAAACAACAAAGAGAGAAGAACTCAAAAATAACCTGGAGCATCCCTGATTCTTGAGGAGCTGCATTTATGAGGAAGGAGCAGTGCCCATCCAAGCACTACAGCTCCTAGACAAGGTGCTGTGATGACCTACAAAGCTTCTTTTCCCTTCTAGCATGCAGTGCAGTGCAGGGTGGGGTACAGAAACAGAGCTGTGCACTCTCCTTTCTCTCTCTGACCAATATGGATCCATTCTCTTTTGACACCACCCCCAAATCTTCTTCTTACTCCACCTGTGGTGCTTTGTCTCACCCTTGGACTGTGGGCTCTTTTGCTGTGTTTGTACAGAGCCTGTTCAGTGGCCCTGCCTCATGGCCAGTGCTGATAGCCACAATGTAGTGAAAACCAACAAAAACAACAGTAATAACACTAATATCAACTCACTGTGAGGTCAGTCCTTCCACAATATAAGTAAAGCCAGAAGGAGCTACTATTCTTATATGGTTTAAAGGGTTGGGGGTTTTTTGCACCTTTTCTAATAGCTAAGCTTAGGTCCAGCTTATACTTGTGCCACTAACTCAACCCAGACTGTTCAACAGAGAAATCAGGCTGGCTGAAAGTAGCATCCAGGCTTTCTGGTTTCTTGGATCTATTTCTCTTAAAGGGTGCAATGAAGTCCTCTGTTTTATGCACATAGTCCTGCTAAATCAATCAGACCCTAGGATGACAGTGACTTCTGTTCTTTCATGGCACAAAGAAGTTTATGTTTTCAAAACAAAACAAAACAAAACAAAACAAAACAAATCTATGAAAATGTTATTAATCTTTTTTCACTTCCCCTAAATCATGCTCTAGTCTTGTGATTTCCCTACAGCGGATGACATCAGATTAAAACCTACAGAGGCAATACACCTCACATCAAACATCATGGGCCTGTTTGTAATTGTTGCAAAGTTCTTCTGTGTCAGCCTGGCTGCTGCATATGAACATGGTAACCCTCTGCAAAAAGTCACTGTGACATTTTTGGTAGAAGATATGAGCATATGATAAGTAGTATCTTTGGTAGAAGATATGCTGTGTATGATCAGGGGCTGATAGTTTCTTAAAACTTGGGTACTTTGTCTGAGTTTTTTCCCTCAAAATGCTAAAACTGGTTAAAACATATGATCAGTTTATCTTTGTCAAATTTCATCATTATGGTAAGACACCTTTGCTGTTGTATAATGGAAAGAGGAAGCATCTTGTAATAATACTCAAAGCCTTTGTTTTGCAAATCCATGCCTTGTTTTACTTTTTCTTGAACCTTGGCTAAGGCTAAGGTACATGTGATCTTAACTGGTACCTATGATCTTGCTAATTCACTTACAGAAATTAGGAGAAAAACACTTGGCCTATACGGAAGATGTTTCTTTTTATATAATCCAATTTATTCACCAGTTATATCCAGAAATTCTTGTTTCTCTGAGAAATTGTGAGGAAAAGGAATGCCCCCATTTAAGAATTCAAGCCTGTGTCTCAGCAAAGGCTTTGGTAAAAACCTCTCTTGGATTTCTTCCAGGTCCACCTCACCCTGCTTCTCTTACCTCCCACCATCTGCTCAGCACCCAGATCCCCACATTTGCAATGAAAAAATGCTTTGGTCTGCATGAATTCGAGTTGACTGGCTTCCCCTGAAGCCTAATTCCTTAAATGAAGTCTTTCACTGTCTTTATCTTTCTTCACAAGGAAAACTTCCTCCATATACTACCAGTGATATGTGGCTGCAAACCCATTTGCCTTAATGAGGTCAGCAGCTGCCTGCAGATGACAGAAAACTTGATTGCAGCCATTAGCCCATTACAACATGACAAACACATATTTTTAGTGAATATTTTAGCAAAAGGTGTTGGACTAACACTTCTGTAAAGTGAGGTTCTCTCTTGACCTACAAAACCACTCTTACACATGCAGTTTGCCCATTTCCCCCTGGTCTCCTACTCATGTATTTGGCAGTCCTGGGGGCCAGTTTCAGGCAGCCTGATTTCAGCTGCTTGTCTTTGTGCTTCTACAACTGCCTCTGATGGCAAGCACTGGTTGCATCTTGAGCTGGGTCAGGGAACTAAAAAGAAACAGGACAAGTCAAAGATTGTTTTCAAGAAAATTGTTTTGATTGTTTTCAAGTTCTTCTGAGCTTGTTCACCAGAGAATTGTGGGCAATGGCTGAGGGCTTCACGCTTCTATAACATTGTGGTCTTGGATGAGGTCCTGTAGAAGTTTTAACTAGTCTAGGACAAATTCTGCCACGTTCCACTACATCCCTGCTTCCCATGCTGTGGATTCCACTAAAGACAGTGTCACACATCCAGTAAGAAGCTGAGATTTCCCACTTATTTCTTAGAGCATTCTGATAGCTGGCTTTGTTTAAGACTGCATTTAAACAAATTACAATTCTTTGCTCCCCGTCCAGTTTCTTTCAATAAACTTCTTTTCAAATTTCTTTTATCATATTGAAGACTCTTTCTACAAAGTTTCTACCTGAGAAAAATCTGATTAATTTCAGCTCCTTCAATAAGTCTGAGAAATGCACTCATGTAACTTGACAGACAAAGATTGTCCATGCTTGCACAGGGTGTACTCAAGCAGTACTTGCAATAAAATACAAATGGGACAACCGAGAAAGAAGAGACAAGATCAAAAACTCAGTCATGACCAAGAATATTAAAGAAGCTTTAAGCAAGGACTTTACACAAAGTCATGATGCATAGCACTCACAGAAACATCATCTATGTCCACACCTAATCTTTCCAGCTTGGATCTGTTGAACCACCTCAGTCAAAACAAACAAGAGTCCTAAAACAGTTCTGACCAGTTAGAGAAAACTTTCCACAGTTCCTCTTAGGCCTGTATTGGATTTTCTGCTTGGAGGAACTGCAGGTGCATAATTAATTTGCCTAATGTAGGCAGCACATACCACAAGAGATGTTCCACCTGGTAGCCACTGCTGCTCCAGAAGGGTTTGGTCTCTCGTTATCATGCCAGCTGGCCCCAAGGAAATATCTCAAATAAACATGGGTGTCCCAAATGGCAGAACAAGACTGAGTTTAAGCAACTGAATTTCTCCCCTGTGCTTCAGTGCCTGTTGAAGTACAATGTAGCTGTGTGGGAGAGAACCCTTTCACCTTTGTTTCCAGGCTCAGATATGCGCTGTAGCAATGGGCACACACAGAAAACCACAGGGAGATGTGCTATAACAAGTCACGCCAAGGGCTCTTTCACAACTCCCCAGCCAAGTAAAACTGCACAACAAGAGATTTGGGAACTGATTCTTCTCTGCAGTTGCAATTCACTCTCTTCCTCAAAGGCTGAGCATGCCAGAAATTGAGCCAGCCCTCGTACCCTGAATACTTGTTTGGCTCAGGCCCAGCCATCACAGAATGAAACAGGGCCTTCTGCTGAGCAGGGTCAAGACTATCTCTGCACTGCCCTTGCTTCTCAGGGAGTCTCTCCAGAGATTGTCCTCACTTTCTGTCACATTGGAGCAAGGATGATCTCAATGTCTTCAAGCACAGCACTGATGTCTTAGGGACACAGGGTCTCCCAGTCAACTGCTTCCACCCTTAAGCAGCAGTGTTCAGCCTTACAGTTCCCAGGAGTCTGGTTCATCACCTCATGCATGGACACAGGCTTAAGTGGAGTGCTGTCTACTGAGGATCAGTAGCAGCATTACAGTGCCTCAATTCTTTCCCTATCTTCCCACACACTTATGCTTCCCTGCACATTACAGAAAAGTTTACCTTTCGTCATTCCCAGCTGTTCCTCTACCTCACTTTCCTGTCAAAGTCGGACACACAGCCGAGCAATTCACGGAAATAACCTCCCTGCAGCAACCTTCACCCAGAAGTGCACCTATAACTGATGAACACTGCTAGGATCGATGGCTCAGGGAAAAGAGAGAAATATGTGGGCTGTGGGTGCACGAAACGAAGAGCTGATGGATGGCATAGATTGGTAAACAATTTAATTGCTTTTTCTTTTTTGCTGTAGAGGAATATGCAGTTTAGCAACCTTAGCTCAGCTACGGAGATTTTGTGTGTGTGCAATAACATATATAATTAAATATAGGTATTTGCACACTGAGTTCTGCATTATTTAAAAACTCCATTGTAGAGTATATTGTAGAGTCATACTTCATTTCCACCTATAGAGAATAAACCATGTAACTCACGTGGGTGCCAGAGATCTCCAACAACTAGTCTTTCTAAACCCTGGAGGGAATGCTAAATCGAGCTGAAAACTTTCATTCCAGCATTGTGCATCCACTTTTCCCGTTAACCTGTTTTTCCCTCAATCAGAAGATTTTGGGTTTGCTCCAGGCAATACCTTCTCAGGAAGAAGAAAGTATGTGATGTGATTCCTGTTCTGATTTTAAAAGCTATCCAGAAAGAAAGTGTGGGAGGACACAGATTGCATAACAATGATCTTTTTAAAAAGGGAAAAATCCACTTCTGTTCTGAAGATTGTAGGGGCTCAGGGATTTGTTGCACTCCGATATCTAGAGTCATGAGAGGAGATAAACACCTAAGTAGAGAAGTCAATTTGGTGTATGAAAGATGGGACCTTCTATCTTCCATCTGCTTGCAGAGGCTTGAACCTATGCATTTTCATTTCCACAGCTTTGTGCTGACCAGCGGTCCATAAAGCAGGCTGGGATGCTGGGGATACTCTGTTAAAGCTGTTCCACTACACATGGAAGACACTGATATTCACTTGGCTGGAGGAATAAGGGAACATGACTTTAAAATTCCCTGGTCATATCAGAGTCCTAGCCAGGGACTTGGATTAGATGAAGCAGACGTGAAACTTAGGGAATATCTTCTTGTATTTAATTTCAACACAACACATAATTGATAAGAACTGAGGTGTCCACTCAGAATTGTAAGACTATTCATGTACAGTAAAGTCAGTAACTTGTACCTCACTCTTACAGCTCAACACTTTGCTTAAAAGACTTCTGATGTCAAAACCTCTAAAAGAGGCAGTCTGAAGTTCCTGGATGAAGAAAAAACCTTGCAACTTCAGCCTTTGGCCATCTGATCTTTGAGATGGTCAGCACTTCTGGTTGTACTTTAAAGGTACAGGGATGGAAAGACTCACTGGTTAATAACATGAAACCAGGCCTGGAAGCACCACAGTGCTCCAGGGAATGATACACAGTAGCAGTAAAAACTCAAGTAATAGGGCAGAAAAATACTGTCAGATGAGGAAATGTTTGTGAGAATTGGGTCTTGGCTAAACAGTTCATTAAATCCTTCATAGTCCCATCATTGTTTCCCGTTTCTTGTCTCAGTTCTGTCTTGGCCAAGAACAAGCGGCTGTAAAGCAATTTCCCCGAACCAAGAATGCCAAAATACTTCTCAGTTCTAGTACATCATTTCTATTTTACTTTGGATTTGATATGAAGTGGTTGTTTTTATGTGAGTGAAAGAATGTGAACAGAGGATGAAATCAAAGTGTGGTAGAAGTAGCTACAGCTGCCTTAGACTCCGGGGAAAACAGTTCAGTAGGAACAGACATAAAGTCATAAAAGAAGGTATGAGAAAACAGCCAAAAAGTCTCCAGTGTTGGTTTGGCTGACAGAGATTGCACAGAACTCTTCCCACAGAAAACTGCATGTGCCAACCCCTTTAGCACTCCTGACTTACAGCTAACATGGGTCATCAACAGACAATTCATTTTTGGACAAATCATGATAGATTTCCAAAGCTATGTGGAGGAGGAGGAGGACTGAGCAAAGCCTGCATGTTAATCATCATTCTGACAAAAGGCATCTATTTGATCTTTAATACTTGGTCACAGGCTCCGTGTGACACAGTGGACGTTGCAGAGAGATGATGAGTGTGGATCTTATTTCATTATCCATGTGCTCATGTGCACGGAGAGACTGTTCATGCAGCCATCTGCTCTCACTGTGCAGTCATGCAACAGTTTTTCACATCTTTGTCTTCTGATTGGCCTTCTTTCACTCTAATTTTCTGTCTTGTTTGAGCTGAGAAGGACAAATGACTAGAAAGCAGTGCTTGCTTTTGTCTGTCAGCTCACGGTATCACAGTAGTGTATTTATACCAGTAGCAGCTCTAAAGCAATTTGCAAGTATGAAACGGGACAGAACAGCCTTAGAGGATCTCCAAACACGCTGAAGAGAGCTATTTTTGCTTTTTTTTTTCCCTTTCCACCTGCACTCTGTGTTGTTATATATGCTTAAAGAGGAGTCAAAAATAAAAGCAGGGTATACTAACTCTTCAAAGCTGATAAGTGATATGGAACAACCTGTATTTTGACTCTATTAATCCTGTCTTCCACCTCATAATAATAAGTAGATACTGTCCCTCATCACACCTCCTGCTTCTGTTTTGCAGCCAAAACCTTCTCTGGTCCCCAGTTGGTGCGTACAAAAGTGCTGGTACAAATAGTACCTTCATACATTTGAGGTCATTCTTACCAGATGTTAGAACTAATTAGTGCTTTCACAGCTTTTGGGCTTCTTTGCTGGCCACTGCACTTGGTCTAATAGTTAAAAAAAAGCAGGTTTGCATGCTGAAGTTCCTTTTCAGCCCAACAGGCAAAGCCTTTGAGGGTGTTTTGTCTTTCCCACTCTATATCAAAACCCTGCATCTTCTCCAACATCCAACCAATCTCAGCTTCATCTTGAAACAAAAAAAACGTACCAAGAAACCCAAGCTGAGCACATAGATTTGCCTGAAAAAAATTGGCTAGACAGGGACCCAATGGGACATCCAGGAGCAGTCTATATTCTTCTCACTCCATGCATTTTTTGTGCTGGATAGACAACTCGCTATCAACCTGTATGCCAATTGCTTTAAGGAGAGGAAAGGACAAGCTGAGGGATGAAAAGAGGCAGCCATACAGTTATAATTCAGACTTTCATAGAGCTTTTAGACTCAGATGCTCCTGAAATTCATTTATAAAATCATGTGAACTTTCTCACTGAAGGAATATCAGCAGTGATACCATTGTGGGGGAAAGAAAAGATCTCAAGCTTTGAAAATATGACCATAAGTGCTTTGCTGAATAGTGTTCAAGTGGGTTTGAAACTAGGCAAAATGAGTTTGTCTGTCCCTACTTAAAACCACAGATTAGATAAGTATGAAAATATTTTCCCTGCTAAGCTATCAGCATTTGGCTTCTCTTTTAATTATAGTCAAATAATGTAACAAAGGGCAATTTCCATAACATTTATTCTAACAATTTCTTTCATTTTACATCACAAAATTATTCTGAACTTTTATCAGGACATGTACAACACCTACTACTTTGTACTTTACCTTGATGCTGATGCCTCTGAAAGAGCAGTAAAAGGGAGATACCTGTTAATTGCCTCACACCTTGTCTTCAGAGAGCTGTTCAGAAAGACTCTGTAATTCTTGCACACCTTGTACACTTAAATACAACTGCACAGCCATCTCACAATCTGAAATCACTTGATTTCTGACAATGTGTTGGCTCTATTGTCTTAATTTCCACTTTCAGTCTAGCATTTCTTCACCTGTACATACACTTGATTATCCATATAAACAGCCAATCCTGAGAATCACATCAATTTTCCTCACTAGAAGACTATTCCAAAAAATGATGAAGACCAACCACTTGTGCTAGCCCTGAGCTGTGTCCTGTTTTCTCCCAAAATTTGAATCAGATGCTTCATCTGACTCTGAACAAATAATGGTTCACATTTCACAGATGGAGTCTTAATTCAGTTGTCAGAGAATTTTAAATTAACAGGGAAATGCTTAGTGAAAATATTAATGGCATCTTTTTTAGGGGAGAACATTTGAAACTAAAGAAATTATATCCTTGAAACAAAAAGGAAGAGTGAAGGGTCTTCTACATTATTATTTAGAGAAATGTCATAGAAAACCAAAGCATGAAATATTTATAAACTCTGCTTTGAAGACCCCTATAAAACTGCTACTGAGTTTCTTTAAAATGAATATGCAGTCCATGATTTCAAAGCTTACTGTATTGGATCCTCAAGGTCTTTTAAAACAATTCATTTTCACTTCAGACATGAAAGGGAAAAATGAATGTAACAAGTCTCAAAGAAAGCTTAAATCTTTGCATTTCAGGTTATGGTTATGGTTTTGGTTTGCTCTTTTTTATTGATCATTTATGTACTAATTCTAAAATGCATTGCTCATATTTGATGTCATACACTAGAAAAATAGTTCATCTAGGCTACATTTAAGGAAATAACATATATTTTTTAAACTCATAAAATTAATTTGGAGAAGTTCCTGTACTTAAAGAAAAAACGTCCAAACCACATTGTTCAATATTAGCAATAGTGCCGTCTAGTAGATGTCTCCTCAAGAAACTTTTGATCTTAAATGTTACTTTTATTGTTGTTAAAGCTGAACCCTATGTAATTGTCCCCTTCATTACAGTAAGAACAGTGTCCCTCACACAGCCTGAGCCAGTGGCAATAGACTTGTTAAAAGCAAAATGTTTTATGTCAGGTCTGTAAAAAGGAATGAAGGAAACATTTAAATTTGAGACAAAATCTCCCATTGCTGCATTTTCAAAGAAAAACCAATCACTTGCAAGACAAATCATCATTTTTCCTCGGCAGACAGGGATTTTCTTTCTGAAAGGATATTAAACTCCTAAAATGTTATGCCGTATCTGAAGCCCTGAACTCCTCTATTCAAAGCACAACATCAGAGAAGCAGTAGTTCTTTGTTTAATGAAAACAAAATCCCCAGAAAACTAGGCCTGTTCATGCTCCCTTCTCTGAGTTTTCTTCGGAGCTTTAAGATATTTTTCTGCTGATGATTTTGTGCATTTCCCTCTGGAAGGCAATGATTTATTTTTCCATTTTCTGAAAGGAACTGGAGTGAACATGGCTGTTTATTTTTCTACTTAGATAGTGCCTTACCATGCCAAGACAACTCTGAGCACCAGCCTCATCAATTAATATCAGCACCACTCTGAGAATGGTGTTTGCTAAGAAACTGTTGCTACAGAACAAGCAAAATGAGGACAAAACATTGGGCCAAGAGCTAGAAGAGGCAGAGGGGAGCCAGGATCTGTGGACGCTGGCCCAGGGAGCACAGACCGGGTAGTGCTGTCTCCCTGTCACACTCCCCCCGCCCTGCAGACCGCCCCCCCCTCCCCACCACCACCTCCTGGCTTTGGGCTCTACACCTGGGTGGGAGGGGCTGTGCTGGGATGCCATTCACACACCATATGGAGCCTTCCTCCATGTGCAAACCAGCATAGCTGAACGCTGATTCAGCTGGGGCTGTGAAACCGCACCTCGCAAGGCATCTGTGGCGCTTTGGGACATCCCTGCATCTAACCAGGGGAGGGCCAGCCTTGGAAGAGGCTCCCAGAAACAGCTCCATGCACCAATTGCCCTACTCATATTTAATAAAAGAGAGGGGAAATAGCAAGTTCACCTTCCCAGGTTACACATGGGATACACTGCAAGCTGTAATTACTCCTGCTGAAATGCTGCTGCACCAGTGGCATTTGGACAGAAAGTGAGCGCTCACTGTGTCCTTTGCCACAGTGCTTTTTTCCTCATCTGGATGGAAGGAGAGAGGTTGCTCAGTGGACTGTCTTTTCTCTGTATTAGAACACATGTACAACCCCAGTTATGCCTCATCCATGTATTTCTTTTCCTCTGTCTGTGGTCCCATATTCCTGCAGCAGACCCACCAGAAGTGCTACATAGTGACCTTTAACAATTGCATTGCTTGATCTCCATAAGTGACAGACTGAGTTACCCTTTTTATGCCATCTGCAGTGGTGAATAGCAAAGAGAAAACTATGGACTTTGACCAGTGAGACAAAAATGCCTTTTTGGGCCATAATTGTGAGTGTGGGCCATAACTATGAATGATGACAATCAACTGCTCATGGAGGAGTACACAGTCTAACCAGCAAGGCGAACAATATAAACACAAGCAGAGAGAGGAGGCAGGGCAGGAGGGGAAAGAGGCTAAAAAGCTGGAGTAAATTATTTATTTAAGAACCCACAGGAAGGTACAAAAAGAGGCAGAGATAAGACTCATTTCATACCTCCCAATTCAACGTTCTGTGTATTGTAGTACACAGGCCGGGATGTTTTGCTGCTATAACACACCACTCATTGTACACTTCAAAGCTGATACTAGTATTTTCTCTGCCTCTTTACATGATCCCATAAAAAGGAACCTCTCTGCCTGAATGTAAAAACTATCATCAGGCATGCAGTTGACCAAATTCTGCCCAGATGTTGCAGCGTGGTTGCAAACTAGATGTCAGCTGTTCTTTTTGCTGCTCACCATGCAGTCAGCCTGTTCATCTGGCCATATGGAAGATCCATGGGAAAAAAAGAATAGCTATTTGTGCATTGGTATTGAAAGTCAGAATAATACAGCCTTTAAGATTTAATGGGTACTCAAGCTGGCTTACAAATAACCTGCTTTGTCTGCATTATTTTGTCTATGTCTTTCCTTATGAAAAACAAAGAATAGAAAAGAAAGATCAAAGATTTCAAAAGCAGCTTTGTTTTGAAAGCCAAAATGCCTTACTCCCTTCAAACAACAGGGAAAGGCTTCTATGCACAGCTTCAGTCTCACACTGCAACTTGGCCTGCCTGCTGCAGTAGATGACGCCTCCACAAGGAGTATTTCAACTCCCCGTGCCTCCCCCACATCCTCTCCTTCTCCACAGACATGGAGCCCAGAAAAGTTTGAGGTTCAGTCCTCTTGCCAGCCTGCCTGGAAAGCCTTCTGCACGGTGGAAATAGCAGCAGTTCCCGAGGGAAGGGGAACACACAAATTATGAGAAATGGATATTTCCTGTTAAACAGGATAAGGCAGAAGTTTGTAATATGATTCCCAGATATCACTGAAGACAAGAGGAGATCTGAGGTGGAAACTCAAGCTTTTCATCACACCACAGTTGCACAGTACAATGAAGCTCACAGCTCATATGCTGGAGGTTGATGTCATGCAGCCACCAGGACTTAGGTGAGCTGGAGTTGCAGCTATGCCAGTGGTGGGATTGGGGTGGGGAAGAAGCTTTTGGAGGTTTGGGCACTGCAAATGTAAGCAGTTAGATTGGGTACCTACAGACCATGCACACCCAGGGGCAACTCAGAATGCCTCAGCTGGGCTGGCATCAGTACTCAAACGCTTACAGCACTGCCTGGAAGCCTCTTCTATCCCTGTTGACTCTTTGGGCAGTCTACACTCAGAATTTAAGCACTAAATTCACAGTTTAAAGCTAAACTGTGAAAAACCATTTCCTTCTTTATAGACAATGCCTCACCGTGTCAAAAATCTGTTCTTCTAACCCCAGGGATCTGCAGGTACCAAACTCTCTGAGATACAGCCTTCAGCTGTGCCTGGCTTGGGAAGCAGGGTCTGTCCAGAACATCTTCGCACGTGTGAGCACCTGTTTGTACGCAGTTTTCTGCTTTGCATGTGAAAGCCTGAGCCTGTGCACGGCCACACGGGCGCAACTTCAGACGTTTGATAATTTGGCCCTGGCTGCGCTGTCAGCTGCTGTCACTTTCTGTTTAGCGCAGCGTTCATAAGGCAGCAGCTAATGGGGCGGGAGCATGGGGAGGAATTCTGGCAAAGACAAGTCGCCGGGATATTTATTTGGCCGTCCTTATGTAAAAGAGTGCAAAAATGGAGCAGTAAAATATTGTAAAACTTAAGCTGATACTTCCACTAATTCGAAGTGGCAGTTTTTAAATAGGGTTGCTTCTGTTTGTCACTTTCAATCATAGAATGCCGATAGTGGTACTTAGAAGGACTTAATAGTCTTAAGAAAATAAACTGCCCCCCTCCCCCCAGAGCAGAACAAACAGAGCCATATTGTCATGCCTTGAGATACATCAAGGGTGCCGTGCGGGGCGGGGATGGCTGCGCGCTTCCTCCTCGGCCGACGCAAGCGAAAGTGACAACTTGTCAACTCTCTCGTCCTGTTCACTTTGCATCCTGCTCCGTTTCTTGTGCTCTCTTGCCTTTCCTTGTCTGCTCTTCCCATTTCCACTCCTGGTCTTCAAAAGAAAAGGGCACTCCCGTGTCGGCAGCTTTTAACTGCATTTTATTTGTGCACACCCTTTTCCTGAATTAAAAATAACTCCTTTCCCTGACTAGTTTTCACATGTTCACAAGACTTGTACCTTAAGTGAAGTGAGGCACAGGCATGACTTAAACTTACTGAGGGAGGAGAGCCCTTTTGCCAGGTAGGGAAAGGCAGAGTGGCAGGCAATACTGCTTCATGCCCCGCACACAGACCAAGCCAGAAACAGGCAGCAGACCTGCCATGAAGCAGGAGGCTCCCATGCCATGTCCTCTTTCCCAGCAGCAGGATGAATCCATGCCATTTGTGGCTGTTATTGCAAAGCCCCTGCAAAATGACAGCCAGGGCCTTGCCTGGACTAATCCTGGTCTTGCTAAAGGGCCAAGCATGTGCTGCCTACTCAGGTTTACACTACATGGGGGTCACTGGGCAGCAGCAGCCGTAATATCAGAAGCGTACTACATTTTTCACATGCCCACCTCTTATTCTGCATTACACACCCTGTTCCACTCACGCTGACTGCAACAAAGTGCAAATCCAGTACCTTCTGGGGATGGGCTTCCCAGATTATGGTGAGGGAGGGGAGGCTCCTCTCTGCCTCGAAGGATGTGCACAGATAAAACCCAGGTACTCCCTCTTTAATATCGTTTGTCAGCTCCCTCCATGACCTGTTCAGAATCACTGCCCGAATGACTTTGCCAAGCAAAGGCAACAGAGTCAAACCAGCAGGGACTGCTGTAGGAAACCTGCAGGCAGCAAGCAGGGGGGCACGGGGAGGGGGGTGTCCCTCCAACACTGCCGAGGAGCTGTCTCAGTATGGAGAGCATGTTGGGAGCGCTGGCGAGAGACTGTGCAGCCAGGAAACACAGAGTTCACCTGAGAGAGGACACAGGGGTCACTCCAAATCTCTTTCACATCCAACCTCTTCAACTAATAAAAAACAAACGAGCAACAATAACAACAGCAACCAAAAAAAATGTTGTACAATTGAACAAAGATTTCATTTGAATCAGAACAGAGAGAGGCAGATTTATTTTCCAGAGTGAAACTCGGTCTAATAGCTAAGATAAGAAAGTGTGTGTGTATGTGTGTGTGCGTGTGTGCAAATCCAGGAGGGGAAGTCAGATAAGAAAGAACGATTAAGTTCTTGCATGAAAGTAGTTAAGCTGTCATCTTAAGCTCACTCTGTCAGAATTATTGCTGTTTATTCATAAGAATACTTAGGAACAGATGTTCACCTGGCCAAGCAAACCTCCTGAAAGGAAGATACACATATGTGGCAGTGATCAGAGTGTGCTCTGATTCTTAGAAAAAAAGTTTTGTTTCCTGGTATTGATTGAAGCATAGTAGAAGAGTGAAAAGGAGAAAATAAAAGGTAGGTGGAAAGGAAAAACAAAGGGAAAGAGTGCAAAGATACAAAAAGGAGCCAAGGTGAAATTACAAAAGCTAGGGGGAATTCAGGGACATTTCTTGAGCATCAGGAAAAGCATTTGTAAGGACAATAGCTACACAAGAGACAGCATAATTAAAAGAGTACAACTAAGAAAAAGAGTTGAATTTCTTTTCACAGTTTCTTTCTTCGTGTTGTTTCAAGTTAGCAGGAAAAATGTGCAAGCAGCGTCCATTCTTCTCTACTTCCTAATGTATTTTCTTTGCTTAGTCTTTTGTCTTATTCATCTAATGGATTTAGAGCATTGGGATTCTTTTGTGTTGAAGTTTCATGAATCAGCCTGTCTGCTACAGCCTGGGACAAGCACATCCTCCAAACACAGTCCAGAGTATAAACCAAAGAAAACAGAAGAGACAAGAAAGACACAGACTCATGGGTACCTTAGAGGTAAGAGGGATTTCATCCTGTTCCATTTCTAAAGGGCTGCTCGCTGCAGTTTGGGGCTGTCCAGGGCACAAGCTACCAGAACAAGTAGAAAAGCAAAAACTCAGAGGGGAACTGGGAATGAGGGAGGTGATGCAAGGCTGAAGAAAGATTAGGGGCAGCTGCATTAACTGGGGTCCTACTCCCTCTGAACTCACCATCTGGCAGCTCCAGAGGTGCAGGGCAAGGAGAGCCTGAGGGAAGGTTCCCTGTTTGGCATTTCTCCTCATCCAACAGGGAAACAGGAAACTCTGCCCCACCAGTAAAGGATGTTTGGGACCTGCATAATACTATGGGGAACATGCAGTGGCCATGTTCACATTTAGTATCTTTTTTAATGAAAAAAGCTCATTATATTATGGTATTGCATAATCATCCCTGCAAGATACCACTTCTTCAATTATTACTTTGCAAGGATCCTATTAAAAGGCAATAAGCCAAACTGTAAGTTAATTTTGAGTGTTTTTTTCACCCAGGCAGATCCTCTCGTGTTCAGAGCAATGGGTGACAAAGCTATAGCCTAAACCATGTCAAGCTGTTCTGTATACTCTGCAGTCAGTCGGATATTCCTTCTGCTGGAAAGATCACTAATTATTCAGTCAGCATTTGCCTGAATAAGGCCTCAAGATTTGGTCCTAAGACAGCAAATGTTCCTTCTTGATTATTTTTGCAAATTAAATGAGAAGAATTTAGAAAGAGAGCATATGAAGCTTATTTGTAAGACAGATGTTTAAACGGACTAGCGGCTTCCCAGTATCCCTCTAATACTTATACCCAGTACCAAAATATATTTCTTTAGCCTTTATAATGACATGGGAGTACTTAAGACTTTACTGGATAGAACCCTGAATGGGTTTACAGGTCAAGAAGCACAAAATTATTTATTCTATTAATAATATTTTACAGCAGATTCAGGAATTTTGGAGTGGACAGAATTTTTCAATTAATAATTTGTTCACTGAGAAATGCAGTTTTGAGTCAATCAAAAGTATTTATTAAAGAGTCTCGAATGGGGGAGGGGTTTTTTTTAATATCTTATTTTGAAATCGTCTCTTATATCATCTGACCTAAAAAGAATACTTCCTTTTGAAGTATTATCTTTTGAGGGTGCTTGGACTAAGAACTGAAAATCCCAGGTACTCCTGCAGCTCTGAGCCACCCGAACCTTTGAGCTGTCTTGGGGCATGACTGTAACTTCCTTACTAAGCTTGGGGTACTGCACTCCAGCAGGAATGGGACAGATGTGTGCATGGTCCCTCCCCCCACCTTTCCAACCTACCTCACCTGCTCACAGGAGCCTCTGAGGTGTGTGAGATGTAACAACCGTTAGCGCACAGGTTAATGAACATACACCACCTTTCTTTCCAGCCCAGCCAGCAGCAACAGTCATAACAGATTTCACGATATGGCATATCAGAATTGTAAAGCAATAATTTGTTAGCTCTGGAGTGAAGTCAAAATATTACTCAGCAATGTTAGGAGTAGCAAGTGGTATCTGAAAAATATTAGGACGCTAATATAGATTCATTAGCTTTTACTTAATACAGTTTTTTCTGAAAAACAATAATGTAAATAATGAGGCAATTTGTATAATTTTTTCTCTTTGTGCACCTTCCATATAAGTTTCTGATCTGTTTACGGATCCAAAGATGATTTTCCCAATTGCCAACTCTGCCATGGCATCCTGAGACTTGAAAATCTATCTGCCACCTCTCTGCTAGTAAGAACCTCAGCACTGATACGACTTCCACTACTCAGACTTTTCCTGGGATCTGCTGCCGACTTGGAGGCCCAAGGCAGATTTGCTCACTCTTCCACAGCTGCTTTGGATGTTGACACACCAACAGATTCTGCCACAGGAGATCTAAGGAGCCCTCCTAAAATTTGGCACAGTTTTCACTACAATGACTACAAGGCCACTATTTTCACGTGGCCACTTTTTTACATTTTAAACCAAAAACATCTTTTTACAGGGAACAGGAAGAACATACACCAGGTCTTTGGTCGCTGTGAAGTTTTATTAAACTCAATGAAGTTCCACCAGCTTGCACAAGCTGAGAAGTCATCTCACAAACCAAGGGAACAATCACCATGAAGCAACATATGAGACCTTTTTTAGGCTCAAACTTCCAAACGCTGTTTGTGCAATCTTGGTTGAAGTGAGTCATTCTTCCAACACTCACAGAGCTCCAACACACTCCAAGACACATAATGAACTTGTCCAGGCTCAGAACATTTGACACTGAATCTGTCACGGATCAGATTACTTCACTGTCCTACTTCTGAAAACATGGGGACCTTATCTTAGCATTCTTATGTGCCCGTCTTGAAGAAGATAGCCAGGGCTGTCAGCGTGCAGAGGTGATGGCTGATGCTCTGCTAAGGGGATGGCACTCCCTGAGAAAGAATTCCTGGGACCCAAAGATGTAGACAACCTAGATACATGTTGTTTGCAATTGCTAGCAAAACCAGAAACTTCAGTTTATTTCTCTTCATATTAGTTCAAATAACCGGATTTTTAATTCTGGACAGTAATCATGCAAAAAAAGTGTATGCCCTCTGTAACATTGCTGCAATAAAAAGGATAAATATTGAAATTCTGAATGCTTTTTGTCATAGAATTACCACTGTGTTCTTTAAAGGTTGACCCAAAGGGCATATTAAACCAATTTAAAAAGTGAGGAAAGCCAAAGGAAAAAAATGAAATTTTTAAAGGGATGTTTTGTTAGACACACAAACACAGATGAGCTTTCATATATCTCTGAGATGATATCTTTTCCACAACCATTCAAACCACTGTCTTGCAATTCCCAGCAGTCCAGCTGATGCTGTGGTTTTCTCCAGTGTGGAGAACTAAGTCTTATCACTTCCTGCCTGTTTTGAGCCCTCTCCAACTTTGCTTCTTCCAGAAGCAGTGTTTCTCAGCCCATTCTTGATAAGACCAGGGAGGGGAAATGGTCTGGAGGAAGAAGAGGCTATCATGGCATTTGAATTTCCCAAGAAATTTCTTCATGCAACATTTTTAAAGGCTTGTGAACAATCCCTGTAACATCCTGACCCTTTTTTCCTTACTGATTAGTACATCAATGCTGGTCATTTCCTCTGCCTCCCCCCATCCCTCTTTCTTATGCTACCTAATCCACCTATTGTGGTTTCATTTCACTCTATCCCCTCTCCCCTTTGACCTAGATTCCATCCATTTGCAAATGCTTTCTTTGATATCCACACCAGTTCTTTATCTACTGATGTACCTCACATCCAAACCTGCCTACCAACCTAAGAAGCCATCTTTTGTGTGATACCAGATCAAAAAGGTTTCTTGAGGATCACATGAGTTATACCCAGGCCTATCCTCTGCCAGTCTTTCATACCTCCCCTTAAAAACTCCAGTAGGTGATCTCTTCTATGCACCTACGAGACAGTATCTGCTATAATAGTCTCTCTTAGTCTCTTTCCTTTCTTTGTACCCTGATTTATGATTTTTAAATTTTTTAAATGATTTTATTATGATCATTTTTCTCTTCCAACTGCTACAATCAATCAAACCCATACACATGCAATTTTCCAGATCTTCCCTAGACATATTTGTGAAGTACCAGCTGAATTTCCTGTAGTCTGTGATACTGGTACTGTGGAAAATGCCAAAGCATCTTTCTCTTGCTGCACAACTGTGCTTCTGAAGTAAAACTTCCCTGTTATCTTGCCGAGTGCCATGCTTGTGAAGATAACCTTGAACACGTTAATGGACCATAAACCAATACTTATCTGACACGGCAGATAGTTGGAAACTGTATCTCTGAGAGGTGTGGACAGCCCCATTCCCCTCACTGGTGTGTTAATGCTGAAGCAAAAATTGACAATTTAAATTTCAACATTATTAATGATTCCACTGATGATCATTTTAGCAGAAGCATCCAGCCAATGCATTTACTCCACAATCCCAAGCTGCCTCCCGTGCCTTCCCAGGTGCCAAAAGCTCCAACTGTCCCCTACCCAACTGCCAAAGGCTTCAGCTTCCCCATGGCAACTCCTACAATGCAGTTCTGCATTGTCGTTACAACGCTGAACCAAGCAGGGAGCGAACGTCAGGAAAATAGCATCAATTAAATTGACTTCACTATCAAAATAAATAATACTAATTGTTTTATTCATTTAGGTACTTAGTTGAGTAAACTTTTATATAAATTTAATTTAAACAAATCTGCTATTGCACTGCAGGCTGCTTCACCAGAAGGCTGCAGGACTAAGGATGCTGCCAAATAATTGAAGTCCAGTTTGTTGCAGAGTCCATAATCCCCAGAACAGAAATACTGCTTTAAGAAGCTAACTCCTACATTATATGCCACTTTTTTGTTTTGGTTGTTTTGTTTTGTGGGTTTTTTTGTTTTATGTGAACACTTTTGATGCAATCCACAGCAAGGTGACAAACTTTATGCCACCAGACCCTTCCCATGAGGTCCATAGAGCCCTTGGAATCCACGGAAGCCTGAAATCTGTAGCCTTGCAGCTCTCTCCTTGGCCATGTATTTTCTTACAAAACAGGGTCTTAAATGTGCCTGCCTGGGGTTATCCTACCTTTCTTGATGTTTTCTACTGGAAACAGACTGCTTCCCATCTGAACAAGTTATTTTTCAAATCTTCAGATATTCTAATTTCTTAATAACCTGTTCTGGCATGATTCTGCTTTCCTTTAGTGTTTCTTTGTCCTCTCTAGGGAAATTTGTGCTTGTTTCTGACACCTGTGTCTGCCACCATTACCTTCTTTTCAGAGCATAAGAGCAAGAAGTGCATTGAATATTTTAAGCAATACCTGAATTTCTTTTCAATAATTTTTCTCTGCCATGTCTTAAAGGCCCTTCTGTCTCTTTCATAGGCCTCTTTTTTCTTGTGTACTTGAAAAAAGTCATCATTTTTCACAACCTCCTGTGCAATCTTTTTTTCATTCTCCACCTTTGCTTTTCTTATAATTTTTATTACTTTCTGAACTTCACATTGTAATCTTTCTGGTCTGCCCCTGTACTTGATGTTTAATACCTCACGTATGCCTCTTTCTTACACTTGATTAATTGAGGGTGGGCTTGTTCATCATAGTGTGAATGTATTTCTTTCAAGCCTGCATATCAAATGGCCCTTGGGTATATATTAATTTCAGTTCTGCACATTTTCAGTTTCTCATCAATGTTCTTGTCCTCTCCATTACTTTTCATTCAGCTCCTCCCACAGACTTCTGAAACTCACTCTGAAATTTTGGAAAATCACCTGCAAGCCCAAAAGAAAAACTTAAGACATGCAACACCATTGTGACCATGTTACCCTGGGTATACCAAGCTCTCAGCAAATTTTGTGCCTTTTCTAAGCCTAAGATCAGCAGAGATCAAACTGGAAGCAGAAGCACCTTGTGGGCTGAGGGTGTCTTCAGCCAGAGAAGGACCACCAAACTGGAGCACATCACTGCACTGCCCTTTCTGGGACTGCTGTACTCTCTCCACATGTGAGGATGTGGACAACATATCAGCCAAACTCATCAGTGTATCAAGGAGATGCACACCCAGTGCCTTGTTTGCATCACCAAAGTGGAAGAAAACAAGTTCGCTGAGTCAAGGCTGTGTCCTGTGACCTGTCCTGAACTACTTCAGATCACCTTGTCTCAGAGCTGAAATGGGAAGTCATTGAAATAAAATTTTGAAATGTCTTTAAATCTGCATCATTTTCAGCAGTGATGTCCAACAGACATATTTAGAGCATAAAATAATAATAAAAAAAGATTTTATTATAAATCTAGATTTTTATCTCCACTCACTCCCGCTGAAAGCAGCTGTGTCAATTATGGGATCTGGGAACTGCTGAACAAGGCAGCAGACATGGGCTTCCACACAGGGCAGTTCACGCCTGTTGTCCCTGTAGGTGAGGCTCCTCTCATCTCCTCCAGCTCCACAGACAAGATGCAGCACCCAGAGATGCCCTGAAGACTGGGAGCCTCCCATGAGGGCCTGTAAGGAACAAGCAGCACCCACTGTCTGCAGCTCCTTCATGCGTGATAGATGGACTAGCTGTCATGAAAGTGATTTAATATTTACAAAGTCTTTTGCAATATAATAGGGACTGGTTTTCTTTTTAGATACAATTTTCTGTAATAGATACTGCTCACATATACAAACCACGACCCTGGCTATCACAACAGCTGGGGTGAGTTGGTCAGGAGCTGCTGGTCACTGCTCTGGGACCGGCTGGGCTTCAGTCAGTGGCAGGTGAGAAACTGTGTCATCGGTCTCTTGTTGCTCAAGAGTTTTTTGTCTGATTCTCTCTCCTTTTCATTACTATTGTTATTGTTACAGTTATTATCAATATTATTATTAGTAGAAGTAGTAGTAGTATTTTATTTTACTTTGCTTCAACTATTAAACTGTTCTTTTCTCTACACATGAATTTTACTTTTTTTTTTTCTCTGATTCCTCTCCCTATTCCAGTGGGGGAGGAGCGAGTGAACAGCTGAGTGGCAGTTAGTTGTCAGCTGGGGTTAAACCACAAAACTTATTATAAGATTATTACGTGTTTTATAGATGGGCACATAGAGTACAAGCAGTAAAAATATCCCAACTCTTGTAAATGTATGTTGCAATTAAGGCCTTTCCCATATACAGATAAAACAGACCTTTTGATATATTGTGAGTTCAGTGAAATGGCTCAGAACAAAAGAAGTTCATCACATAATTGTATCTTTGCAAGAGTAGTAAAAATTTTTACCACATATAAATATTGTTATGCTATTTCTTATGGTAGATGGCACAGTATCAACTAAATTTTCAGCTTCAGAATAATGTTTATCTCCTTCCTTCTTCCTATCCTTTTTTTTTCTGTGACACAGAAAATTCTATATAAAACAGAAAAAATTTAGAAACCAAATTTTCAGACTTCAAGTAAGTACTGATACTTCGAATTTGGAGACTTAATCCTGACCCTTGTGGGTTTAGTCTTGAAACATTCTCATACAGAGAGATGACAATTTGCACAAACTTTCATTCATGTTTGTAGTATTCTTTGCTACCAAATAACACTGATTTTTCATAAGGAATAATTTCCTGAAAGCAGCCTGCCCTTTCTTTCCTAGAGTTTTTGTGTGAGATATCACACTGCAGCTATTTCCAAGGATTATTTTTATTTATGTGGTTTATAGTAGCCCTTTTCTGGGAACTCCAGGAGAAAAGAACTTGTACCTAAACACAAGAAGGAATATAACCCCTTCCTCAAAGGCTTCACTCCCCATTCAGCTGGGTTGGGGAGAGACAATTCTGCAAAGAATAGGTTCAAGTAATGAAATAGATATAAAATAAATGAAAAAAAAAAATCAAAAAACCCAAAACAAAACAAAAAACTCCACACCATTTATTAGCAGTCTAAGCAGTGCATTTAAAAAAAGAAAATCTTCAACAGAGATGGTATCTTCCTACCTCTTGGAATAAAGGTAAGAGAAAAGTGGAAAGTGGTTGTTTAAAGAGATTAAAGAGATGCAATATGGGTCACGTTTTACTTGAGTGTGGCTAAAAAAGCCCTGCTCACTGTCACATCTGGACACCCCATCACAACAGAAGCAGATGACAGCATAAGCTCCTCCAGTCCTTATGGCGTGCAGAAATTCACCATTTTTCCCAGCTATTCTTTTTTGTCTCTTACAAAGTTCAGATTGAGCCCTGAGGGCACTAACAAAGGAAAAAATGCTTCACAGCATTTTCCCCTTGCTATTGCTTTGGGGTATGTGTAAGATGAGATCAAGTCAGTATTACATGAGGAGCATTCTTAATTCACTGTGTGGTCTGCAGGCAGACTGGGATTTGATGATTTACTGCATTTTGAACAGAAGCACTGTGAAGTGAATTCAGCAGGCACTCCAACACATCAGCTGGACATTTGCCGTATAGTCTTCTGGTAGGCTGAGAGAAAAGAAAATTTAGTTGTCTACCTTTGGCTGCCTGCACCCTGAAAACTGAGAGAAACCTGGTGTCCTGCTGCAGGGAGAGAGCAGCTTTTGCTACAACCGCCTGCTCTCCTCTTTCTGATCTTCCCCAGGAGTAGGGAAGGTGGCAATGCAAAGGTGCAGGCACACCCCTACTGACATCACTGCCTCTGGTCCTTACAGACATATCTTGGGACTGCATCGTGGTAGGAGGCTGCCTTTAAAAGGTCGACATAACTAACATCAACATGTGCTGAGGTGAGGAGCAATTGCTGGATTGTGCTCAGCAGCTTATGGTGTCAGACCTTAAATCTGTGGGCTAGCATTCCTATTTGCAGTTGCAGATGCAGGTAAGGTATCTCCCTTCCATAATGAAAAAGTGCTTAATGCAATAAACACAATGCCTGTCTCTTGGCCACAAACCCCTTGGATGAGAAAGCACAGACACAGTTTAGTCACCAACACTGCTCAAGAGGATCTGCAAACAAGGGGAATTCCTGTCCTGTTCTGGTTCATCCAAATGCCACTCCTTTAAGGTAGGCCTTTGATCACTGTTTTCAGAAAAGAGGAACAGACCCACAAAAGCTTCCAAAGTCACCAAGGAAAACTGTGGCAGGAACTGGATCAAGACACAGTACCAAGTGCCCCATGTCCTCATGTCAGTGTCTGTGTTTTTGCAAACAGTTTTCTCTGTTTTCTTCTCCCACTTCCCCTTGCCACTCCTTACCAAATTGTTCTCCACTTGCAAAAGAACTGGGTAATTGATTCATTGTCAGATTTTATGGCCAAAAACTACTTTACTGTGAGCCACTAATGTGTGTTTTAGGAAATCAGCGCTTCAGGCTGATCAGCGCTTCAGTTCCTGCAAGCAAGTCCACAGCTGTGGCCAGGACACTACTTTTAAAACAAGCATTTCTTTGTGTGTGTTCTGCTCATCTCTTTTGATTTAATTTTTTATCCCATTTCTAGATCAAATCTATTAAATTTCTAAGTAGCCATTAAAGAGAAACAGTGAACCTGTCTGACCCAAATTCATGTTAAATTTGTAAACTAAATAAGTCAAAGAAATTGTGATGAATATTTGATTTCTGACCTCACTCTGTTTACTTTAAAAGCATCTCTTTATCATCAGCTGTACAAATCTGGAAATATTTTAGAACATTTACATAAAATACTAGCTTGAGCTCCACTTTTGTTAAAGCTTTTTAGGTGCAGACAAATGATAGACAACTCCAAAATGGAATTGGATATTGACAGTGAAATTTCTACATTAGATTTCCTCAGAGGATCAGTTTCTGACCTGCTATTTGGAACACGGTATCTTTAAAGATGTCTGCCTCTAAAATCCTGTTTGATTATTGGACCTGTCTTGTTATTAAGCAAGTCATTAAATCCATAGTGTTTTATAAACAACAGAAATTATGTTCTTTCAACATTTCCTACATGAATCCTGAAAATGGTCCTGGTGTTCACTGCCTCTCTGGGAGCTACATGACTATTTCAGGAGGTGAACATAAAGTGTGTGTATACGCAGTCAAGGCTTAGATATTATTTTCATAGTACTGTATCTGTAATGAAAAAAAAGAAAGGGAATGTATAATCTTATTTCAGAAATGAGGTAAAATTACAGCATTACAGACTGTAACATAATATAGGAAGGCTTTCCACCCTGCAATAGCTGAATGAAAGTTAGTCCTCAATAAGCAGGGGTGTCTATTGCCCCACATAGATTTATTTAATATTCTGGTGATTCCTTCCCTAGCTCAGGTATATCTACACAGATCTGTACAGACAAAATCTAATCAGTTTTGCTGAATAAGGAAAAAATTCTGAATGAAAGCCAACACATAGTTTAATTCTCACACTCACAGCTCTCACTAAAGTGTCTGTGTCCTGTGACTGGCTTGCAGCTCCCTGTGTAAGAGTTACTCATTATTTGGAAAGCAAGATAAAAGATACAGGGAAAGCTCATCAAAGAGTCAAAGCATGTTGCATCCACAGTTAAAACATTTTAAAGGATCATAGTTATTAGAAATTCAAGTTTTTCAAGTATTAAAAATAAATCTTTAATTCCCCTACAGATTCCTAGTATCCAGAGTATTTTATAGAAACATCTGGATAAAGGAATAAAGGCAAATCCATTGTGTTTCTAGACATTCCTGGAGCACTGATGTTCTTGAGATTATGCTATTGGATTACTGGTATAAAAATAATAAATATTTTCAGTACTTAAAGCTGTAATGCTTTATGTTGGATTTGAATTTTGGTCTCATTTTAGTAAAAGGTGGATGGAGATTCAGAGTCTCTTCCTTAACCAGAAGGATGTAGGGAGTTTATTGCTTAGTGACCTATATTTTTCTCCTCTGCATTATTTGAAAAGTTATTTAGCAACTTCCCTGCTCTTCAGTCAACCTTTTAAAATAGCCGTCAAGACAAAAATATGGTTAAGGCTCTGCTCCTCGTTCCCATGACATACGAAAGTGAGGGTTTGTTAATCTATGCTAAGAATGCTGTGAAGTATTCTGGTCTTCAAAAAATGCATTAATTTCTTTTTATGGTTTTCAATGAAGGGCAATAGTACATCCAAGAAAAAGCTGTGTCTCACACAGAAGAGGAGAAAGATGCACTGAAATGAGATCTTTGGATATGTTTTCACAAGGTTTTGCAATATTACAAATACATTTTCTACAGGTCACTAAGCTAACCAGGAGCTTAATGATATAACTGGCTCAGGCTCCTGTTTGTTAACAGAAAATGTATACAGGCCTTGCCAGAGGAGCAAGGGCTGCACAGTTATAAACTTCAGCCTGTGCCCAGAATGTTGCCTCACCATAAACATATGGCATGGCCACAGAGCCACCTCGAGCCCTTCCCTGTCTGAGAGGAAAGCACGAGGTGCAGCGGCTCAGAGTGGGCTTTCAAAGCTCCATTTGTGCAAGGTCTTCACCCTCCCCGCTTACCATTTCCCTAGGGAGCAGCAGTGTGTTGTGGAAAGTACTGGTAACCAAAGACAGCAATGCAACAGCCTAAGCCCAATGGCTCCAGCCCAGTTTTTTCACTTTATCCCCTTTACTGTTCCCTCTCCTGTTGTTGCTTTTTTTTTTCTTTTAACATGCAAGTTGCCATGAAAAATTTGTTAATGAAATATTTGCTTAGAAGTCTGCTCTGGGCTAGGCTGATAACCTATCTGTGTTTGAGTTTGGCTTCCCATATTCTAAATACTCATCTTCTCTCTGTTTAGCTTATTGATTGGTTTGGCAGGAAAAGCAGCCTTGTCATCAGTGACCAAGGTCAAACCAAACAAAAAGGGACAGGAGGGGAGGGGAAAAAAGGGAAAGAAGTTGGACGGATGAGCTCAGTGAGACAGGAGTGGAATATCTGACCTCCTGCAACTTTCCTTTGGGAGATAGGTCCTGGTCTGCCCAGGAGGCTGCTGGCTTTTGCAAGGTCACAAGAAATCACTGACATCATCAGAACCAGCACTCAGAAACTGCAGGAGAGATGAGATCTGAGAGTCAGTCAGAATCCACAGAGGGCAGAAGGGGCCTTGACCAAACCAAGGCTGGGTGCAAATGCCCACAGGAATATCTCCTGGTGCAGAGCAAAGGGGGTGCTGAGTAAAATATTGCAAACACCTAAAATTCGAAATTAAAGCCAGTGTCTACATATGCAAGTAGCAGTCACCTGTTCCCAGAGGTGCCTCAAGCTATTTTTCAGGGACCCCTGAAACAGCACGAAAGAACAGGACTTAGTAGGTTTTTTTTTTTCTTGGACATGACTGGGTGTGGGCTCATACATCTAATTCTCCAAATAAATTTTACAGATTTTGGCCTCAAACTTTCAGTTCTACTTCTAACATCTGAAACAAGAAATCTGTTGAAAATGAGTCAGGAAGTTTAAAGGGCTAACCCAGACACATGTAAGATGTAAGCACAGGCTCTCAACAAGGCAGTGGATACCTTCCTATCATGACAAGTTCAACCTTGTCTGGGAAGAGTTTTATATTACCTGAAAGTCCCAGCCCACAAAATGCACTATATTTAGGTAGAATGCACTATATTGCCCTTACAATATAGTGCAATCTACCTAAAAATGCAGTTGAATCAATGAAAAATGTCCAGAACTGTATAAAACTCATTGGAAAATCCTAAATATAAGGTTAAGCTTCACTACATCACCCTTTCATACCCCCTTGCAAAATATTTTTATGTTTATGTAATTCAGTGTGAACAGCAGCGTGAAATTTCACAGAATAGATATGAAGCTGAAAGGGAAGGTTATATCATGGCTAAGAAAACTGAGATCAGCTGTAATGTAGTGTAGCAGTACCTTACTGTAAAGAAAATGTACTTTCTGGTTTTTGTATACTGTACAGCTGAGGTGTTCTGAAAGGAAGCTGCAACAGAATAGATCTGCTAAATAAAATACCTGGCAATATTGTTATCTGGTACAATACATTCATGTTAGTGGCTTTACAAATGAATAAGACGGTGCCAGAGGCTAATAATTATGTGACATGAACTGACTGTTAAATCCTGCAGTCTTTACTCAATATTTATATAGTCCTGACTTGTGGGGAGTTCAGCTTGATAAATGCCAGAGTAAAAGGAGTAAAAGAGAACTAAATCCGTTCCCAGGTTTCTCTTTAATCTTGTTACTTTCCTTCCCACTAAGGAACTAATTCAGTGATCAGTGTGTTATTCACAGGATACTGGAAACATTATTTTAGCAGAAGTACTTCATAGTTTATAGAACATGACTATAGCATTTGAGAAATTCAGCTTCACTGACCCAGCTTGACACATGAGAGAGAGGAGTCCAACTTCCTACCTGCCAACATGGTCTCATTAACAAACTGAATAAAAAGGGTCCTCACCACAGCAAAGAAAACAGATGCAGAAAGATGCTGCTTATCTATAGAAGGCGATGCCAGTTTATCCAGGAAATAATTCTTCTTTCTGCATCCCAACTCACATGACTTCTTTAAAAAGATAATATTTTTCAAGGAATGCAGAAAGCAAAACAATTTTTTGTACACAAGGTACTGGAGACAAGGTTATCTGACAACTGTCCAATTTGCATAAGCAAAGGCCAAAGGCTGCACAACTACACAGACCTCTATTTTTAGCAAGAGCAAGTTCCTTTGGTGGATCGACACTGGAACACATTGCAGAGGATGATTTTAAGGATGGGGTGCAGGCAATGTCTCTGAAAATTAGGCCCTGTCAAAGATGCACCACTGGGAGCTCTCAAAATCACCAGTTGTTCTTCATCCTTTGGGGCAGGAGAACCTGACCTTCCCAAAGGGTTGCAGGATGAACCTCAGGAGACAATTTCAAAGGCCTCTCTAATAATCTGGGCCTATGTGTATGGTGCTGATTTCCACCGCAGAAAGATTTACTCAGGATTACCCAAAGAAGATGGAAAACTGGGTAACAAGATCAGAAGAAATGAGATGTCCCTAAATAAACCAAGGCTCTGGTGTCTGACATGTGGATTTAGCTGCCCTTCGCCAAGAGTGCTTTAATTTGTATCACTGTAATCGGGTTAAGAATTATTGTAGCCAAAGTAATTAGCAGCAAGCTACCAACCAGCTTCTTGACACAGAAAGCAAATGGGTTTCTCCTCCAAGTATTTGCCCCCCTGAGGGCTGGGAGGTAAAGAGGAGAAGGAGGGAATTAGGGGTGACCTTGCATTAATGAACAGTAACATGCTCCTGGATCAATGGGCAGACCTGGCATGGCTCAGAGAGGAAGCATCAACTGTGTCATCGAAGTATCTCTGATATCCATGGGGGTTTTGCAGTGGATGCTTATGCAAAAGAGGTAAACACAAATGAGGCTGGTGCAACAGGAAAAAAGAGCTACAGGAAGAGAGAAAGAAGGTGTGAGGATGTAAACAAAAAATAAACAGAGAGATTGCTGTGGGGTGGTTTATTTAGAGTCCCTACATTTGCATTATTGGATTAAGCATTTTGACCAAAGTTTGTAGAATTTATTTTGGCCAAAAATGACTAATATGAATATTGGCCTCATGCCGGAATAAAGGAATGTAGTTTCTCTCTCTAATCAGGTTGCAACAGATAAAGGCTAAATAGAAATGAGTAATTCACCGTGACTCAATATTACATGGGCTGTATTTTAAGAGCTGAATTTTAAGTGCATTTCTGTTCTATATTTCAGCTGTGCTATCTTTCACTCACCCTCGCCACACTGTGTGTCAGCCCAGCTTGGCAAAATGGGAATAATTTTCTTCTATAAGCATGATGCACTTTTTAGGAGACTCTGTCTTCCTGGAAGCAAAATCAATTCAAGTATTCAGGAGGCCTCTAGTGGCTTATAGTTTCAGAGGAAGTTTCCTCTGAAGCCTAGCCTGTGAGGCTCAGAAAATATACAGAAGGTCAGGGAAACAAAAGGGACTTCCCACTTGTTGATTAATGCCATTGACAATAAACAGCAAAGCTTGGTCTCTGACTTCAGTATATAGGAATCTGGTCCTCAAGGCCCGTGATACATTTACACAAAACACTCAGAACGTGCAGAAGAGAACAATAGGATCTTGGTGTTTTGCATGTGTCTAAGCATATAGTGGGAAAGAATTACAACGTGATGAGCCCTATATTTGAAACAGCTGTCAAAGGGGAGACTATGCCAGTTTCATTTTGATCCACAAATATAGATGCTTTCTATTACTGACACTAGACTACGCAATAGGTTTCCAATGTGGTGCATGAGTGCATACTCCTCCATTTGCAACTCTTCACCCCATTCCCACACCAGGAGAATCAGATATGGCCAATCCTGACTGGGGTAATTGGCATCAGGCAAGCTATTGCTGTTTCCAACAGCTGAGGCTCTGCCCTATATCCTATGATACACAAATACATAATATTACATATTAGGTGAGAACCTGGATCACCTGTAGGCTATATTTACACGCAGGGTTATTAAAAAAGTAAGAGAAGAGTAATCACAAAAGAAGGTGAGAGAAATGAAGTCCCGCTGCTCCTCTGGCGAGTTTTGGCCTAGACAGTCAATACTTTCTTCATCACAAATGTATTTCCCTGGGCCTATTTTTATATGTCATAGGATAGTCAAAGAAATGTCCTTAATTCCCAGCACTTTGATTCACCTCCACAAACTAAGCCTTGTTGTAGGTGACTTAGCAACCATGTGATCCACCTATTATTAGAACAGAGTTAGCCCTCCAAGCCCCCAAACTCCTGCCTCCCCTTGTCCTTATATATATATCTGTCTCCTAGCAGAAAAGTGGCACATGACCTCCTATCCTCAAGAATACTTGGCACAAGTCCCTACTTCTCAGCCGAAGCTATTGTTCTAGGAGAGAATGACACAGGCGTGCAAGAGTCTTGCTGACACTTTTGACTTTAAACATGAAATGCCATTAATCAATCAGCTGCATCTGTTTGGAAAAATTAAGTGGCTGGAATCAAGGCAAACACAATAAATAATCCTTAGGCAAACAGGAAAGAAAATAAGAGAAGACATGCTTTTGACTTCTTGTTACTTCAAATTCATTTGATTTGTCTTTCATATCCTCCGTACAAATATTAGGGCTTACCAAGTGTACAGTATGAAGATACCAAACTCTAAAGGCTTATGCAAAGTACTGCCACCAAATTAAAGGTGCTAAGCTTGCAAGATATAAGTGTCTGCCATGGAATTCACACATGACATGGCAGCAGAGGGGATCTGAATTCACAGATGTGGACCAGACCAGACTCGCAAAATGCCTGGGTGTCACTTGAAAAGTTGATTTCTCTTGCTGTTCAGCAAAGTTGCAGATGTAATTTACGGTCTCAAAAATATGTTCATTCCTGCTACAAATGCTTCAGAGACTTAATGCCACATGGAATCATTTTTGACAGGTGCTCATATCCATAAAAATAAGCCTCTAGTAGATTTCAAACAACCCGTAATTCCTTGCAAGGTGGACACCCACACAAGCAGCACCTCAGCATTAAAGAGCCTGCTGCTGTCACCTCTTTGCAGGAATGAATGAAAAAATACTAAGCTGGACCTTGCAGTGGAGGAGTATCTATCTCTGCCAGGAGGAAAAAACAAGGAATAGCTGTGAAAAAGACATCAGGCTTAAGAGGGTCCTTGTCTCTCTCACAGTCTCTTTGTTTTTTGCACAGTCCAGGATTGGAATCCAGTTTTATTGGCCCCTGTGACTGGTTCAACAGGGGAAGAAAATGTGTGAAACATTGCTCCCTGCTAGTGAAACAATGTTCAACGCTTGCCCAAACCACCAGGCTCAAGACCATGCAAACCTGAAAACCTGGTGTGAAGAAGACACAGAGAAGCCTCATCCCCCTCCCAGCTGTGGGGATGAGCAGCACCACTGCTGCTGGCCTGCACGGGATGGGAAACACAAACCAAACCAGTTTATAGTGTGGGCACATTCAGCAACTAAACTGAGCCCACCCACCTATTTCACACAGGCCATTAAAGGAGAGCCATTTCAATCCAGGCTGATGACACCCTCAAATTTCCATCTCACTACCAATTCCTGCTACAAGGATCTGCCTGAACATTGTAAAGTAATGATATAAGTGATATGTATGGGTAAGAATGACACAGGAGCAGGGAGTGGAAGAAAACACCAGAGCTAAGCATTGTGAGGTCACCTCCATTGTTAAAACACATGTATTTGGCTGACTATTGAACTATTTGATTAGTCTCAATATGAAATAAGAATTTGTTTCATTTTTTGAGCTGTCTAATCCTTTTGAAAACAATATTTCAAAATGAAAATGTCACTTTCAACTCTACACTTGCTTTGTACTGGCTGAAATGGATATAAGCAAAACACTTCAACTTTACAGAAAAACAAACAGAAAACTGTGAGGAGGGAACTAATCTGTAGATATCTTTAGTCCCTTACACATTCTGCATTTCAGAGTGGATTGCCTATTTGCTCAATAGCAGAGCTTGCCAATCTCTACATGTTCCTGGAAAGCAGTATGAATGTACCTATGGCTTGGCCATGGATGAAGATTCAGCTGACATAAGTTTAACTTTCAGCTCTGTTGGTGTCCTTACAGAATGCACTTCACCTGTGATGCCTCTCTTTCCTCTTCCACCATCACATTTAGGACAGAAATACCCTACTTTTCTTATGTGTTTCTGCCATAACATCTGCCACAACATTCCTGTTACTGACAATATCTAGATAAATAAGAGTTTATAGGAAGAGCTAATATTTTTTATGAGACTTCTGATGCAATTAACAAAAGTGAACAAGTTGTGGGGTTAAGGGTCCTTCAGGTACACTAGAGAATGAGCTAGAGCACTCCAGTTCCAACAGCATTGCTGCTACTAGATAGATAAATAGATAGAAACCTCACTATACAAAATGAAGAGCACATTTGAGATGTCCCTGTCACTTCCTCCAGAAACAACAGAAAAAGAAATAGAATGACATACGTATTTTTGAAGGCAATAAAAGGTTAAGAAAATAATTGCGGACAGTCTTCTTTATCCTCCAAACCTTTAGTATGTGTTTAATGAATCTGCAATAACGGTTCTCCACGATGCCAAAACCCCAAACTGCTGTCAGTCATTCCACTAGTAGTTGCCTGGGGCAACTGCTTTCACAATTATCAGTGGATTCAAGAACTTGCTGCAGTAACAAATGATGCAACTGATTTTTATTTTTCCGTGGTCAGGTTGCAAGTGAGCACAAGAATATTCAGACTTTCTAATCAGCAACACATAAATAAAGGAGAAACCCTCTTTATATCAGGCACACCTGTTATAGGCCATGGCCAAGGCCACACCATGTCAGTTTGACAGATATATGCCAAAATACGTGGATCACAGAAATGGAAACTAGATCTGTGACTACGGTGTTCCAAACACAAAACAGCACAAGTTAAAAGCCCTTGGCATATTCTTTTGACTTTTCTAGTAACCTAATGTTAAATAAGACCTTTCCTATAGGAATAAGAAGCTTGGTTTACAACTTCTGATCTTTAAAAAAGCCCATTCCAGCATGAGCCCTCTTGTACCATGGGCAATAAAACATGCTCAGGGTCAACAAGTGCACTACAGGAAACAGCTAAGGGTTTTCATGAAGGAAAGCCAGATCCTGAATCCCAGCAGAGGGTGACATTCCTATGTGCTCATCCCTGCTTTGCCACAAGTGATTCACAAACTTAATCTCTGCCACAGAGCTCTTTTAAATACAGGAAAACTAAGTTTACACCAAGTTTAATTCAAGGAAGAAACTTCCCCAATGGATACTGAATCAATTCAGCTACAGCAGTAGACATCTCCCTTTAACGTTTACAGTGTGAGCTTTTTTTTTGCTGCAGTTTTAAAATCAGAGTTTATCAAGCCAGTTATTTCTAAATGTCCCATGTTGGGCTTAGGGAGATTTGAATGAACAAACCAAGACTCAGTGGTGAAAATAAAAACAAAAATTTTGCAATTGTTATCTGACATGTTTCCATAAAACTAAAGGTCCAGCTGATTGACACACTACAGTTCCTTAAAGAGGAGAGGAGCATTTCATTGTGGTTAAAATACTTGGCACATCAGGCTAAGATGAGAGAAGATACAGAAGAGTTTTTTTAAGGGTCTAACATACAAAAACAGGAAGTCCAAGATATATTGGTGGCAACTCTAGTACTGAACAACAACCAACAAATTCCTCAGCTGCCTTATTGAAAAGACATCTAAACATGTCATCCTTCTCAAAGCCACTCTTCTGGAGATGGCTACTTTGTGATGCACAGAGTGATAATTTAAAATTTAAAAATAAGAACCAAGTTCCATTAAGTCTGCACAGAATGTGCTGCTTTACAATTGAAGTTATGTCAGAAAATAAAGAACATTTTAGGATCATGTAGGGACCACACTTAATTCTCATTTACAGCAGTTTTATCTAGAGACTTTTCCATCTTGTTCTCTGGAGTCATTCCGAAGTTACTTGAGTTTAGGGGAAGTTAGGGAGCTAAGGGGGGAAAAAGGTGGTAGAAGGAGCACTGAACTGTAGAAACTTCTACACAAATTGTAATGGCACGGCTCTGTTTCAGGATCCTTGCCACCCAGACTGGCAAGGCTGTTTGTTGCCCTCTGGAAGAGCTGCAATGTCTCAGTGATTCTGCTGGAGAGACACACAGATCTGCTGGAGAGAAAGGAATATTGACTGGTGTGCTCTTTGACAGCTCTACCTAAGAGTGGCTTTCCATGAACTGGGCCATTTGGGGAGTCACTGTCAGACAGAGATTTCCATCTTACTGCAGTTGTGTTTGAGCCATTTCAATTTCTCCTTCAGGCTTAGTTAATCCAAACATATGCTTAATTACACCTACTTCATGCAGACTTAATCTCCCTATTTGGTTCCTGTACTAAATTCCTCAGAATTTTTGTCCTAACCAGGCACAATGGGCTCCCCTAGGCCCAAGAGACTACCATTGTACACTGAGGCACATGAGTACAGATTCCATGACACCAAAGTAAACATTCGATGGAAAGACTTATACATTCCCAGATGAAAGTCAATTCCTGCCTTTATTATTCATTATGTGGCTTAAACCTGTGTTAAACACTGATTTAAGGGCTGTAAGCCATGGCCAAGCCAGCAGTGATATTTGTCATCCTTTCTCAGACCTGAATTGGGGCCCTATGGCCAAGCATAAACCACCAGTGTGGACACATAAAAGCAGCTTCTGGACTGTCACAACTCAGCAAAGCACAGAACTTGGACTTTCTACGAGGGGAAACAATGCCTCGGATGTTTTAGCAGTCTTCAGACATTTCAGACATATTAACCCCACAGGAATGGAAATTATTAGCTGTGCTGCCCAGAGATATAGGTGAGAGTTCTAAGATGACATGAGGAAGATCAACACTGAGAGGAAACTTTGCAACTGCTGTGAGCAGAACTGACCAAGTTACCCCTGTTCTCAATTACCAGCATAGAAGATTACTTAAGAATTTTTATTTCAACCCAGTTGTGGAATAAACCATACTAACATGCGGTATTGAGGTTTCTTCTTAATTACAGCATCTGTAATTTAAGCTTACATGCTGTATTTTGCTACTGGGGCAGGTTAATGTGTTTTTCCTCATAATTACAGTGGGCTACTTCATTAAGCCTCTGTAACCCATCTGTCTTTGCTTACAAGTTCACACTCTGAAGCTGAGCAAAAGATCTGTAACGAGAGTGTTGAAAGGCTGGCTACAGGAGACTTTCAAAACTAAATTAGACAGAGCATTATGAAATGCAAGGTAAGTAGCATTGTACTGGCAACGAGATAGCCTGGGTGATCTAACAGGTCCTTTCCATCACTAACATCTCTTGTCCAGGAAAAACCCATTTAATTCCAGGCCAGTCATTTATTATGACAGAGAAGCAAAGTAGAAGGACATATATTCTACTGGGGAGAACAGCATTTTATTATGCCAACTGAACTCAAAGGACAGGCAGTGAAAACATTCTTTCATTTTGTACCATTAGCTCAGCCAGGCCTCTGCAATGTAACATTCTGTCACTTTCTGTGGATTAGCTCATTTACAAAAACGTGCTGTTTTACTGAAATTAGCACAGAGAGAATATTGCACTTCCCGAGCTGCTGCAGCATAACTGTTTGTCAGTAGATTTATGTAGTGGATTGTTTTCCTGCAATCCAGGATAAGGGAAATACTTAAACAATAACCACCATGGGGAGTGTGGACAAGGCAATAATTACTTTCCATGGTGTTAATAAACCTCAAGGCTACTGGCCAAAGTATATTTGTGCTCAAGAAATCTGTGGAGATTACATAGGAAATTTTAAGACAGACAAGGGTCAGGAAGCCCATCTAGGTCTGCTTCCTCTGCTACATTAGCAGACACTCCCGCCCACTCATAACTGTTCTCAGTAAGGCTTTTTAATCAAGCACTGTCTAGTGTTCACTAGTTCCTTCTTCGGTGTCCTCTGCTGAGTGGCTTGTTTAGTGTGCCGACTAGGATCAGCCATAATTTGGTTGTTGCCCTTTTGTTTTCTGCTCAACTTTTACTTAGAAACCCTTCAGCTGTAAAATTGGAATTCCACTTAAAAATAAAATTATATAAGAATTATTTAAAAACTTAAAACCTGAGTGATTCCTGGAAGCTTAAGTCTTGTAGCTCAACTCAATCATCATTTCCAGACTGGTGTGCTCCCAGTTCTCTGCCAGCCCTAGCAGAGGGCTTCACACCCCTGAGAATCAAGTTGGGATTTTTCAGGCTTCTAAAGCTCCTGTCACAGCCTTAAATAGATGCTTGACTCAAATTAGGGATCACAAAGCTTTGGAAGAGCAGGTAGCCAAAAAGTAGGCTCAAGGCTTTCCAATGACTCCAAGATTCAACAGCACCTTGAGCTGGTGTTTGTATAAGTAACACAGACTACAAAACCTCCTGTTTGCCATGGGACATCTCCAGATGCACCACTTGTCACAGCAAAGAGTCAGACAACACCTCAGGCCTTGATACAGAGCTCTCCCTTCCTGTGGAGGTCCATCCAAAGGGATGTTTATGCTTTGACCACTGGACTGCAAGACATTTTCTGTGGAAACCTACTTTCACAGTCATATTCTCTTTCTTTTGTAGCAGAACAAACCAGGAAAGAATTTAGGGATGGTGACAATAGTACAAGTCTGGAATGAAATAAAATCAGGTCCTCTGTACCATCCTTTGACAGTAATGCTATGTCATTTACTGACAGATAAAGCTTGTCTCCACTGGTTATGAAAAGTACCTTGGATCATTCTTGGGCACAGAGGACAATTGGTGTGAAATAGGTGACATCAATGCCATCTAACTGTCCTTGTCTCCAAAACAGGGTGGCCACATCCAAAACACTCAATGCGAAGAGCTTCTGGGCTGTGCTAAGCCCAAATCATGCCAGACAATTGTTTAGACACTGGTAGGTGACAAAAGAAAAAGTTTTACCAATAATTTAACCATCTATACAAGCGGGTTCCAGGGCCTGGTCCCACAGACTGGCACCATCTGATGTATTGGGCCAATCTGTAATCTACCCAGGCTTCACATATGTTAGCATTAAGCAGTGCAAAGTTAACACTTACTCTTTATGCCCACATCACCAGTGAGCAGGGCTTTAAAAGGAGATTGTCAGTGCTCTCAGCACTCTGGGACTGGTTATGACCATAGACGTCTCCAAGAAAATGTGCTTCTAATTTAAATGCTGTGTCAAATAAGTGGTTACTGAATTTGAGAATGGATTTTGTGAGCTACATTCAACTGAGGCAATTGACTTAGATGTTCCCTCACTGCAGGAATGATTAATCACACAAGTATTTATTGGATAGAGCACATCCCCTTGTTCACATGAGGGAGCATGAACCAGCTCACACATGTTACCCCTGCAGGAGAAAACAGGAATAATCATGGGAAGACACACTCACCAAAGCAAGGGCTGTGTGATCTGGTGGTACCAACTCAACCTACCTGCAGTGAAGAATATGAAAAATTTCCTGTTGCCTCATCAATTTTAGACTGGATTTTTTTCTTCCATCTGAACTGCCCCAGGTAAAAGCAAAAGCCATCTGTGGCTCTCTCAAGTCCCTTGCTTTTTGTGCGTCCTGCTGGAGCGAGTACTTTCATACCAGCTGACAACTGAGCAGAACAAAGCACAGCTGTATCCTATTCCCAGGACAGTCCCTGTCTTCTGCCTTATGCAGGGAATGGAGAGAACACCTGGTGCAGGAGGCAGATCCAGTAACTCTCACCCATAGAGATTCTTCATTGTCAGATAAATTCTTCACTAAAAATTGTCAGACAATGGTTGAGAAAGGACTTGGGAGAATAAAAAATAATTTGGCCTCATAAGTCTAGACTGAGAAAACAGCTCTGGAAACCACAGGGAGATTTTATAGGGGCCTTAGGAACAGCAAAATGATACATAAACATACTTGGAGTATTGCATCAAACTCCATTTTCCATCAATTGAAGCAATACTGACTTGCACCAGCTAAGAGTCAAACCCCAGGCTTTTTCAAGAAAAGATCTGTTCTCTGAGTACCCAGGAACATCTGTAGAAGGCAAATAGCAAAATGCAGTATTTTAAAGGTAATTTGACTACAGCTTAGAGGTATATTTCTTACTGCCCTATCATGAGAAAGTTCCCTATACACATTCACATAGTCACAATTATTTCTCAATGAGTACAAACATCTTGGCTTGAAGCCATTGGTTATTAGTACCATGGGAAGTCATCATTGCCTTAAACATATTCCCCACAATAGTTAAGTATTTCCCTTATTTCAGGACTGCAGGAAGACAAGACATATATAAACTGAGTAACTTAAAGCTAGCCGTGACTTCATAAGCATTTTGCAGTCTTTTCACCCGCATTTGGCAAAATAAAGTTCACTTTCCAGACAAATTGGTTCCTTGTGAGGCCACAGGATGCTGCACAGAAGCCACTCAAATGCGTTAGTAGTGGCCCAAAATGACAGACTGGTTTTGCTTTCAGCTCTCTTCAGTACAGCTAGCACAATGATAAAACATTATTTTTCTCAATTAATATCCCATCCTGGCACTGTTTGCCAGTCTTCGAAGGTCACAAAGCAGCCCTGTGTCAGCCTGACACCTTCCCCCTTCCCCATATTTCTTCTTCCTCTCTGGGGAAATTTATGTCCGCCTGTGGCATCTGTCCCCTGTCCTCCTTTTGTGAGTATCAAGCCACAGCATACGTTACATTTAGAAATGTTTTCTGACCATAAATTACCTTCGCAGCATCTTATGAGAGCCTTATGCTCTCCTTCACTGACCTCATGGCCCTGACACTCTGGAAGCATTTTTCATTATCTCTCTTAACCTCCTGTACAAGCTTCCTTTCATTCATTCTTTCATTCCCAGCATTTGCTTTTCTTATCTCTTTTTTACACTCTTAATTTCATTCTGTAATGTGTTCAAGTCTTCTTCTTTCCCTGGTGTTTCATACCTTAAGCTTGGTTACTCCTTACACATCCAGCTGCAACAATCATTTGAGCTGCACATAGGCTTCTGTTCCCTGTGGCAGCCCAGTAAACTCCCTCATCTCACCCACTTGCCTCATATCCTTCCCCTTCATTTCAGGCTTCAAGGCTGAAATTTAAGTACCATCCTCAGCAGCTGCCTATTCCCCAAAACTTTTGCACCCTCCACCTGATTAGCCTCCCTTGCTTGGGCCCTGAAGCCAGCGTGGAGCAGTGTGAAGCCACTGTCCAGTGTGCCAAGCCAAAATGGAAACCTTAGAGTGCACTTGAGTCAGTGCAAAGCCACATTGGTCATTGACTCAGTCACCCCGGCCTTCACACCCACCCCCATCACTCCACCATTGGGAACAAAATGATTTCCTTTTCTGGCCTTTTCCAGTTGGTATTCCTCACTTGCCACTATGAATTGTAATGCTGCCATGAAGGTGAGTTATACAAATGTTAATGCACCCTCCTTTGAAACTGAGAAAGAGTTCAGGTTCAGCTCAAGAAATGAACAAGGCCTCCAACAGGTTCTCATTCTCACCCTTTCCAAAGAGAAGTGAACTAAAGAAAAATACTGATTTAGAGAAAAAATAGGATGAAGAATTTCAAACTCAACAATGTTAAGGTTTTCCTATGGTACCCTTTAAATTAATTGGGTTAACACTGTTCCTATTGATTGCAAGGAAAAATAATCCAACTCACATATACAATTAAATAATAAACTTCCCCTTCTCCACTTACATTTCTCTGGAGATGTTTTGCAGGAGAAAAATCTGTTCTACCAACTGAAAAGGGAAGCAGCCTGCAGTTTGCTGTGGAGTAAGTTAACTTCTGTCTGAACCAACATCCTTTCAGTAAATACCATGAAGCAGAAACACTGCTTTGTATTGTAATACTGTATTGCTCACATTTCCAAAACCTCACAAAAAAAAGTGACCTTCCACTGGTTTCACCAACAGCAACAAGCTGCTTGGTCTCTTATCATGCTTAGGCTGCTTCATTGCCTGAGCTCACTTTAAACCTTGTCTTTTTATAGTCACTCTCAGAAAACGTGAATTTGAACAAAGTTGTGGGATTGGTTAGCTGGCAGGTAACTAATGTATAACGTATGCACATTCAGTTCAGATCAAAAAACTATTTTGCTAGTGATGTTGTTTTCAATACTTGATCAGTCACAGACAGATCCTTCCCCTTCACCTTCTCATCAAAATGTGGCAAATTTAGTCCTGTTAAATACTAGAGACAGTGATCTCTTCTGACTACAGCTGGTGATCAGATTATGCCCTGAAGCATAATGACTGCTTACACTTCTCCCTTTCATCCCAATTAGTGGCCTTTCTGCCAGGCACCCACCCCATCCTTCTGAGAAGCTACTGCAACAGGCAAAAAAAGGATAAAATTCAACTGTAGTCTAATAGCTAATCTGAATGAATATATTTTTATATTGATAATTACTGAAAAATAAATTATGCTGTAAAGATAAGAGATTTTTTCAGCAGAACTGCTGAGACAAAAATCAAATTCCCCAAAACTGCAAAGACTACATTCCTCAATAAAAAAATATATCTTTTTAAAGTGTAAAGTACTGAACTTTTAATATACTGAAAATGTCATCAAAATGGACAGAAAACACCTTTGGACACTGAAATGCAAACATTTTTGCACTGTTAAAAAAACCTTAATATTAAACTGATTTGCCTTTTAGGAATCAGAGGAGAAAAGTGTGGGGAGGAAAACGAAAACATTTTTAGGGAAAATGCAATCACTTTCAGTTTTAAACTGGAGAGAAGAAGAGAAGGAACAATCAGCAATGAGTAATATTGTTGAGGAGTGAAAGCATTTCAAAGAAAGAGGAAGGATGACAGTGTTTCAAACCAGAAAACAGAGGCAGAGAAGTACCCTGTCTCCCACACCGGATTAGATGGGCAGCTCATCTGCTTCCAGTAGCTTGAACCAATGAATCTCTAATAGCGGATCAGTGTTCAGCAGATCTCAGGTCAGACACAGCATATTTCATCTTAAATCTTTGACTTTAGCTATTATATAATTTTTAGGAAATTCATTAGCCAAATAAGAACCTATTCTAATCTTTAATCTCACTGAATTAATTCTCTCAACAACATCCTGTTGCAATGACCACTACAATTTATATGCTTTTTTCCTACATGTTTTCCTGTTATTTGTCTCCTTCCTAAGGAAGACAAGTAAAATCCTTTCGCCTGCTCTCATTAACCAGTTCTTTTCACTCTTTCATATCATCTCATTGCCTTATCTGAAGAGTAAACACCACTGAGGGGCAGTTCCTTTTGACTTTATGTAGGTCAAAACTGTTTTCCCTTCTTGGCTCAAAACATATACATGTAGGTTCGTTTATTTGACAAGAAAAAGATATTTAGGAACAGAAGAGAGTGTGTAGCAAAAGAAATAGTGTCTTTGGCTTTTCTCATGATTGTGACCCCAAAAATCCCAGGTGACCAAAGGACAGTTACTGAGTGGTGAGAAGGGGTCTGCCACAACCTAGAGGTAGCCCTGAGTGCAGGTGAGCACAGGGGACTCACACAGGCAGGGAAGTGATCCCAGCCAGTTAATCATGAGGCAGTTCTCTCCATATACATTTCTTTGCTTTTTCTTGCAGCATCCTTCACTCCCACCACACTGCTCAGCCTCATCTAACCCAAAGCAACCCACTGCATGCAGGTTTGTATAATCAGCAGACTCTACCAACACAATTCTGTTATTTCCCTTAAACTCTTGAAAGTAAGAAACTGTTGATTGTGGCCCTTTTTCCTGGGGATATGCAATGAGTACTCCCTTTTCTCAGTGAGAATGAGCTCCCTATTCCCTTTTACTTACCCAGCACAGTGTCAGTATTATCAAGTGTGTCACAGTAGACTGTGGTTAGTTCTCACCACTGAGATTGGCTGCTTACACTTCCCTATCCACTCATTCCCTGGCTTGCCTGATGGCTCTCCCAGCCACACTGCACACTGACATCACCCCTGGTCAATAGTCTGGGGTTAATTTTTGTCTCTGTGTCTGGCCATTCTCAGCCAGCTGAGCTCCAAACCATTAATCTGTTTCACACCTGCTTCTCAACAGCCTTCAGTTAATAAAATTCTTTCTTCTGACCCCATTCAGTGGGGTGACCTGGCAATGTAAAGATGTTGCTACCAAGGCCAGTCCCTTGAGTCTGCATTTGACTGTTCTTTTAGTAAAGCTTTTGATTTATGTAATAATCTTTTTCCTTTATCTTTGCAATCATTAGAAACGTTAGAAAATCCCCCATTGCCAATTTACTCTCTCGTTGCCTCTGGTTCTAAGACATAAGAGATATACTTCAACCACAGCCTTCCAGACCATCCTTCACCAGTTGCCACAAACTACTCATCCCTGCTCTCCCTGCCATGCCACCCATCAGATTTTCCTTCTTATTTGCCAAACCTTCACTTTCAGTATAACAAGCAAACACTCACATCAAACTGCTCTGCACTAAAGATCACAGACTAGGAATTAAATATTGTATGTTCTTCATTCATCTTTAATATCATTACAAGTCTGTTAAAGGACTTGTGTCCATTGAACAAAAAAGCTAGAGGCATTACTGCAGCTGAATTCAGATTGCTAAATGTTTAACAAAGATGCTGACATTACAAAAGCTGGAGTCTCTGATCTCTCCTCTTGAAAGCTATTCAGGTTGGTTGCAGGGGAAAACTATGTCATGGGCACCTGGGCACATGCATTTTATTCTGTCTCAGTAACCCCCTCTCAGAGGAAGTGAAGCCATAAGGTCCTGTCCCAGTAACAATTAAGAGAAACTAATGAAGAGCTGGTTTATAGCCTTTTCCCAATCCTGATGTCCTGTCTGTGTCTGGAGGGCAAATATAAAACATGTTTTTCAATGCTACAGAAGGAAGTACAAGTAATTAGTCCTCACCACGCAATTCACACACGAGGTTAATCAGGCCCCTCACTGGTTTTAAAGCAGAGGGGATAAACAGGAGGCTGGCTGAGTGCTCAGCCAGAGGAGGAGATCAGCACAAGCATTGGGGGAGACAAATGAAAGTGAGTATAGATCTGCAAAAAGGGATCTGGGTGAATGTTTTTAGGGTGCCTAGCCTGGCCCTTTCTTCTTTCCATTATCCTGCCTTTATCAGCTCTGTGATCTGTGAATGATTGTCAGAGGTGCCCCTTTAACCTGCTAGTCTCACAGTTGTGCAAAAGGGCTTGTTGCTCCACAGAGCTGCTGTGCACTCTTACAGACTCAGAAAAGGCACCACACAAAATTTTCCCCATTCCCAGATCCACCAGCCTGTTGCTCTTCTCTCACCCATGGTGGGAGGCAGCACTTCAGCTTCTCCTGAGCTCAGATTTCTTGGCTCAGAACATGCCAGGTTACACATCAGGGACAGATCACATGGGGAACAATTTTCCTGTGCTCAGAAATCTCAAAAGTACAGGTGTTTTGTTTAGAATAGATGCAATTCCATCTCAAGAGAGGAGATTTTCCTCAGTTTAAGGCCCCATGAAGATTGACTACAGTTTTCTTTCTAAAGCATTGTTTTTATACCTTCAACTTGCACATACAACACCAAGCTAGTTCTGTAATATCTCATGTAAATCAAGGATTTCCTAGTGAGTGCCACAGGGTCTCATGATGGGAACCTTTGCTCCAGGACTTTGTGTATGGCACAACACACTTGTCTGCAAGATGTGGCGTGTCTACCTTCCAGTTCATTGCTGAGTTTGTCCACTGTTAAAAAATCTGGACAGGGAGTCCAATAGGCTCATGAAACATCAGCAATTACCATAAGAAATCAAAATTTCTTTGGTCTTCAGAACACATCATCCTCAGAAATTAGGCATTTGGACTAACAGAAACATACTCCTGTTTACAAACACTTACAATTTCTATTACAGGCTTTAAACTCTAGCCTCGCTTTTCAGGTTTTCCTCATTGCAGAGCATTTCCCCTCCACAACCATCTTTTGCTTTCTTTATTAAACAAGTATACTGCCCATATCATAAAGATCTGGCTATACTATCTGAAGTTGAGAGAATTCGCTCAGTTCTTACCTTCAAAATCCATAAAGAACTTTGCTTTGCAAACACCTGACTTAAAATACAGGGAGTTCTGTTGCTGTTCATGTGTTTGCTCAAATGGAGAAGCTCCTTGGCTTTATGAACACAAGGTTCACTGCCTGTCTCATAAAATCTGCAACAAGAGAGAGTTTGCATTCTGAAGGAGAACCCCACACAGTATTTTTGGGGCAAGTAAAAGGTTTTTGCTCTGTTTCTACAGGACATTCACAATATTTTCTTTAGACAAGTGTGGCTCCAGTTTATATCAGGACTTAACAACCATATTTTTGCAGTAGTATGGTGTTCATTCTGTATTTATTTTACAAACTCATCAAGATTTCCGCATTTCCCCTGTATTTTTCTCAGCAGTATGTTTTCACACTGGCTACTGTTGCCTTTGGTTTTTGCAGGTAAAATCCATATACGTATTCTATAATTGCATGCACATATCTTTTTCAAATTTCTTAGCAGCAAACACAGTCCAGATGATTCCAAGGCTGATGCACACAATCCTGCTAAGAAGCAGAGGGGAAAAAACCCTAATCTCAAACTTTTCTGTATTCTGGTAAATATAAGATGAGGTATTTCCTCTCCCTCTTTCATGCATGGTTCACGTAGTATCAGGCTTTTCCTCCTAATTCCTTTTTTCATCCTGAATAGTTTTTTACTCCTGAGCTAGTCCTATTGACTTAGGTGGTACTCCAGACAGGGTAAGAGGTTTGTCAGTGAGGATCAGATTGCAAAGTCAGAGCCTAGGATTGTAAAATCTTCCTTGTCTGGCATTCCAGTGTAAAGTACTGTGAGCACTTACCCTGCTGCGAGGTGGATGGTCAGCGTAATGATGTTGGTGTCAGAAACATTTGTAGTGCTTTTCGACAGTATGCCAGGCAAGAAAGGTTTCCAATCTCCGTCCCTCACCCTGCAATCCAATCCCCACAAATAAACCCTCACCCCTGTACAAAGTATTATTAAAGTTAATGGGGTGCTAAATAGATACAGACTCTTTCTTGAGTGACACAAATGGAAATATTGTGAGTTTAAGGCACAAAGAGGCTAAAACTTGACAAAGGCCTAAGCAAGTAGTTTCAGTTTTGAGCCAGAGAACTTTTAAAGCAAGTGAGCTGATCATAAGGGGTTTGAAAGTGATAACAGAGAGAAATTGGAAGGTTAAATGGTTGGTCTCCACAGATTATTTGAATTCTTTCCCACAATGGTCAAACACTCACGGTTCTCTGGTTTTCTCTCCATTCCTAAGATTGAGGCTCCACATACACCCCAGATCTGACCCTTTACCTGCTGCACAGTAGTAGGATGCTGAAAACTGCACCCATCCTTTGAGCTCCAGTCCAAGGGGCAGCTTGTTTCCACATTACTTTGAGCATGTGAATCTGTGCCATTGTCCTTATTAAGTCTGCCTGAGTGTCTGCAGTAACACACACTTAAGAGTTTTGCTGGATGAGTGCTCCTTGTTTCTGGAAGGCAGAGGAGATGAAGGCCTAGAAACACCAACCAGTACAAGTCCACCTCTCATTTGTCTCACTTTTATAACTTTGAAACTCTTCCTTCACTTTGGTAATAATGTAAAGTATCAACTAAAAATTGCAATGCATGCATTTCATTTGAGTTTTATTGCCTTAACAGACAGCATTAGATTACAAAAGAGGACATTTTTCTTCTCAGTTTTAGCTTATTCTTATGATTTATGATTAGATACAGCAAGAGTTCATAAACTTCCCTGACCTGCTGACAGTTTTTACAGGCTCCTTGATTTATTTCCATCTCAAACTTAACAGCTTTCATGTGACTGATATTCCTAGACTCCTGGCATGGTTGCAGCACAGCCTGCAAAAGCTCCTCTAATCTCCATGTTACTAATTTAAATGAAGTCTTGGTCTGTTGTTTAAAAAAGACATTCGTCATCTCGCAGAGGTTTACAGATCCTCTTGTAATGTAATGTCAGACACTTCTGAGATATGAGTTTTATAAAGCCTCCCAATATTGAGTGTTGTAAGACACACCAAGGTCACTTCAATATGCCAAAGAAAAAAAACATTTGCAAAACAAGAGAAGAGGAATTCCTAAGAAACTGCATTGTACTGGGGACATTTAGAAATGATTTATACCATCTGTGAGTACATTTCCAAGATAAATCTGGTATTGGGGAGAAAAGCAGGGGGAGGATAAATTTGAATCCAGAGAAATCCACAGACACTCAGCCAACAGCTATGAGTTCCTGATAAAAAACATCTCACAGAGCAATATTCTCACAGTCATAGAGGTTGCAGCATCAACAGTTTCCCAGTGTGCTCCGAAGCTACTGTGCTAACTAAGGCTGCTCTTTCAGCAAAGATGCAGCTGGCATTCTGTTTTCATTGTACACTTTCCAAACAACAAAAAAAGAGATACATTTTGTAATAACAAAGACCTAACTAGTAAGAGAGAGAAGGGGGAATGAGAGCGCCATAAGAAAAGTGGGTGTCTCACACACTCACCGCCCAGCTGAAGACAGAAAGATATCATTATTTTTGTCTCTAGAGCATTTAGAAAGTGGCAAAAAGTAAGTAATGGGAAGGTATATGAAGGTGGGAGGAACTTGAATGAAAAACAACAGGTAGGTTTGCTTTGATAGCAATGGGTACAGTAGAGAGAGAGCAAAACCCATAAATATCCATGGGGCTTTGGAGGGTCTCCAGTGGGTATGCTTAGACATTTGAGGTCAACTGTGATCAAGCCTTAGTCTGACAGAAAATTGCTTTTGTAATATTTGTAGATCAGTTAAGAAATGACAAGCAACACTAGGTTATGACACACTGGAGATATAAATACAGGTTGCCCAGATCATATGATTGATTGAACCCTTTTATTTTTGCTGAAGAAATTTAGCTAGTGTTGCTGGCAACACACACAGAGCACTAAATAAACGTTACATACAGTGGCTTGTCAGAATTTATAAAAGAGCAATCGACATTTGCTTTACTGTCAAAACATCAGCCTACGAGTTTCCTCTCTTTGGGAGGAGAATGTGGGAAATAAAAGAATGCTATACAGGGTATTACCTTCAAATCACAAATGCCATGGGTAAGCCTGCATCAGAAATCGGAGCTGCTCTCATGCAGTGAGCTCTGCCTGTCCTCTAACCAAACAACCTGCTTGTGAGCCTCATTGCTGCAACCCACTAGCAGCAGTTGCTGTATAGCTCAGAATATAGAGACAAATGTGGATTTTATCACAGAGCTTCCTATTCCACAGTCCAAACACAGATACTTTCACTGCAGATAGATGTGGAAAAACAGTGTTTTACAGTGCCTGCAACTATATTGCAGTGAAGTGGATTATTATGAACACAACAAGATTTTATGCCTAATTTCAGAGTTTGCACATGTATGGGAATTGAAGTCCACAGGTCTCATTCACAATTACACCAAATAAATCTTAAGATTTCTTTCCACTCTTCAAACAACATAAAAGAGCCATGTTGCACATGAAATAAAAACTCCCAGCAGTTTATCTTTCTAGGATTACATAGTGTTTTCAATATAAAAATCACATCCTGTGTTGGGCAAAGGTTCATTTTACAGACCAGATCTATTGGATCAAAACAAAGACTGCAGTAAATCAGCTTTGTGGAGCTATGCTGATTTTCCCTTGCTGGACTATATCTCAAGAACCACCTTTCAGGCATCTGTGTAGGAGGAAAAGTTTGTTATTTGTATTACCCTGGGAGATGGGTATTATTCTCCAGGGAGTAAAAAAGGAAAAAAGCTCAGCATCCCATGACCTACCTCTTCTCACTCTGATCAGGGCACAGAACATGTGTGCACAGAGACAAATCAGTTGTCAGCAAGACTATCCTGTTGCATTTAAAGACACTGCATTGATTAACACATTTCTAAAGAAGTATTTGTGTATCTGTGTGTATATTTGTCCTTTCTTACAGGATGTCTCACAAGGAAACCCTCACTCTCACTGAGTGGTAAACCCACCTGCATTAAGCCTCTGGAGAACAGAGAGTTCAGTGGGACTCAGCAGCCCACAACTGCAACTTGTGAACCAACTGGAGGTGTACCTGCACAGACATCCACTTCCTCACCTCTTCCCGTGGGCTTGCCAGGGGACAACAGACTTGGGTCTGCAACAGGTTAAGGACAAACACCTTTTCCTCCCTTATTTCTGTCCTAACTTTTTCTCACTTCTGCCTGTTGTGAAATGAGTAATATCTGAATTTTTGGTCATGTAGACCAAATGCTGTCTCTGGCAGATGTGCCCTTTTATAGAAAGATTTAAGGTCTTAAAATCAGTAGCATAGTCCATCACATCTGTGTTAACCCTCTTTTCTACGTCTTTCATTCCTTCTTAGAGGAAAAGGAGACTTGGCACTAACTAGTACTTTTATTGAGGACACATATTAATGTCTCTTTTTTTAACCATGGAAATAGCAACAATCACAATGCCTGTGTTTTTGTATAAACTTTCCTTTATGTTACTTTTTTCTAACTACAGAGTTAAAACAGGGTAAAGTTCAAGTACATTCCAGGCCAGACAGAGCAACTCAGGACTAGACAAATTCTTTCAAACACTCTGCCACATTGTGAGCAGTTTCTACATATTTTAGTAAGGCAAAACATCTATCTCTGGGACAGTGCATAACGTTGTTCAGTCCTTCCTTTACTGGATGGAGTGAGCATGTGTCAGTCTGTCTGTAATTTCTTCTGTCATGGGAAGAACTGGTAGCCAGATTTCATATCCTTCTAATGGTAAAGGTCAACAGATTGGTGATAAGAGACAAAGCTTGAAATAGAGCTAAGAAGGTAACAAAAGAGAGAGAAGAGAGAAAAGGAAGAATTTCAGAATCATACACTAAATACCCAGCTGTTAAATAAAAAATCCTCAATGGTTACCTGACAGGGTTTCACAGAAGGAAAACTTGAAAAATAAAAAAATCTATCCATTGTGCAGCATTTTTCTTTCTTACTCAGTTGTATCCTTTATACCAGACTTTCATCTTTCCCAAAGCTAACTCAGGGCATATTTACAATAAAAATAGAAGTTGGATTTGTTACAATTTGTTGAGACTGCAGATTTCCAATTAAATGTGGTGATACTCCTTCTGTCTGTACAGGTTTTTACTTGGCTACTGAGTGTAAACTAACCGACCCTTTAGAATAGCCTCAAAAAATCACAAACACTGGTCTCCTTGAGAACCCATGAAGGATAAAAGAGGAGAATTCCTGCTTTGTTGTCTAAGGCTTGCTCAGTAAAATGTAGAGAATGTGAGACTTCACTAGTTGTATACTGAGTGCATGGCTTTATTTCCTAGAACAAAGATGGTGTTCCTTCAAAGAACACTGCTAGTGGAACAGGAAAATCATTTTAATATTTGACATCCGTAATATTTAACAGCACAACTGGATTTTGTTCAAGTGAAAAGAATTTATCCATGCCAATTAAATAATTCACTGCATAGTTCAAAAGACCCTGATAAGAGGTACGCCACAAACCATACTGCTTTTCCTGCTTTAATTATGAATTCGTAGTTGAAGCACATGACAGGGTTTCAGGGCTGGGCTCCACTTCCCGCTCTGTGATGGGTGACTGGGGGCAGCTTCCTTCATCTCAGCCTTCCTGAGCCACATCCATGCTGGTGTAAATCAGTAGAGGTCCACCAACTGGAAAGACACTCTGCTGATTTACAGCAGCTGCTAACTTGATCTCTTGACCAAAAGAAAAAATGCGAATGGAAATGCATTTTCTGTGTCAGGAGAGTTGCTTGTTGATGTTGGTTAAGGCATTTAAGTTTCATTCTTTTTAACAAATTAGACCAATATCTAACTTCAAAGCCAGTAATGCAAAGATGATTCACATGAGTATTTTAAAGCCTTTAGAATTACTAAATTGTGTGCTACATTTAATTGATGAACAACATACAGAAGACCATTCCAGAAACAGGGTAGAAAATTACACTGTAGAATTTTCTTTCCATTTTCTTCCTTATATTTGGTTGCATATATTCACTCTATTGGATCAACAGAAATAAAAACACCCAGATCACCTGTGAAAAAAATATCCTGCTGCTTTTGCTGTGGCTGCTCCTATCCATCAAGTGTTTTAACTAACACAGAGAAAGTGGCTATTTCTTACGGATGGGGCTGCAGTATGACTAACTGAACTTCAAAGATGCCGGGCCAGATTGGATAGCAAACATCAAAAGCTTTTGACTCGTGCTGAGTAAACTTTGTATTCTGACACACAAGTTCTTATCTGTTCTGTTCCAGACTTGAGAGAGAGAGGGGCTGAATCTAACCAAATCACATTGTTTTTCCTTGCAGCTGCCAACTTGGAAAAATATCAGGGCACAAAGGAACCATTAAAAACAAACCAAAAAAAGACATGTTTTTGTTAGTTCCTAGGCAACACAATATTGCCAAGATGGTGGCTCCTATGAAAATTAGAAAATATTAGTTACACATCACACTGTTATTTATTTATACTGCTCTGTGAAGCATTATTTTTTTCCTTCTTGCAAACTGACAGATATTATGGAAAATCTGTTCTTTTGAGCAGGGTGTTTACACCACAACTGTTATGTATGTTTTGTCAGCAGCTTTTTCCATTTGTTGATTCCCATTTCTATTTTAACATTTATTTTGCCAGTTACTGAAAAAAAAAACCTGAAACAACAGAGTATGAGATAGAGGGAGAGAGAGAAAGAGAGGGGAGTGGGAAAGAAGAGAAGAGAAGAGAAGAGAAGAGAAGAGAAGAGAAGAGAAGAGAAGAGAAGAGAAGAGAAGAGAAGAGAAGAGCTTAAATTTTTTTATCTACCAAAATGAATCCTGTTGTTGAGATTGTAGAAGTTATTTTAGAAAACTAGAAATTCTATCCCATTACTATTAATTGCAAAAATTCCATAAGAACTTTTTAAAACCTGAGCTGGCTTGTTCATAGCACTCTAGGGCAGTGTGGGACACAGGAAACGAGTGTGTTTCACTCCACCTTCTTCATTATTCAGCCACAATGCATTTACCACATGGTTCCTCCTACTCATGACAAAGCCCTGATTACATTGATGATGTTCCATGCTGGTGAAGGATTGAAATTACAGTAAGGTGACAAGGAAGTGTAATAGCTCTTGGGAAATGCAATTGCAGCAGCTGCCTTGGAATCAAGTGGCAGACCCTCATATTTTGTAAAGTTTTACTCAATAATTAATCTTATGAGCCTAAAAGGTCTGACTGCTTACCTTAGAAGGTAGAAGGCACCTTAGAAGGTGGTAGTCACATCAGGCATCCTTTCAGCATTTTGATGGAAAGCTTTAAAACACAGATGTGAATGAACAGATTACAGTAGAGCATCATTCCTGATTGCCACAGAGAGCTTTGTTTCCACAAATATTCCACATCAGTTGTAGCACACACAGTCCTTCCTTCACAATTGAAAGGTAACCTATCACGGATGGAGAGAGAGAGGAGAAAATGGAAGCTTCTCTTATTTTAAAAATGTCATTTCCTGATCCACGGTTCACAGACCTTCTGAGACACTACAGTCTACCACACTGAACTCCCACCTTTGAAACAGACTGAGGATTAAATGCTCCAAGGACAAATTCCAACTCCACACAGAAATCTGAGCATGTATGAACATAGACCCATTTGAACAGGTTTCATCTGCACTTGTTAGAATGAGCTGGGTGAATGTGGAAAGAGGCCCTTAAGGAGAAAAAGGTATCATTAATGCATTCCAACAATGTACAACTCAAGACCACAGGTTTTTCAAGGCAGCCACTGCAGCATGCAGAGTCAGACCCTTTTGAAGACGTCCTTCCAGAACTTACCATGAATCTTCCAGTATCACTCATGGCTCAGGCAGCACTGGACAGGGTGGGGTACACACCAGAACACTGCTTCACTAAAGTCAACACAGGGAGTACAGCCTTTTTCACTGACACCACTGCTGTACTATGACAGAAGGGCCGTGTCTTGGCCTTCCTTCTCACTCGTCAATGCAGGAGAAATTCTGTCTGCCTACCAGTATGAGCAGCAACCCTTGGAATGGTCTTATCTGCAAAGTTATAAGGCTTATTCAACAGAAATATTCAAGAACCTGATTTTTTAAAGTGCATATGGCTTTGAGGAAAGACATAAGAACAAATGGCTCCATAATCAGGGCTTGACATGAGATGTGTCACCATAGATCTCAGCTTGCTGTAAATTCACTTCCAGTGTACTCCTGTCTTTTGCTTTATGTCCTGAAACAGGCACACTTGGGATGATTGAATTAATTTAATGAAACAATCTGAAGAATTTCAGACTTCATTCAGCTCTAGGGTAATTCTAAACCCCAGTGTCAGACTGGAAGTTTAATGACCAATGTGAACAAACCCACCATAAAGCTCTTAAATAACTAGGATATGGTTTCATATGGACTTCCAAAAGCTACCCCCAAAATTACTACAAAACTGTTTTCAAAACTTACTAGCTTGTTCCACAGAGGTCTTCTTTTGGCTTCAGTATAACTCAAGTACTTGGGAAGATCTGAGTTTGTTTCACTCACCTAAATGAGATTATCTGTCGTATCACTTTTAGGCTATGCAGATATTCCAAGATAAAATACAGGACTCCTACAGAAATGTTGCAGGAGTGTGAGAAATACTTACTTTAAGAGAAAAATTGGGGGGCTGTAAGACAACAGCACATCTTTAATTTTCTTCACACATTTACCTATAACCAGTAAATTTGAACACATTTTGAGTTTTCACTGCTCTTGTGGCAAACATAACTCATGTCTAGTTGAATGATGAATTTGCAAACACCCAAAATGACCTGAAATGAACAAACAATCATTTTTCCTTCAGAGTTTGCTCAGATATCTGCTTTATGGAGCTCTTAGTAAGGTAAAAATCACAAAGAGAGAATAAATATTTAACTTGAGCTGCAATGGGAGAGTATATTAACACACCTCTGCAGTTCTGGATTTTTGCTGGAATTCTAAGCACAAGTGGCAAGAAACCACAAAGAAAATTAGTTTCAAACTATGATTAATTAACTACAATGCCATTAAGATATGCCACGAATCACTTGTTGCGTATCAGTTTTTTGAACAGAAATATTCAACACAATATAAATTTGGACTTTTCAGCATATACTAAGCAAAGGTCTCCAAGCACCTTAATCTATGTGACAAATCTAATCTCAGTTTGCTATGAGGCTAGCTATGAAACAGCCACAAGCCCCATATGGCAAATGAGGAACTAGAACATCCAAGAACAGCCACACCAAGCAACATTGCAAAGGAATTTATGGCATAGATATGATTTAACCCAAGTTCCTTGGGTTAATCCCCAGCCTGTACCTGAAACCCAGCTTAGAAGTTTATCTCCACTGATTCAGTGGGTTTTTTTCTGATTCTTTTCACTCTATATCTCAGTTTGGAACAAAATAAAATAACAAGCAACCAGGAATAAGATAACTCTCCTTTCTTAACTGGGATAGGCACCTGCTATGAGTTGGGCACTTCCAGGTGTCCCCTGCACTCATCATTGCCTCCCTGAAACCTTGCTCCATACATTTTTGTAGTGTCTGTGGAGAAGTATATCCCATCAGTGCAAAGGAAATTACTACTTAAAACACAAAGTTCTCCTAAGTTGGCTGTCTGACAAATTTTTGTTATCCTGTATCCCAAAAGCCAGTGGCACCTGAAGATAGGGCCAGAAGGCTCTGCTGCTTAGGTCATGGTTTTCCCCCCTTGAGCTTGAACATGAACTTTGTTCATTTGTTTTTTATATTATGAGGGTTTTCCTTGGGTAGGGCACTGCTCTTTTTTTCTTTTTCTCTCTCTCTCTCTCTCTCTTTTTTGTTTGTTTTGTTGTTGTTGTTGTTGTTGTTGTTGGTTGGTTGGTTGGTTTGGTTTGGTTTGTTTAAAAAGAAGCCTGTAGGAAGGAGCATGCAAGGATATCAGTTTTGACACCATTATTGACATGGTATATATGACTACCATCTTCTGTAAGAACTTTGGGAAAGAACTATGACCTAAATCAACTTAGACCCAAGCCACTACATGCTATTCTCTCACTTAAAGGTCTGACAGTCCTGTGATGGCCTCAGTCCTGCCAGTACCCCCCAAGCCAGGTGAGGTTCCTTTCTTTGAGAGGCACAGCACACAGGTGTCCCATACTCCTTAGACAAGCAGAGTCTAAGTTGTGTGAGTTCAAACCCAACTAATGTTTGCAGCATCTTTGCAAGCAAAGGACACTTGTCTCAAACGTGGTTTTATGTGTTTTTCTCTCTGTGCTGACTATGGCCTACAAACAACTGAGTGATCAGGTGCTGCATGGTGAGGAGGGATGTGTGAGAGACGATGCACACAGGCACTGGCATGTGCAAATGTGGCCTCTGGTGAACTCTCGGTACTGTTTCATTACCTGAATTCTTTTAATTAACAAACATCTGCCAGCTCCTGCACTCTGTCAGAATATACCACTGTTGTTCTCTTTGTAGTGCCTTTCATAACAAATGCAAACAGGCGGAAGAAAAGTCGTGCTGTTATCATCTTTTGATTTTATGAGTAGCTGGGACTGTTTAAACTATAGATTAACTTTTACAGGCCCATCTCTCTCCCCAGGTCCCCCCACCATTTGTGAATAGCCAACTTTCCTGTGTGGGTGTGTCAGGTGAAGATCATTTTAGCAGACGTTTGAAAGAGAGAGAGAGCCTTGTTTCACAGAAACTAAAATCGTAACACTCATTTCATCTCCCTGAATGTACTCCCTGAGGCTCCTCCCCACAGCCTCAAACGAGTCTACATTCTTTAGCCCAACATCCCAGTAATGTGATTGGTCTCCTGTGTGCTACCATGATTGCAATGCTGGAGAACAATCCTGAGGAAATTCAAGAAAATGTGTATTTTCTTGCTTTTTGCATGTCAGTGCTTTTTACAAAGCTACGCTTCTTATGACACACAACTCCAGATCTCTGAGGAAGCACAGAGCAGACTGAGAATATAATGTCCAGCCCAAATGTGAATTACATGTCCACCCAATGGTGAGTTACCTGGGAACGGTGAAGAGTGTCTGGAAGAGAAATTCTTCCATCTGAGTGGTGTTGAGGGAACACTACACGTACAGGTCTGCAAGGTGAACACCTGCATAGCCAAGCACATGATAGATTGGGTACAGCCTGGGTGTTCTGCTTCTACAGCCTCACACAGAATGTTTTATCAAGGTACATCACTCTCCCATCTCAACTGACTAAGATGCTTTTGTTTCCACTCAACCTGAAAATAAGGTGTGGTTGAAAAAAGTGAAAAAAAATGCCATACATTCCCTGACTGCCTGTACTTCTCTTGCATTTTAATCTATTTGAATTGTCTTCATTTTAAGATTGCCCAAAGAATTAAATACAAAGGCATAGAGAAACTATTCTGTGTAAGAGATCTTCTGCAGTCGTCTTCTCTCACACTACTGTACAAAATAAGCAGAGCATGTGCATATGCTCAGGATTTCACTTCAGGTGATGCAAGACAGCAACAAGAAATAAGAGTAAAATATACACAGTTTGAAGCATCCCAGTGACTCAAAGTCCTGGTCTCCTGCTTCTTTTCCCACATAATCTTTCCCCTTTAAATACACCTCCTTTCTCTTGGAACATTATTTCAACTTAATCTGCAACCTTTGCTTTCTGGTTCTGAATGATTCCTATCTCCAAAATCCCTTTATGCAACCAATTCTTCTTCTCAGCAATGAAAGGAACCTTAAAACTTAGAAGCCCATCTCTGCTTGCTAACCCCCTTTTTTCCCCCATTATGCTGCTCTTTCAGCTCCAGTCAGCTCTGCCATTTCCATGATCGGTTCCCAAGAGGACCTCAAATGAGGTCCCAGGTGAGACACAGACTATTCTTTCCCTGGTCACATCATAATAAGTTTCATGTACTTCTCGGAGCTTTGAAGGTTGAAAGCATTTTCTATTACTCATTAAAAGTTAAGTCAGCAGTTGATGTGGCTGAGCTAGGCTTGGAAAAAGAACCTAGGTGTGCTGGAGGCAGACCGAAGGAAGGGCTTGAACAAACATGCCTTAGTTCAGGAAAAGATAGAGACAGTCCCACCAAAAATACAGAAGAAAATTTCATTTTCCCCACAAATTTCCTAAAAGCTAATTTTTTTTTTTTTTTTCCCATTCAAGATATTAGCAGTATCTTCTCTGAGCTTGGATTAATTATCCAAGTTGTCTATCAACATAAGCACTTGTGAACTAAAGTCAGTCCATGGATACTACAGAGAGATGGTTTTTCTACATCAACCTTTTCTAAAGTGCTTGTAGCCACACAGAACATCTGAAGTGTTTGAACTTGTGCAATTAGAACAAGTTGTCAGGGACACAAAAAGCTTTTCAGAAGAGCACAGAAGCTGCCTGTATGTTATCTACCAGTGTCATATACCTTCAGCCTAGGAATCATCAGAGCCTAGGCAGCAGGATACGAAATAAAAATCTTCTACGCCAACCCTATTTCAGCAAGCTGGGATTTTTTTTCTCTAATAAACCCTCTTCCCTGCAGCTTTTCCTTCTGTCTCTAAGTTCTTCTCTTTTTTTGTTCTCTGCCCTCTGTACTTTTTCTATTTTCCCCCATTTCTTTGTCTTGTCCCTCCTCTCCCCTTTCTTTCCCCCTTTCTTCCTCTGCTCCTCACCAGCATACATTCTCTCCATATCCCAGTACCTCCTCAGTCCCAGTTCTTTAATTCTCTTTTTCTTTCTTGCCTCTTCCCTATTCTTCTTTCTCCCTCTCTTTTCCTCTTTGACCTGAATCAGATTGTTGCAGCTGTCTGTGCCAAGTCAAGGAGCCCTAATTTTTAGCCTCATTCCAGTACACAAAACTCTTTCCTATTACAGAATTCTCTTTGAAATTTATAATTCAAATTTTTAAGGAAAAAGACAAGACAAAAAGTTTTCCTGAATAAATATTCTCAGAGATTCAGCACTTGGATCTAGAGTTTTGGTCCCATGCCCTGTGAACACTGTGTCCAGTTATCAGAGTCAGATGAATATTCCCAGATTTTGGCAGAGGTTGGCAGCTGGCAAAACCTCATGAATGGCAGACTTCTGGTTCTGGATTTTATACACTGGATTTGTTCTGAATCAAAACAAAATACCCAAAATCTGAAATGCTACAAAAAATTACTTTGACTCATGACATTTGGAGTATATAACATTAAAAATACATATATTTTAAAGTAGAACTGGAAATGCATCCTTCCTTTCTAAATACTGAGATGGGATGTCCTCCCTAGACTTTCATTTGCACAAAATTTTCATTAATCCCAGAGGATTTTTCAAGCTGCTCAGAAAAGGCAGGAAGAAACCGTGACAGTTTGAAGATCTTTGAGAAATGGTGCTGTGATTTTAAATGCCCTGCGTTTGTGTGGTCCCTGGGTACACTCTGCTGTTCTGCAGTACGTCATGACAAACAGGATCAAATGTCACCTTAGCTTTGGCATTCTATGGACATAACTGAGCTAGCTTTAAATTAGCTATTGTAACTTCTACTAGCACCACAGCTATGGTAAAATTATGATCTGCATGAAACAAAGGAAACAGGTAGAGAGTTTGCCCAAAACAAGGCCTCTTGTGTCTTGTCTTCACAGTTTAAAAGTAATATAGGTTTGGCTGCAACAGCTGGAGACACTGGGTTGATTTCTACAGGGTGTAAACTCTTGGGGAGGAATAGTTGTGTCCTGTGCCCTCACTGTCCCTAGCCAGCCTGAACACCATAGACCAGATTTCAGCTAGCATTTGCAGCCAGCAGGACCTGTGCACAAGCAAACTAAGCTGCTAATTCACACATTTCATTCTCTTCTGAGAAAGCTCCTCTGCACAACCACTGCTGAGCTGTCTCTTACGTGACTGGAACCCTGGGACATGAAGGGCAGTGCCCATAGCAGGAAGAGTCCTGGGTGAAGCTTAGAGCACACTGAGACAGTGTGTTACACTCAGCACTGCTTCTTGTTAATGGACAGCTGAAAGGACCAAGCTGCCACATGGATATCGGAGGTGAACATTTGCTTTCAGCCCATTTGCATCTAGGAGGCCCATCAAACAAGCACAGCTATAGCATGTCCCCTTCCACAGCCAGGGACACATATTCCCACACAGCCCTGTCTGAGCAGCAAATGGCCACTTGAATTTACAGATCAACCCCTGCCCACAATGGACAGAAGGGCTGAGGAATTTACACACACCTCTGAGGGTTGGACTTCTGCAGAAGTCTGTCATCACCCCTCTGTCTATAGGATGTAGACAGAGAGTCATGGGCAGACTAAAGTGAATACTGCTGTGAATACTGCAAAACTCCTGGATGTGTCCAGCAGCACTGATCATTATATCCACCCAAAGTAAGCAGGGCCTCTAAGATTCTCAAAACCCAGTGACCCCTCTCTGTTATAGCATCCTTTCTTCCCTCTCCCACAGCTCATGTGTAAGTGGCTCTGTTAATTTCTTGAATTTTGAAATGTACTATGACGATACTTTTGATTAAATTTGTATAGCTCAGGAAAGAAAAGCAGTACAGATACTTCAACAGACAACTCTCATAGAATCCACTGAAGACAGGCCAGAAAGAAAATACAGATACGAGTGGAAAAAAGATGGAAGCTGGCATGACAGAGATTAACAGGAGAGTAGATGGAGGGGCAGTACAAAACGATCTGGTTTACAGAATCTCTAGAATTTGGTCCTTACTAACTGGACAGGCCTTAGACCGTGGCCAATTCATTCTTACAAACCCCCCCATGCACCCACTTGTACATCACTGGCAGAAGAAACAAACAGCTCGGAAAGCACGACAGACATGAAAAGATTGGTGATTGATTTAGATACATCATCCTCACAATGTCTTACAGAGGAGGGGTATTTCTCATTTTATTTGTTCATGAAATAGACATGCCAAAGGACCAAGTGTCTTGACTAAAGATGAGTGAGCAAAAATGGGGAGTGAAGAGGCCCTCCAGATTTCCAGCCCACTGCCTAGGCAGCAGAGAGAACTAGCTTGAATACAGCTACTGGAAATGCTGCTAAGGGATGAGATGACACCATTTGAAAAGGTTTTTCCCTAATTTGCATAATAATAAATACATGTATAAGTGGAATTAACTAGCAGGTATTTTTTTCCATCTGTTTGTTTTAATTATTTTAAATACTAGTGTTTGTAAATGTGATCGACACTAAATCTTTATTTAGACTGTGCTTTGAATAAGTGTATCCACATTAAAATTAGTAACCATAACCTATAAATCACAGGTTGGGCTTGGTTATGAATGTTACAACTGCTATATTAAGCTTACAAACAGAATGAATTTCTTGCTCTAGAAGACCTTGAGAAGTTGTGCTTTTCAAATGCAGAAAGAGATCCACAACCTGGATCAGCTGTTCGCAACAGCTTTAATTTCTGAGAATTGGATTTTCTCATTGCAGCCAGTTTAAGTACATGCTGAGAGACAGAACATAAGTTACATTCCCAATACTGCATAAGTGAACTCTACCACAATAGGGGAGATTTCCAGTAGTACAACTGAAAATTTGGCATCTCGCCTTTCAACTGTCACTGAGAGTTGGATGCCTTTCTTCTTGTTGTTCTTTGTGCATCCGAAAAAAGCCTATATGCAATTACGTATTTTTATGGAAAGGATGGAGCTTGATTCCTAAATACCTTCTAACTCATACACTATCAAAAATCCAAAGCATATCAATTATTCTAGAGGGAGTTCAGTTTATTACCTTTTTATTCTGTGATGTCACTTCAGATCAAGACCAAGTGGCAAGATTACATTTTCTAAGGACTATAGTTTTCCATATTGATCCTGCCTTTGTTATCTCAATGGCTTATTTGTTAGGCAGAAAAGATATGACTAGGCATATGTCACTGTGGAATACAGGAAGATTCACTGAGATTGATGCAAAAGCAAAGGACAGGCATTAACCAATCCAGCTGTCCGAAAGCCAGGGCTAATGTTAACCAAGAAGCACATTACTGTGATTCCATCAGAATGTTCTTTTATTTATTTAACTTTCCCATTTTCATTTTTTATTTGGGTAAGATAATTGCCTATGATAAGCTCTCTCTGTGTAGGTGGGAAGCATGCAGAAAGCCAGCCTTTAGACTGGAATATTTACACTAAGCCTAAGCATTAATGATGTGTAATGGCCAGACCATATTTGCATATTGAAATGATCTCAATTAAAATCCTTTATCAGATAACTTCAAAGAGAGAACCTCTCAAACTGCAATATATTTTTCCATGAAACACAGCCTATTAGGGATTAATGTGTTATCTGCATTTCTAGAGACAATAATTTTAGTTTAATTTAATAAGTAATAAAACATACACTTCTTTCCTTAGGCTCTGTACCATGAAATTCTTTTATCTTTCTTTATAATGCACTTACTGAGCCCTGAACTTCTTTGAAGGACGAAAACATAAAATAGTCAACAGAACTTGAACTAAATAATGCCTTGGCCTTCAATATTTTTTCTCATCCGGAGAATCTATGTACTTTACAAAGATTTACAATGTCTAAAAGAGATAAGAGACTTAGAGGGTTCTCTTCACCACCTCTGGAAGACAATCTACTCTGAGTAGGCACACAAAAACTCTCTATGGCATTGAGATGCAGAATGCAAGTGAAGAGTCTTTGCAAGGAGCAATAAAGTAACCTACATAAAGAGGGTAAAATGCTAAAAAAATGAAAAATATAATTCACCAATTTCTCAAAAGATTTCCATTCATTGAAAACGTCTCCAGCCAAACATGAATTTTAAATCTTATGGTTGAAAAGGCTATATGCAGCTTGAAAAGGGAGAATTCTGATAGTCTTTTAAAGGGATTTCAGTAGTTCCCAGCTACTGTCTTTATTTTAACAAACAGATCTTTTCAGTTTAAAAAGTCTGTTTGTTTAAAATAAAGACAGTAGCTGGAAAACACAGCATTTCACATATTAGAGTGCAAGTTAACACATACAAACTATTGGATAACTGGGTTCTGATAACAGATTATTTTCTTTCTTGTAGCTGGGATCTGTCATTGAAAACCAGTGTGGCAAGTATTTTCTTGATATTTGATTCTTTACTGTTTTCTAAAGCCACGTGAGTCATTATTAGCAAGGTCCTGGACAAGAATTGTGCCTTCCTAAAAATAACCTTAAGTTCCAAAGACACAAAGATTTCAGCACAGAGATTTTTCATCCAGAATTTCTCATGGGAACTAGTGCCACCTGCAATTCAGATACCCAGCTAGAGGGAAGGAATGAGACAGTACCGTGATTTGAGTGACCTACCAACCCTTGTAAATAAAAAAATTGCCAAGGAAGAGGCCCTATTTCCTCAAATCTTACTGCATTTTCTCATGCTGTAACGAGGGACAATCCTGGAGTCACCTATTAGGGATAAACTACCTCAAAATACTTCAGATATCTCATAAGATGCAGTGTACACAGGGAAGCAGCTGCCACACATCAGCTGCTCTGGGGTAACTACTGGTGTATATTCTCACAGTAACAGTGAGGGCACTTCCTCATCTTTCACTTCAGAGTAAACCACCTTGCATTTATGACAGGGTAAGAGAACAGACAGCCTAGTTACCACACAGCCACTGATTTACAACAGCTTACTGCCTTGTGTATGCATTGTTGCTCCTCAGCAAACCCAAATAAGCCAAATTAGCTCACCTTGAACTTAAAACTTAGAATTTTCATTTTTTGAAATAATTTCTTATCTGTAATGCCAAGGGTCTCTCGCTAAGCAATAAAAGCTATTAAAACAAATAATTTATTTTTGTAAGAAAGTGCAGGCAAGAGTTTGGTTTTAATTAAGTTAGGAAAGAGATGGGTTGGTAAGAATTAGATTCTGCCTATACTGTGACTATAGCACTACAGTGTTCAGGCAGTGTTCTAGCTATGAAATTTGATGTCATGGAGTCCAACAGAAAGTCAAAGACTACAACACAGTGAAATCAAACTAAAAATAATGGATGAAACTTACTGTAATATCTCTCTTGAACCACTTGTGTGGATTTATGGGATCAGCCTAGATTTACCCATAGAAAAGGGTAAATATGATTGACATTGGAGAGTCTACAGTCCGAAGTGCCTTTATCAAAAGAATTTCTTTTAACTTTAATAGCACAAATATACTCTATATTCTATGGTATATTTAGCAATCTTATTGACTAGTATTAGAGGGTAGCAATAGTATCCAGAATTTAGTATTACTAGTGCCTAGTATTAGTACTAGGTATTGATGGTACTAAACATTTGTAGTAGTAGTAGTAATACTTATCTGGTGCAAACACCAGAAGACAATCAGAGTAGCCTGCAAAGCATTTGTCATCAGAATACTGCTGTGAAACAGAAACAGTTTAAAATAAATCAGTGAATTTGGGGCTGAACACGCCAGAAGACAATCAAGAGTAGCCTACAAAGCATTTGTCATCATAATCCTACCACTGAAACAGAAACAGAGACACAAGAATCAGTCAATTTGGGGAGGTGCATGTACATTTCCAGTGTGCTTTTTAGAATTATTTATTTTTAGACAACTAGCCTTCCATTATAGATCTTAGGCTAGCAAAAAACCGCCATCAGCTGAGGTCGAACATCAAGCTACCACCCGTGTCTCAGGAGGTGCAACATTCCCCTTGGGAAATGAAGGCAGAAAGAAGGGCTACTGAAGGAAGAAACTCTAAGGTGTTTGCAGCAGAATACCAACATCCCATTTAGGCTAATGTTTCTCATTTTATTTGGAAGCTTGAAAAACATTACCATCATTCATGCTTTGCTGTAATTGGACAGAGTGATTAGAACACCTTTTTATATTAAATGCACATTTTCCTTTCAAAAATATCCATGTTAAATGAGAAGAATGCCATTCAGCCAGTCAGCAGTGATTTATTTTATCCCTCATTTTTAAAGCTTTTTCTAATTTGTGGTTTTGTAGACAAACTGTACATGCAGACTGTCAATGTACAGTGGTTTGAAAGGAGAAGAATCAGAAGAGAAACTCTTTCAAAATGTAGCGGGTCCTGTAAGGAGAAGAATTGATTACTGCCAAATAAAATTTCTGAAAATTTATTATTCAAAACAAGAGGTCACAAAGACTGACATTGACAAGGGAAAGACTTCAAAAAGTAGTATGAGAAATTCAGACAGAATATCCTTCGGCAAAGGACTGTCATTGCACAGAATAAAATGGTCTTTGTTGAAGCCAGTAATAGATGTAAATGGTGAACATCGGTTCAAGAGGGAGCTGAATACGTTTGGAGCAGAGAGTGAATGTAGCCATGCAGTCATAAGAGAGATAATTGTGCATAAGATGGTCAGCTACCATACCTGGTGATTTGTATTTTCTGCTGCCAGAGGGAAGGGTTTGATGGACCATGTGCTTTTTTCTGGGCTATTATTACTTGTGTGTCTGTAAAAAGTGCCCTCTGCTATCACAGCAGCCACAGTAATAAAATGTAAGTTAATAATATTATTTATCCTGCAACCATCACTCATGTTTACTGCACAATCATGTCTTTTTCCCTTCCCACTATACCTCCCTCCTATTTGCATTTGAAGGCTAAAATCTCAACAAAAGCTATTCAGTGTGCAGGTTCAGCCCTCACTGCCCCAGCTCTGCTCTGTTGCCCGTGTGTGATGCATACACACACATAGACACACGTGCTCAGATGCTGTCTCAAGATCTTTCTCTTATCTCCTATATCTACCTAAAACTGTGTTTGAAATCACTGCACAAGAGAGGGCCATGAGCCTCTCCATGTTTGCCTCTGAAGGAGAATTCTTGTCAGTTTCCTACCCAACCAACCATTGCCAAAATATTTGGCAATGCCAAAAACCCAGCTGGCAAAGCCATGACCTCTGTCAGACACTTAAACCACCTTTAGCCCAGCTGCATCTAAATTGGGATGTTCCTAATATCTCAAAATGGAGTCACAGTGATTTGGAAAAGGGGTTTAACTGAGACACAAGCTGAAATCCATTCCAGCCCAAGAAACTGGACCATCACAACTCTCCCATGTGCCTAATGTTTCCTCCATCCTCCAGGGGCAGGAAGGGATGGCAGAACACAAACCAGAGAAAAGACCTCAGTGAGTCTGGCAGGTACACAAACACTATGATAGTACTGAATTATACCACTTTCAATCCTATTTGTCAAAAAAGCAGGAGAGGTGAACAAAGTCAGCAACATCTTTAATTCTATAAACTACCTAAACCAGAGGATTGACTCAAAAAAAATCCAGAAAAATTTTTAATCAGGTTTTGTGTTTAAAAAGAAAACAAACTCTCTTCTTCAGTGGGCTTTTTGCCTTTATTTCACTAATCCCAACCAAAATAATCCTTACTAGACAGACACAGTCTCCTACATGCAGCTGATGCAGGCAGGTAGATGAAGGAGGTGCACAGAGTGAAAGTCACACACCCATGAGAGAGGCACAGAAGTGAAGTCACACACCCATGCCCACCCAAACTCAATACCAAGGCACAGCAACCATCTTCCCAGCTAGAATAAGACCTTCTCCATTTCACACCATTCAGGAGACAACCCCCACCGCTTCATTTCAGTCAACACAGCAACACCAGTATTTACCTAAAGAGAAGACAACGGCCTCCCATCTGATTTTGGTATGAAATCTGCTGGATAGATCACTGTGCTGGTTTTGGCTGAAATGGAGTTAATTTTCTTCATGGTGGCTAATATTGAGCTGTGTTTTGTATCTGTGCTGAAAACAGCATTGGTAACACAGGGATGTTTTTGTTATCGCTGAACAGCGTTTACATAGAGCCAAGGACTTTACTGCCTCTCACCACTCCACCAGTGAGTGGGCAGGCGGTGCACAAGGAGATGGGAAGGGACAGGGCCGGGACAGCTGACCCCAACTGACCCAAGGGATAACCCAGACCATATGGTGTCATGTTTAGCATATAAAGCTGGGGAAGAAAGAAGGCAACAGGGAGGCATTTGGAGCCCTGCTGTCCTGGAGATGTCTGAACACCTGCCTGCCCACGGGAAGTGGTGAATTAATCTCTTGTTTTGCTTTGCTTGTGTATGCAGCCTTTGCTTTACCTGTAAACAGTTTTTATCTCAACCCACAAGTTTTCTCACTTTTCTGATTCTCTCCCCTATTCCATTGTGGAGTGGCTGTACAGGACTCAGGTGCTGGCTGGTTAAACCACAACAATGCCTATGTTTCATGGCAGGTTAGAACCACATGTACCTGAGGCACTCACTGAGGGCTGCAGTCACCCTGGGCCTCCTCTTGCCAGTGTCTCCACGGGGCAGAGACAGGAACCTCTAAGCAACTTCTGACTATGCACACAAATGTGAAACCCCTTCACTCATCATTTCCCTTAACATCTCAGCTTCAATTTGCATTGAAGGTTCATACTCCAGCACTAACTCCCATTTAAATCCCATTTTTATAGGATTTTGTGAGGTTTCTTTTGTCCTGAAGAATTTGCAGTCTTCCTAGGCAAGGAAAGATAATCCTTGCTTGTGTTTTGCAGAAGGGAAACTTCTGCCCAGGAAGTCTTTATCATACTGTTCATACTCATTACTAAGACTTAAAATTGTTTCTCCACTAAAGCATAGCATTATTTAAGGGAAAGACCTTGCATACACCTTTGCTTTCTGAAATGGTATAACGGGAAGTACAGTTGAGAAGGAAAAGCAGGAAATCAAATATTGACAAAATCAGTGAACTATAGAAACTCCTATCATTGTATCAGAATTTTGAAATGAAAAGTTCGTTGGGTCCTTTAAGGAAGACTTCCTGTAGCAATGGGAACTATTATCTCCCTTAAGAATCCCATGCAAAAGAAACTTCTATAAGAGAGTCCAATGGTTTTGTCCATGAGAAGATAAGGGCTCTTCACTTCCACCTTATTAAAAGAGAAATATTTGTTGTCAGTCCTTTAACCTTCCTGTAATTGGTTAAAATGCAGGAATTCATCTTCTGTAATGTCTTGCTCTCCTTTAAGCCTATTTATTCCCCTCTCCCACTCTTCCTCTTAGACGAAGATTCACTTCATTAGTTCAACAGATAGGGCTGAATCCAAACCCCAATTCCAGACACATTTGGCAACTAAGGAAATTCCAGTCAGTGCCAGCTTTAAAGGCTGGTTCTGAAAGACATTAAGCAGTCTTACACCAGCCACAGAATACAAGGTCCTTTTGAAAAAAAAATCCCCTTTCCCTTCATCTGTGCTTATTAGAGCTCTAGAGACTTAAATGAAAGTATTACTGCACCTGCAGCTTTTCAGAGAAACACACCCTTCTTCACACTGCTATGAAAACCAGGCCAACAACAAAAAAGAAGTAAAATTTCGTCTTGAAAACAATGAGGCTTCAGGTGTGAGGAAGGTCATAATCCAAAGACAGTACAGTTCACAAGTGAAAATGGGGACAGAACTCAGCCTGAGTTCTTTATGGTGGTGGCAGATGAGGGCTAACTTTAAATTCCTAGGTAGAATTTTGAAAAACTGAGGTTTGAAAAAAAACCAAACCCAAGGTCTTTTTATTCATAAACTAAGTAAATTTGCCCCGGAAAGCACAAAGATGCAAACATAGAGGGCTGCAGTGTGTCGTTTTAAGAGTCAGTAGAATGGTTCAGTAGAATGGCTCATGAAGGAGTATATTAAACAACCTTCCCCCGCTCCTTGTTAGGATATCATTAATGCTTCTTTGTTTTAATAGCATGAAAGGACGTTCCCGATATGTATGCCAGACAAGGATACCATACACTTCCACAGTCTTTATCTGAAAATGTTTGGGGGTGTTTTTGCTGAATGTGCGTCTATCCATAAAAGAGGGCCTAGCAACAACGCAGTGCTCCTCTTTTTTTCTTTTTTCTTTTTTTTTTTTTTTTTTAAGTGTGCCATTACTTCTAAGTGTTATGGTCTTCTTTGTAAAGACATTTACACTAGAAAGCAAAGAGTACTTTACAGCACCCTGCAAATTTCCATAAATAACAATTGGCCATGAGAGTTTCTTTTCACCTATTCCACAGAGGGGGACATCTAGAGAAGAGCCAGAAAAGGTGGAGATCACTTTAAAATGCTTCTCTCTGTCATTTCCAATACTCCGCCTAATTCAGCTGGGCCAAAATGTCACTTGAAGTGAGCTGAAGTAGAAGCTTTTTGTGTGTGTATGGAACCGTATCCAGCTGGGAGAGCAGTTAAATGCTTGCCCATCCCCTTAACTCTGGGCATGTAAATTCAAGACGAGGAGAGCTGTTTTGACGTTCTTGGCTGGAAATCACTCTCCACACCTATACTTTAATGCATCTCCTGTACGAGGTAGTTTGGCTGCTTTCTCTCGCTACCATCTGTTCTGATGGCACGCTGCCTGCTCACAAGTTGAATGATATATAGGTGCCAGGCAACAATGCTTTTTGATGGGCAGACTGCACAACACTGCAATTGTCATCTCTTGTGCATGAAGGCCACGCTCCGTGCCAGCAGCAAGGCATTGGCACTTTGCACCTCCGTGCTCTTGTTCACACCTGTTGACACAGACGTGCCAGAAAAGGACTGCTTGAGCAAGGGAATTGTTTAACTCCCCATGAGGGATTAGGAGCACCTGAAAGTATATCCAGCCTCTGGCCCAGTCATCATCCTGTGCCTTAAGCAGACATTGGGTCAAGCTTGGAATATTTCTGTGGCTTTTCACCTCAATATTTTTCTAGGTCTGTATGTCTGAAGGGAAGGAGCTATATGCCCACTGAGATGAAAACTGACTGACCATGCAGGACACTTCTCTCCCATGATCCTTTACAGATATTTAGTGCAAGTCTATGCAAACCTTGTATTTTGCTCATGTCCCATCTAAGGGCCTACAAATTCAATGTTCATTTCAGAAGCACACCCAGCATGCTGCAGATCCATGCCAGCATCTCTTCTCCTTTCCACATTTCCCTATCCACATGGATCACCTCTCCAAACCTCACCTACGGACTTTATTTTTTCAGAGTTTAGATCAGTCCCTCTTCATGGATCAGGTTTAACCACATACACTTATCATTCAGCTTCATGAATAAAGCTTATTTTTGCAGCTTCTAAAGTAGCAACAATTTATACTGATGGAAAAGAATATCAAGAAATGAAGGTAATAGGAACATCACAGATGAGTTTAATGTGTTTTCAGAACAGTGTGTTTGGGAAGGGATAGTTTCCAATCCCTGCAGTGGTTGCATGTGGAAATGCAGTGATTTAGACAGTAAAAGGACTTACACGTGCTAGCTAGTGGTGATAACATATGTGATTTCATAAGGAGCTGTGGAAAGACTCGGGAGTGCACAGAGACTGGACCAGAGCATTCTGCTCTAGGGGGAAAAAAAAGCAACAAATTTAAACCTTAATCTTAATCCTTGCCTTTAGCAGAACAGATAACTAAAATCAGATTTTTGCATATCCTTGTAGCTAAGAAAACAGCTTTGCTGAGAAGGAGGGGGTAGGGGCTGGTGGCAGGGCTTTGCTGATAATATCAGGCAAAAGAAGCTGAGAAAAGGACAAGAGAGGCTCCACCAGTACTACACAGACCCACCATCTGTGGGTTATATGTATCTTTAGCAAAGACAAGAAGGAAGCAGGAAATCAGTAAAATATTTCCCTGATGCAAAACCTCTGGGGAACTGTCCAGAAGAGATGGAAATTACCTCAAAATTCTTTCCTCTCTTTCTACCCTGGCATGCCTACTTCAATTTAGTCAAAATCTTGTTGCAAAAGGCACTCAAAGTGCAAATTTTTGCTTATGAGAAAATGAATGCAGCTGAGAGTGTAGGTACTGGTTGTGCAACCCCTTGGAGACAATGGAGAGCATGGAGAGAGCTTTCCAACAATGTGTTGCCACATTTGTGCATCAACTGGATCCAGAACCCAGACCTGGAGCATTTTCAGCAGGGTATTTTTAGACATTGATTTGGGTGTGCCTGTGGATTTTGTCCCAGATGAACCTGCCCAAGACTATCTATATATTTTTACTAGACTGCTGAGTATCATAAGATTATAACCTTTAATTATTGCAACCCTGGCTTATAAATACAGATGGAGAGGCTGAAAGGCCATAGAGGACCTGATACATGCACTTGATGAGAGGGAGGAGATCTGTTAAAGACCTCAGACTCCATTCTGCAGGAATACAGCCAATAGCTGCTGGCTTCCCTGAGCAGGGCTTAGCTTACCTGGGGACCAACCAGCCAAGTCTTGCACACCTTGGTGCACTTAGAGGGAAATAAGAGAGATGCAATCACAAGAGTTACTGTATATTTGCTGCCCGACGTTACCAGGTAGCTGCTATTTCATTTCTATGAAATATCATACCTATGTAAATAACTCAAGTAATAATTGTAAATGGATGGCTGTGCTAAGGGAGGTGGGGGCTAGAACCATAACTGCGCAGCTGCTAAGGCTGTGAAAATTCAACCTTAAGCAGCCTAAACATTCATTTTACAGTGTACACCACTGATTATTTAATTACATCTAAAATATAAGTCAGATCACTAAAAACTCCAGGGAGTAAATTACAAGCAGCTATGAAGCAATGAGCATGCATACACTCTACTTTGACTTTAAAAAATTATTTTTTTCTAATGGCTATGAAGGATTTTTCTATTTCTGTTCTGCAAAACATCATTATGTTACAAACAGGTAAATATTTCTTAGTAATACTAGATGTGCGTGGGAGCATCCATCTTCAGCCTTTCACTGTGGACTCTCACTAAAGGTTCTTATCTTTATGTATATTTGAACAAGAAGATCTACATATGCTTGATCTCGGTATGAACCTCTGTATGACCTGATTTTGTTGCCATGGCCACCAATTAGACCAGCCTTGTTGACTGTAGAACAACAGTCAAAGCATCTCTATTAAGTTCTGAAAAAGAATGTCATGTTTTATCAGCACACTACAACAGCTTATCCTTGTGGTAGTGTTGTACTGTTTATTTCTTCCATTAGCTTTGTATTTAACATATAACTTAAAAGACAGGAAAAAGGGGGAGGGGTGCATGAAGCAAGGGCTATGTGCCAGAAGGTTCACTTCTTTTACTTTTTTTACTATCTGCTTTTGTTTTCCAGCTTTCATCCTCTTAGAAGGTAGAAGACAGACAAAGACTCTTTGCTTCACTGAGATTAGCATAAAATTTTTCCTTCGGTTACTATTTTTGAGGATCCCATCAGAATTTTACCAAATGCAGTTTTTTAAAACATTCCCTCTTCCGGTTTGTGACAAATCAGCAGAGAGTTGCCTCAAAAGCTCACTTGGCAAACACTGCTTGTTAAACTACCTTTGCCCTGGACTAAGTGTGTGTAAAGATACTGAATGATGTCACATGCAAGGAAAGACAGTTCAGTGCCATCAATATAATATTTTGTTAATGCCTACATGAAAAAAAAAACAAAACTAACTCGTAATGTACTCGGTTTACATCAAAACAAATAGAGGTTGGAGGCTACCAGAGTTCCACGACTAAATCTTTTATTTCTCAGGCTTCCTCTTCAGAAAATAATTTTCTTATTATTGTTTTCATAAAAGCTTTCAAATGCCCTAAAATAATACAGAGAAATTGGCTTTTATTTTGAACAGGATTTCTCAATATGTACTGCATCTCTTGGCATATCTATTATATTAACTCAAGCCTTAATGATACAATGGTTAAAAACAGAGTACAGATGTGTATAAATGAAAAATGTAATAGATTTCCCTCTTAATGTAATAGAATTGGCACGAGGTATTGGAAACAGGAGTGAAAGTAGTCACTCAAGCATTGTGTTTGCATGTTATTTAAATACAAGTGGTTGAGGTATAAGTACCTCTAAGTACACCTGAAAGAGATGGTGCCTTGTAATCATTGTTTCAGCAATTGACAGTTGTTTACACAACAGCAGCACATTCTCTACTGATTTGAATAATAAACATGTTTAAACACCAGCTGGATAATAGAAGGATAATTGAAACATAGTTTAAAGCTCTGATTTACAGGCATTGTGGCAACACTTTTATTTGTGGTACAATGCAATACTTCTGTGCAGCCTCTTGAAAAAATTAAATAGGCATTGTTTCAAACAACTTTGGGATATATTTAACTCAATTAATCTATCATGTGTTTGTGTGCCTACACAGACAGACAGACAGAACAAAAAACACACCACCAAAACTTCCAAAAGCCTTAATGTTGGTGACCTCTCGCTACTTGCGCTTTGTTTAATTATACGTTTGCTGGGCCCTTACCTTGTGCTGGTAGCTCCCAAGTGTGAACTTCAGTGCTTACAGAGTTTATAAAGCCCAGAGATCTCAGGAACGCAGAAGGCCAGATCTGCTGGGAAAAAGCTGGTGGAGAGAGAAGCAGTCTTCCTTCAGTCATCTGGCAGACCACAGGCCACAAAGGAACCACAAAAATGCTGTCTTGAGGCATCACCTACTGCTCCTCCCTTCTGCTCTGCTCCCGAGTTTGAACTGCCCAGAAATTATCATTTGGGCCTGCTTCCTAAAATGAAATTCGAAGAGAAGCTGAGGCAACCCCACTAAAAGTATACCTCTCTATTGATTTTCTTAAAACACCTCTGCAAATACTTTCTTAATGCAAAATCTACCAGCTAAGAAGCCTAAAGATGTGGCTGTGCATTTCCATCAGACTTTTTTAATTCCCAAGCATCAGATAATCCAAGGCAGTCTAGCTTTTGTTTTTCATGCTGTTTCTGATCTCTTATCCCAGTTTTGAACTACAGTTAATTCACTGACAAGTATTGAGGTGTGGACAGTTTTCACACGTGCANTTTTTATTATTTATTAATTAATTAAAATTTTATCTTTTTTCTTTTTTGCCTTGTTTTTTTTTTCTAATGTTCTTAAGACAGTGGCTTTTCAGAGCCAATATTTCCAAAAATGTCCCATTATTTTCCTTACCAGTGCTCCATTGATTTTTACCTTGTTATTGACTGAAAACCCAGGGCAGAGAACTCACACCAGGCTTGTGTGTTCATGTCGACCCATGTTGCTAAACAAATGCTGCTGCCTTTCATTCCATATGGAGCTTGTGCAGGTCATGTGACTTCATTTCTAAATAACCCAACTTGTACCTCTTATGAACTCAAAAAAAGCCAAAAAAACTACATTCTTCCAGCACAAACCCAGTAAGACCATATCCCTATGTATGTTGGTTTCATGGTGTTAGAATTTTGAAAAGATGGGAAACAAAGCATGAATGGTATGTCACAGTAAATCCTGAAATTTAAAGTGGAAAGTCTTTAATGATATTGCTATGTCTGTAGCTGATGAATATATCACAAATGCTATCAAAACCAACAAAAAATTCAAGAAACATTCTGCCCTATGTATAAAAACCTACTCAGTTGCTCACTTTGGGGTGTCTCATGTGTTTAGTATGTCTGAGGATGTGATCAGACTTCCCTGGAAATAGTCTGTTAGCTATTGCAAGGTAGCTACAAACACACACATATGCCCCAGAAAACCTGGCATGGATAAGTTTGAAAAGAGCAGAATCCAGAAATAAAACACAGGAAAACAGGACAAATCTATACATACCTTTCAGTTAATAAAAGTACAGTCTATGCCTGCAGCTGGAAACTGTGTTACATTAAGAGGCCCTAATCTCTTTATGATAGGGAGCAGAGTTCTGTACAATGTTGCTAAATACTATGTATGCCATACATTTTATTTCTGGAAAAGAGAATAATCACAGTGAGCAAGTCCTATCACCAGATGACGGATGGATGCTCTGAGATACTTTTGGAAGAGACATAAAAGAAGAAATGCAGCACATACAGTGATATAGGAAGAGGCACAATAGCAGAGTGTGGATCAGACTTAGGGAGGCCTTTATCTAAGGAACTAACAAACAGAAGCTGCACTTGATAACAACATACAGTTGGATAAGATGCATGGAAAAAATCACCATGAGCTTCCACAAGATATGATGGGCAGACAATGGTGTGTTGTAGCTGTGGAACAGAGTTAAGCAGTTTCAGGGAGCTGAATGTGTTATGGTTCCTGGGCCAGATTCTGGCCCCTTTGTGCTAGGTCTCAGGAGTGCCCTACAAAAGCTGGGGGATTTTCCTCAAAAAAAAGGAGCAATGCCAGGTGGCTGAGTGCCAGGATGACTCACTCTGCACTACCCATTCCTTACAGGAAGACACAAGTTCCTGAATAGGAAAGGATGAGGCAGGAGTGCACATAAATCCAGCTGTCCTGGACTCCAGAGAACAGGTTTTGCCTTGCTAGCCCTGTTTGTGATTTTGCTCATTGAGTGTCGTGGGGAACCAGGCCAGTCTCAGCCATTCCTCTTACTATCAGAACTTCTCTATATTCCCAGGCCAAGGGGCACAGGGGAAAATAAGGTCCAGGGCCATGGAGGAAGCTGTACTATTAATTCTAATATCCACAGAGAAAAGAGTCCTATTTCAGTCATTTTCTGAAGCACTAAAGGAACAGGATATTAAAATTCACCTTCATGTGATGAATTGCAGAAGTTGAAAGAAAATCTGCACTAGTGAGAAGTCTAACCCTAGAAAATATACTCTGACTTTGGGCCATGGACCCATCCTATCTACAAATGATAGAAAGGATTCATTCATAGGTGTCCTGTTTGCTTGTTTGATCACACTGACTGTGCAACCATGGCATTATCAGCATTGTGTTCTAACCCTCTGAGCTAAACTACACAGACTGGAGGCAATCTCCAGCTCTGGAATGGCTTACCAGAAGCTCAGTAACAGGGAATGGTTACTGTGTGTAGATATACATACATGTGTCTATAGAAAATCTGGCAAGGCTAACACCTTCCCAACTTTCATGCCTTGCACAGATCAGTTCTCAGATATTTATTAACTTAGAGGGAATCATCACACTGAATATATGGGAAAGAAGAACCTCACTATGACTTGATCTTCTCCAACAATTCATGATGTCATTTTAATATATTTTACTAGACAAACAGTTTCAGTCAAAACATCTTGTTTTTAAGTGTCTTAAAGGGTATTAGCAATAGAGGGAAAATTACATTTCTTTATCAGCTATAATACATATAATGTGACATTCAAACACAACAAGTGCTACTCAATAGCTTGTAAGTCACAAAAGGTGAATGAAAACACTTACCTCTTTTGTAAAAAAAATTTAAAAAAAGAAGATGGAGAATTCTCAACAGAAATATACACTTTGACTTAAAATATAGGATAAGCATCATTAAAACTTTCTAAGCACAAAGCCCATCTATTAAGATTCTGAATAAATAGTAAGTCTAGCTAGGAAGAAGTGTTCCTGTTAACNTGCTGTCTTGAGGCGTCACCCACTGCTCTTCCCTTCTGCTCTGCTCCCGAGTTTGAACCGCTCAGAAATTATCATTTGGGCCTGCTTCCTAAAATGAAATTCGAAGAGAAGCTGAGGCAACCCCACTAAAAGTATACCTCTCTATTGATTTTCTTAAAACACCTCTGCAAATACTTTCTTAATGCAAAATCTACCAGCTAAGAAGCCTAAAGATGTGGCTGTGCATTTCCATCAGACTTTTTTAATCCCCAAGCATCAGATAATCCAAGCCAGTCTAGCTTTTGTTTTTCATGCTGTTTCTGATCTCTTATCCCAGTTTTGAAATTCACTGACAGGTATTGAGGTGTGGACAGTTTTCACACGTGCATTTAGCTTCAGCTCTGTGACTCAGTCTCACACTTTATTCAAATGCTGTGGGGCCCGCTTGATCCCAGTCTGTACAGAACCTACAGCTTACTCAAGAAGATTATACATGCCAGTACTGGCTTCTTTTATGTAGCAAGCCCTGGAAGTTGCTGCTGAATGACCCCTAATTTAAAGGCTTTCAAGCATCACATCAGTTCAGACCCTAACCAAGTAGACCCCCAAGAGAAATAACTTAGAGTAGCCCCTGTTTTCAGATCCTTCATTCTTTGCAGGTATCAGGTACAAACAGGAATATGGAGAGATCCAAGTCACTGTCTCCAGGACTTATGTTTTGAATATATAAATATGATAGACAGGACAACTTGTGTCAACTTTTAGGGAAAATGTCTGTCATTCCTACTGAAAATTTGTTTCCTCTGTGCTTATAACAACAGTACCAAAATTTTAAAAATGGGCATGAAATTTTCCATGTCTAAAATTATTTTAAATTATATATAATAATTATTAATAAATAATTGATTAAAATTATTTTTATTATTTAT
>VXBB01004090.1:288772-304992 GCA_013399915.1 Illadopsis cleaveri | reverse complement strand
TTTTTTTTTTTTTTTTTTTTTTTTTGTGGGCCAGAAACATATTCATTTATGTGAAGAAGTTAAATGGGCCATTTTGCTAATCATTGGAGTCCCTGAAAATGCTTTAGCATAAAGAAAACCTTGAGATGGTACAAAAATCATTTAGTAGTGAAAGTCACCAGGAGCTCAGAAAAACTAGCTTAACATAAAGTCGTGCTGTGTGAAATAGAACAGATTAATTCACTTTCCTGAAACATGGTCACAGGACTTTCCAAGATGTTTTCCATCTTGAAGATGTATTCCTGAAGGTGTGAAAATCTAATGTAAATCTTCCTATCTTGCTCTAGTGCTCTGTCCTAAATTCTCTAAGAGAGCCAGAGTAACACTGTTTCTACCTGCTTAATTCTCCTTTGGCTCTGGTGTTTGTATTCTGTAAAACAGAACCATTTAGCTGGAGGGAAAAAAAAATCAGTATCAATCTTGGTTTATGAAGGCCAAGAATTAATTCCAGTAAGCTGAGGAATGCTAGCAAAAAGAGTATTTTGCTGATACCTGAGGGTTAACTCAGCAAGAGCCTCACCTCAGGGGTGCCACATGTGTTTCATGGAAGGGGTCTATGAGCTGCCCACACCAGCCCCCAGCATGTCATTGACAAAGCCAAGCCAGGAGGAGGGACAGACATACCAAGCCTTCAGTCCCAAAATATGATCCAGCCTGATGAGACCAGTGACAATTCCCCTATCTAACCTGGAGGTGCAGTTTCTCTTCAGGGAACACACCAGCCCTCTCTGTCCCCACAGTGGGAGGAAATCTGGGCACAGAGGGAACCATAGCACCCTTGGCATCCACCCCCAGTAGCCCATCACAGAACCATCTGTCCAGGCAGAGACCAGGAGAAGGAAGCAGGAGGATAAACAGTTGTCCCCTGCACTACTTAAACCCATGAGGGGGGTTTGCAACAAATCTAAAACAAGTTCTGAGTTGAGGCATGTTACACAATGAAAAGTTGGGTCGTATTTACAAACTTTTCAGTCAAAGTGGGGCCAAATTTTAGCAATCCAATGTCAAGGCTGAATTTCACTTTCTCCAGACAGGGTAGATGGGCAGCTTGTGGCTTCAGGAAGAAGCAGAACAAAACACAACATGAGACAATACTGCCTGATCTAAGGTTGAGGACATGCAAAAAATGAATTAATTTCACATGATTCCACCCCAGATACTACTCTCTTCCCAGCACTTTGGGGAAAAAGATATTTTATTAGAAATTGAGGGCAGGGTCAACAAATTTGGCCTGTGTTATTGGAATGTGAAGATTATAAAAACTTACAGAAGAACTCAGGAGACCTAAGACTAATCAAAAGTACAGCAAATGTTTTTGTGAACCCAAAACAGGAGTGTATGAGGAACAATAACTTCAAAGTTGTGGAAAGGGTAATTGTTTGCTGGTAAAATGGTAGAAAATCTAGTGGAAGCAGTAGCTGGGGGAAAGATATCAAAGAGCTGTGAACTAATAAATACATGGAAAAGAAATATGAGAGCCCTTCCTGGACTGCAAACACTCTCCTCTTTTTTCCCCCAGCAGCTGGTATATTTCCTGCTTTCTTGTCCTTGCATACATGTACAGCCACAACTCTCAGGGGTTTTTTTTGCTACCTAAACTGCTCAGAGGTAAATTTGGAGGTTCAAACAAAATGTCTCTTTGTTATATCTTGAAGGGACAAAAGAAAACAGCAAGTGGTTTTATAGCACAAGCAGACAATTCAGCAGGGTAAAGCACCTGGTATTGACATGCCTAATAGCTGTCTTACATGTGTCCCAGTGCAAACATACTCATACTTCTTTATGCCATCAAGAGACTTCTTGAAGTTTCTGTCTCCCTCCTTCCTCCTATCCAAAGAGACAAAATCCCTTTTTTGACACACAAGTCCCAGTCTGAAAGGCAGAGACCCTCTGATGCCTGTTCATATCTCTTCCACTGGCTGTTTTCCATTAATATCCTGCTTCCCACAACAAGAAGACTGAGTTGTGAGCTGCTGAAACCCTCCCAGTTCAAACAATGTTTTTCTAGTTGGTGCTTAAAGCCCACCACTTGCTGCTCTTTGCACAGCATGCAAAGAGAGTTGGCTGACCAGACAAGGAGGATACCTGACAAACTTTGGGCTGAAGGCCCCATCCCCAAAACAATTACACAAAGTGTCTGACTGATGCCATGCGATGAATTGCCCTCTCCTGGGTGCACTGACAATGGAGGGAGCCTGGACACTTGGCTGAAGTGCTCTGAAGCTCATTGTGAGGGCCAGACACTCACCTACCTTGTACTGCAAAGGCAGTCAGGCTCTGAACAGGGTGGCATGAATCTAGCCCACTCAGCCCAGAAAGTCTCTAAAAACTATGTATGTTCCTAATTCTCCCCCAGGATCTGGTACTCAGAGAAATACTGCACTATGCAAACAATACATCTGAGCAATTCCATGTGCTCTGCCCACAGAACGTGCCTAAAGGTCCCTTGAGAGCTGCGTGGGGAAAAACACACACCGTTTAGCAGATACATCACTACACACAAATGTATTTTGTTCCTTTCCCAATAAGGCCTTTTGAATTTGTTAAAAAGTATTTGCAGAGAAAATGAAAGGAGCCCCTGGCATCAGGAGTCCTTGGAGAGCGAGCTCTGCACTGGCTAAAGGCTCTGCTGATCACAGTTGGAAGGACAGCCTGACTTTATCAAGAGGATCAAGGAGAAGAAGAGATGGAATATGGGAAAGGTTGGAGGAAGATAAAAAGGAGGAATTTATCCATCAAGGTCAGCTAATTGGAGAGAAGTTTCTGCAATGGGGTGTCTGGAAGCAGTATTAATCCAAGTCAAAATTTTGCCCTTTGGAATCTTGTGTGTTCCTCCTGTAAGGCATTTCCATTGCCATAGAAAAAAACAGGGTTTATTTGGGTACTGAATCATTCTGGGGCAGGTTTTTCTCTCCATATGTTTGCATAAATCTGCAGAGGGCAATGGAGTTATACCACTGCATGTTGGTGTGAGATCAGAGGCAGGCTTAGTATCTCTCACCTTGTCTGACAGACTCTTTGACCCACTTCACTCTTTTTTACATTGTCAGCGTTCCAAGGTCAAAGACCATGCCCAAATCTAAAGCAGATTCTAAATCTGATGCTGTATTTTAAAGACATAGTCTCCCTTTTTAAAATAATGCATTATTTAAAATACACTTTCTTTTGTGATAGCCTTCCTGCTACATCCAAATGATCTTGACTTGGGCTAGGGGGAACACATGTTTCTGGGAGGAGGGACTCCATTTCCTTCACACCAGTTTCCATAGCGTCTTCATCATCATCATCCTCTTATTTCTGCCCTTGATCACATCCTCTGAAAAGCTGGCAGATGTGAAACCTGAGCTACCCATGGGCCTCCACACAACCCAGAACAGTAGGTATCCAAAATGGTTTAGATCATCTCTAGTTTCTCTGTGGATCATATGTCTCCTTCAGAAAAAGGATGGGGGGCAGATGTGCAAAACAGAGACAGAGATACTGTGATAATCATATTTCTCTTTTACAGAAGGGAGGGGTAAGTGCCTGTATTGGGCTGGGGAGGGAGAGAGAAGTATATGTGCAGCAGAAGAGCAGAAACTTAAAACACAGGTATCAGATTGGATACATTAACTGTGTGCAAAGGTTTCCTAGTGAGAATATTTCCTTTTGGATGATTTAACAAATGTAAGCTGGATCAAGTCTCCATTATGCAAGAAATATGTTAGGTTTCTTCTCTAGCTATGCCCAAATGGCTGGGGAAAGCTGGATATAGTCCCATCCTATAAACCAGAATCAGAAATAAATTAAAAGATTTATAAATTGGAGGTGCAATTCTTCAGCTACATTGGTTTAAAGATGGTGAAATGAATGACTAAAGCATTCACTCACAGTGTTTTATGAAGCAGATCTAATGTGCAGGTTTTGTGACCTGCAGTGACTTTAACTTCTCAGTAAATCAAAAAGCTTAACAAATATTAAGATGGCAAAGATTACCTGTGTGTGCCAGATTTTATCTTTTATCCGTTATCATTTAGGAAATGAAAAGCTTGAGTCGGAAATCAGACAGCCTGTCACATGACTCGGGCGGTCTGGCAGCCCCACAAGACAAGAACCTGCAGGAGACACAGAAACTACACATTCACTGATTAGTTTTTAGTCCTTAAGAAATGGCTCTTTTTATTGTTATTATTGTTAGCAAGCAATGAGCTTTAGAATCAGAGCAATTCCTTTCTAAATTCCACTGCGATGAAAATTCATTATCACAAGCTAGAGGAAGCAGCTGGGTGTATAGCTTAGCTCAGGCTTAGGGGCAGCTCCACACACATGTGAGCTTCAGAGGTGTTCAGACTTGGGGTACAGACCACCAGCATCTGCTTGCCAACACAGAGGCCAAAGAATTCTCCTTTTTCAGCCTTGGCTCAGAGCTGCAGGAACCTGGCTGGCAGATAGGATCTGGGCTAAGCCACAGGTCATAGATCCACAGCATGTGGGGAGATCTACTACAGTTCAAGTACAGCATGCCCTTGGTTTGGTAATAGTGTGTTGCAGTTCCTTCCTGAGAGCACAGAAGGAAGTTGCCCCAGCACAGGTCTACAGCCCTCCAAGAATGACAGAGAGCTTCAGGGTGAAACAAATTCTTATCTTCTGCCCCAGCTTCCAGCATTTCCCAAACTAAGGGCTGAGGGAGTCGGTGTAGGATTAGTAACTACTGCCAAAGCAGAGTTGGATTTTTTCAAATATTTTTGAAATATTTGCTGATATATTAAATTAACATCAGGTCTGCTGGTGGGTTGCTGAGGTGCAGTGGATAAGGCCTGCTTCAAGGCCACAGAATAATGTAGAGACCTAATTGCAATGAGAATTTAGGCCTCTCTAAGTTCCAGTCTCAAATCCATAAAAAACAATGCCATAAGCTCTATTGGCTTGCAATGTTTTTCTTTCTTTTCCATACAGAAATGTACATAATTCCAAAGGCTAGTCAATCTCCATAACAAAACCAGACCTACAACAATCACATCAGCTGTGGGTGACACTGCAGGCACTAGATTTGCATAAATTGTCTTTGATCCAAGAAGGTCTTCCCCTCCTTGCACCTCTGCAGCCCCTTCCCCAGCTACCAAAAGCATCTATGGCCATCCCTTCCTCTTCCATCTTACAGCCACAGTGAATGCATGTTGAACATAAATTAAGGCCCAAGGAGAAAGAAAATGGAAAGAATTTCATAAAATGGATGATCCCTTTTTTCCCCAGAATGTAACATCTCAGTTTAAAAATGGCATCTGTTTTCTTCTATTTGGAAGCAATACTATAGCTCTTTAATACAAGATGTTGATTTAAAGCACAGCAAATAACAATCAATCTCTCCTTTCAGCTGATACAAAAAAATGTGAGAAAAATAAGACCATTCAATAAAATGAAAAATAGAACTGGGTTTACACTGTTATTTCCTATATAACTGTCCCTCTGTCACAGCCTGGAAAGGGCCAAAAACTGAACCATTTCCATTGCTTCTCCTTGATGTGGACGGGTAAGAAAAACAGAAATAGCTCCAAGCAACCCTGCTGCTGGGGTAGTCAGCTTCATTCAACCAGTGTAGGCGGTTCATCATCAACCAATATTTGGCCCAACATGTAACACAAAAATAATGCTTTATCAAAAATAAATTATCAGGCACTTTGCAGGGAAATCAACAGAACAACTTATATATTAATAAATAGAGGCCATCAATTAACAACAACAAAAGTCAAGTAAATAGAGAATCCAACTTCACAGAAAGAAACTGCGGAATCCTCTGTGTTAAGTAAACAGTTTTGGTGTAGGTTCAAATATGTATCAGTGCTCCATTACAAGAGCATGTAGTGATAGGACAAAGGGGAATGGTTTCAAACTGAAAAAGAGGAGGTTTAGATTAGATATTAGGAAAAAAATCTTGACTGTGAGGGTGCTGAGGCACTGAAACACGTTAGCCAGAGAAGTTGTGGGTGCCCTATCCCTGAAAACATTCAAGGCCAGATTGGATGAAAATCTGAGGAACCTGGTCTAGTGGAAGGTGCATCTGCCTGTGGCAGGGGAGCTGGAACTAGATGATCTTTAAGGTCTCCTCCAACCCAGGACATTCTGTGATTCTGTGATTCCACCACATCCATGCTAAAACTACTGTGGAAACTCAGCATTAATGACTAATATTTGTCCTGAAAGTCAGGCCACTTCCTGTGGAAAAGATGGAAATGCAAGTCTCCAAGACTGTGTAGACAGACATCTGCATTCTAATAATCCTTTGATAATGTGATATATAATAGGTATATATTTGATATAATTAATTAATTTTAGTGTATTTATGGAATCTTCACATCTGCCTTCTATTTTTAAACTTCTGGATTTAACATTAAATGAAAATGTGAACTTATGTCCCTGTGTTGGAGCATGAACAGAACAAACTCTGTCAACAACTAGCAAAGGGCTAAAAGGTAACTGTACAATCTGCTCTAAGCAAGGGCTGCTGTGTATGTTTTTTCTGCCAAAAGCAGATTGCAACTCAGCAAGTCAGTTTTCTGCCCTGCTCTCCCTGACTTTGGGAAGATGTCTCACGGCGTGCAGTCACCCCTGCCACAAGCACAGCCTGACACCTCTGGCCAGTGGCAGGTGTATGGGGATGAGGGCAGCTTGCTTTCTATGTCCTACCCACTTCTGCCTTGCTCATACCTTGATAGCTCTGGGATAAATCCTTGCTCTGCACACCAAAAACATGACATTTGCATCAACCTGAGTCTGACCAAAGGAATTATCTGACACCTGTCTTACTTCACTTACCAGGCCTGGATTCCAAAAGAAAGGTACTGATAATTGAACGTTAAAATAGACCAGAAAACCCAAACAACCCCACAATACAAAGCAAACAACGAAAGAAAAACATCCAGAAAAACCAACCAACCCTGTACAGTCTCACCAATTGCTTGACCACCTTACTCTAGGGCCTGAAATTACATGCAAAGACAAACTTGCTATAAAGACATCAGTGTCAGTTTGTGAACAGAGCAGGATGGGGTGGTCAGCTTCTTCTTCAAAAACTCTGTTTTGTCAGGGAGTGGAACAATATTCCTTAAAGAGGCAGAGTTTTTTCCACTAGTACATATATCCGAACTCTTATTTTCACACTTCCTGTTTGAAATTACTGAAGAAAGGACACTACTATACTGCTTTCTGTTCCTATGCATCACCAGATCTGGTTTTAAATCATGTTTGATCACAGGGAGCAGACCTCATAGAAGATCATGGCTGAAGCATTTCTGAGCTGAATCAGAATCTGTGGCACAAAAGCAGAGAACCTGCAGAAACAGAAGTAGAAACTGTGTTAACAGTAGAAGCTTTCTAACAAGTAGAAAGCTTTACTCGTTCTACGAGGACAAGTCTGAGTAAAGAGCGTGGCAAGTCCATGAATACTTTGACACAAACTACGTGCAGTGGCACTGCATTCACATTCGTGTTAGCTGCAGGGTGAGTCACTTTAATTATAAAACTTCTGTTATTAAATGGGCTTTAGTAACTAAATGCATTGCCATTTCTTCAGTTCTTATTACAATTTAATTTACCCATTCATTTTTCTGTTCTCTGACTTCTTAATAAAATGAATTGCTGGCATATTCTAGTCCTGCTCCCTTTTGTATCCTTGCCAATAGAGTAACATCACAGCATTTTGCAGAAATGTGGTTTGGGCCATTTGACATTTTTATGTCAAGTACCTTTTATATGCAATTCTAGTATTTGTTTTACTCTCCATTGTTTCTAATATCCCCTGAGAATCTTGAAAGTAACATTATTTCCTTAACAAGTTTGGCCCTTCTTCCTCCTACTCAGCAAATCATTTTCTTGTGGCTTTTTTACTTACCGTAATAGAATACAAGCAACAGCTACAAAACATTGTTGCTCACATACATCTGGGCTAGTAAAAATAGTCTATAAATAAATAAGCATATATCTTATTTTCTTCCTAATTTTTGACATTCTGCAAAGGAGACCACTGGAGAACATCTTCCCAGACCCCAAGTTGTTTACTCCTCCACTAAACTTCTGTCACACCTGACAAATCCCTTAATACTTTGTATCCACAGCTGTAAAATTGGGCCTGTGATGATAATCCTGTAATACCTTGTTATTATTTAAAATAAGAGGAGGAATAGCATTTGATGGAAGGTCTTATTGAAACCTCTTTAAATTTTGAGATAGAGATGTCCTGGCAGATAAACTCCCACATGGGAATCCCATATTTTCTAAGGTGCAAAGCTCAACACTTTTACTTTGCTTCCTTCCCCTTTTTTTGGTGTTATAATTTGTTTTTTTCCAGAACATAAAGCTTTTTCTTTGGAAATATTTTTGTAGTTACCACATGTCTTTTAATTGTTCAGTGCCAGGGATTACATTCCTCAGAGTGAAACAAGGCATGTTAAAGTTCTTAATCAAAGTCCCTTACTACATGGCATGGGGGTATTAAAATCTTTCCATGGGCTGCATGGACTTAGACTCCAGTCATTAGGTCCATGGGATATCACAGAACTGAGTATCACATGGACCTGGCTTCCAGTGCCCCAGCCTTTCCCTTCCCTGTATACCTATTTGCAAAGCATTCAGAGGACTTAAATACTCTGAGTTCACTCTTGCCTATTTCTTGGTTTTGCCTTCTAGCCTGTCAAAGAGAAACTGTTCCCAGGCTTTCTCCTCAGCAATGCAAGAAGCAAAATAGGCAAAGGAATTAACATAGGAATTCACTTGTGACAACACTTCTGCATTCATATTTTTTGCATGCAGAAATTTTTAGGGTTTACCTATGTTTAAGAACTACAGAGAGTGGAAGCTTCCAGTTCTTAATTCCAAGGCTGTGGTAGGGGGAGGGGAGGAAGGAGGCCAAGATGAAGTGTTTATGGAAGGCAACACGTGTAATTGAATCTCACCAGCACCCACACAAACTGCCCAGGACGCTGCTTGCACAGGCAGAGGGACAGCAAAGAACAGGGCACCCTGTTTGCATTTCACAGACCTTTGTTGGTTTGCTTTGAATGCTGCGTTCCAAAGAAAGGACCTAGGATAAGTAACTCAGCTGACAGGCCAAAGGAATCACAATGGCTATTTAATTATGAAACTCTTCTAAGCATTTATAAATTAATTCATGGTCTAATGTGGTGTCAAGCTGAGGCGAATAAAGGTTAACATATTCTATTAGTCTCAATTGTCACAAGAATTTCATAGAACTGTTTAGATTGGAAAAAACCTCTGGGATCATCGAGTCCAGCTGTTAGCCTAACANGGATCATCGAGTCCCACTGTTAGCCTAACATTGCCAAGTCCACCAGTAAACCACGTCCCTCAGTGCCACATCTACATATCTTTTAAACACTTCTGGGGATGGTGACTCCACTACTTCCCTGAGCAGCCTGTTCCAATGCCTGACCACCCTTTCCATGAAGAATTTTTCCCTAATATCCAATCTAAACCTCCCCTGCTGCAAATTAAGGGCATTTGCTCTTGTCCTGTCACTTGTTACCTGTGAGAAGAGGCTGACCCCCACCTAGCTACACCCTCATTTCAGGTACTTGCAGAGAGTGACAAGAACCCCCACTATGCTTCCTTTTCTCCAGGCTAAGCAACCCCAACTTGCTCTGCCAGTCCTTCTAAAACCTGTGATTCAGAATCTTTTTCAGCTCCACGGCCCTTCTCCAGACACACTCCAGCACCTCAGTGTCACTTGTAACGAGGGGCTCAGAACTGAGCACAGTATTCAAGGTGTGACCTCACCAGTGCTGAGTACAGAGGGGTGATCACTGCCCTGATGCTACTGGCCTTATCAAACAGCACAGTTCATTAAATACAGAGTCTAAAAATTATGTTTCTCTTAATGGAAATTATACATATGAACATGATCTGAATAGTTGTGACTTATTAATTTAGACATAAATTTAATTAGCAGCTGATTTCAATTGAGTCTCAATCTGAACAATGAGTTGTGTTGTAAGCCACATACTAGAAGCACTATCCAAAACGAAATATGGAACTCTGAAGCACGATGCTTGATGGTGTTCTCAGTTCCTATCCCTGCCTCCTGCTGTGAACAGCACACCTGTTCAGCACAGAATCCCTTAAAAAAAAAAAGGGGGCAGAGGGGGGAAACCTGTTTCCCACCAAATTCCAATAGTTAAAGATCTCTTTGAGAAAGAATTGCTGACAAGTGGGGTCTTCTAGGACAAAAAACAGGATGGAACAGCTCAGCCACCATGAATGGAAAAAGCATAAGAAGTCCATGTTGAGGAGCTGCAGTAAAACACCTCACAAGATAACAAGAGGAAGGAAACTGCTGACTCTTACCAACAAAACATTAGTGCCAAACTCATCCTTCCGAGGCTCCCCTTCACCACGTCACTGCTGCAGCCAGTGGCACATTCTGCTCCCCACAGCTGTGTCCACGCTTCTCTACAGAGCTGTAGGGATCCAGGAGCACCCCACACAGCACCACCTTTTGCTGTTTCAGCAGGGCCACTTAAATTCCTCATGACTCTGTTTTCCCCTCTGTAGAACAGGGATAAAACTGCAGTCTTGGCAGAGATCTGAGAACCTTAATTCACTAATGTCTATAAACCCCTCTGAGGTTCTTATTCGGAAGGCACAGCAAAAACGCAAAGTATTATCACTGATTCAAACTGACCTTCCCCTTGAAATATCACCATTTGAGCTGTAATTCCAAATCCTGACTCTAACCAAGTGCTACGCTGTGGGATTAACCACATTAATGCTTAAAGCTGTTGCTCTTTTTTTTTTCCCCAGTGTTCACAAGCTAATGCTTGTAGGGGTCTAATCTTGGACAATTCCTTAATGATACAGATTTTCAGATGAAAATTACTGCTACATTTTCCTGTCTTCTAACAGACTTTCGTGTCACTGCACGCACAATGTTGGAATTTTGTTTAATTACAAATATAATATTTTTTTGGATAGTCTTTCCTAATTTGAGTGTGTCTATCTGTTGTCTGCACACAAACTGTAAATCATTGTATTAAGAGTGATTACACACCCACTGACACAGAAAATTCGTGATCGGGTTGTGAGACATAAGAGGTTTACCAGATTGAATGTGGCATGGCCACATATTCTACAGAATTTATTATTATTTCTAATCAATCCTCCTCCTCTAAACCAAGATCCCTTAACTATAGCACTCTCTCTGTACTTAAGAAGGACATTTCAAATGGATGTATTTTCAAAATACACTTACATAGCTGCACACAGCAGTGCTGCAGTCACATTTTTAACACAAGGTTATGGGCAGGTGGTTGGGTTGTCATTGTTAAGCCAAATCTGGCTTCACTTGTACAGACCTGGGGTACATTCTGAGTGTGTGCTGGTGGTTTCTCACCAGCAAAATACCCTAAAATCATAGGATGAAGAGCAAAGGGTGGTGTCAAATCTATTTCCTCAATTGTTGATCCACCCCGGGGCTCTACCCAGGGAGTGTTCCTGCCACAGTCATTCAGGCTGTCCCCAGTAAGGGGCCTTGAGCTGATGCAATTTAAGACTTTTCCTCATCTCTGCAACACAAAGCTGCTGTGATTTCATTACATGCCCAGAAATTAGCACTGGGAAGTCATTATTATTATTATTATTATAGGAATAAATAGTCTTAAATCTTGCTAACCTGTGAATTTCTGTAAATAAGCAGACCAGATATGTGGTAAAGGACACAATACAGATTGCAGTGATGTCAAATGTGACCAAAGGAGAAGGAGCTTCCCAGCCCTGCCATCACAGGAGCCAGGACACCTTGGCAGAAAGGTATTTGTTAAAAGTGGGCACACCAATGCCAACACGTTAATTGTAGTACAGAAGAGATCACCCCTGGAGAGCGGATAGGCGTAGCCAACCACATTCCCACCTTGGGATGGACTGCCATGTGGCAGGAAGGTTTCCATCCATTGCTGTATCCTGGTGAACTTGTGGTCAGAGATGCTGTTCAAGCTGTTGGACTGCTGTAGGTGATCAACAATTAACTGTGCCCAAAGGTCCCTGGGGGTCCCTGCAGTGCACAGCAGTACTGCCATGTGCAGCTCAGTGCACAGCCATCTGACCTGAGATGAGATTCAACATTTAGGGGAAAAAAAAAAGGCAAATTGGCCCCCACACCACAAGCAGAGAGGTGATCCCTGCAGTGCACTGCACTGTGCTCTGGGGCCTCAGGGTGCTCCTGAAACACCTCATAAAGCAGAATTTGCTCTCATGGGAAATAATGGTTAAGAAGTTCAGCTTTTCACTGGCATTTTAAACTCCCTGGTTTTACAGTGCCCAGAAACTTGGCATTTCAAGGAATATCCAAAAGACAAAGACATCTACATATTTTGTCCCAGAATCCCGGGCCACAAAAGTCGGACAAAGGGACAGACAGAGGATGAGCGAGATTAACAGGCCAAGTAGGTCAGGACCAGTGTGATTCTCAGGCCAGTACAACACAGCACATTGAGAAAGCTTCCAAGAAGCGTAAACAGGAATGGATGTTTGAGACAATGAATGCCCTAATTGGATGCCCATTCTCACCGCTTCCCTCAATTAAGAAGAATCATGGATAATTCTGCCAAGATATTGATGGACAATGTAAGCATTGGCTTGAAAACTTTGCAATTTAATGAACCAAACCCTACCCAGTTGTGAATTACAAGAGATCCAAAAATAAATCCAGCAGAAAACAGTCTAGTGACATATAAGTCAAAAAGTTACAAAATTATTAATCACCGAATCTTAATAATTTCTCATCAGAATTACTACAATGCATAGCTTTTGATTTCATATGTTAGCTTCATGAAGTTTCTGAAAACCTTGGAAGACTGGGTGTTCCAGAAGGCAGAATCAGCAGCTGCGTTATCCCTTTAAACTAAGAAAAAGGAGAGTCAACATTTGCTGAAATTATTAAGATGAATTATTCCAGGGACAGTCTCTTAAAACACAGATGCTAAGCCAGCTGTGAGCACACCTCAGCCCTGAAGTGAGAGGTAACTATAGAGCTCTGGACAGACTGATCTGCTGTGCCTCATACATGCACTTCAGGGAACAGCTGAAGTCCTATTGCATTGAAGTCCTACTGTTAATCCCACCTATTACAATGGTGTGGGATTAACACTGAACTGACACATGTTACAGATGGTTTAACCTCTTCATCAATCTTGGTGTCCTGCTATGCCATTACAGTGTGAGGAGTTAGTGACTGCTTGTGTTTATCAATGGCTTTGAGGCCAAATTTACTCACTGCCCAGACTGTTAATCAGGAGCTGGTTCTTTCACAGCTGCGCTGGAACAGCTGAAGAAAGTTCTGGGGTGGTCCTGTGCTTTTAGAGGCAACCAAGAACACCATCCCTGTGAAGTAAAGCTTCCAAAAACTCCTTTATGCTTCATCTGCGTTTTGAGAGTCATTTTTACAAAATCTGCCCAGGCTTTGGCCTTGCCTACAAATCCCATTTTCCTCCTGCAGCAGGAAGCCTACAAGGACAATGTGAGCACAATACCCGGGTTTGGTACAACTAATTTCTTTAGTGACAGGACAAAGCTCAGGCACACAATAGATATAGGCCATATGTCTAGTGGAAGAACTTGAATGTGATATAGTTAGCTGTGTCATCTGTGTGATGCACTGGCTGTCAGCAGAAAGAAGAGTGCATTGAGAAATGTTCTTCCACTGCTATTACTCAGTATTACACACGCTAAGATCAAACTAAAAGAAATAAAAAACCTTTGAGTACAAATGTTTATGTTGAGAAGAACTCAAATATGTGGATAAAAGGGAGGAGAAATTAGAAAGCTTCCCGACTCAGAAGTGATAGCACACTTCTGCTCAAAAATCTGCTGCTCTGATTTCCATGCAGACCGGGCAGTATTTGGCTGTTCCCAAAGTAGAGTCATTTTATGTTAGTTGAGAGCAGTCAAACCCCTTGCTTCATAAAAGAGATGCAAAGATTGGCTCAGTAGCATAATTTAAACTTGCCCTCAAATGTTTGCAGATAGACCTTGAAAAGAAAAGGACAAATAAACACATGACCTTGGGTAATAGTCCCATTCCTCTCTCTCCTCTGCATAAAAACACAGGCTCACCCAGATTTAACAGTACTGTACTAAAGGTTCTTTTCAGTCTATTGCAACCTTTCACTTGTGAAAGTTGCTGCACAGGGCATCACCGTGAGGTCAAAATGACAAGGAGCAGAACCAACAGTCCAACAGTAATGCTCCAACACCTGGTACTCTCACTTGCATTGTTGTTTCATCTGGTGTGCACATAAAAGCATTAAAAAACTACTGGCACCTTGAGAAACCTGACAAATCAGCACTGATAGGATTGCAGACTGCTGACAGCAGCAATGGGAGATGTATTTTACAGAGTGCACTAGGGTGATCAGATGTATACAGTTAAAAGAACTGACCAGAAATGTGGAAAGAGGAAGCAATCAACAACTTAGGGAGCAGTTGCTTAAACAAGAACATCCAGAGAGCACTAATTAACAAACAAACTAAAGGAGAACGGGCAAGTCATCAAGGGGGGCACCAGTTCAGGGCACCCAGAGGCCTGGCTGGCAGCACAGCAGTCACAACAAATCAGACAAGACAAAGCTGGAGGAGTCCCCAGGACCCAGGGCTCAGGCAGCTGGTACAAGGTCTAGGTCCATCTCTGCCCTGCGTGATGGGAAGGTGGTGATATCACACTGTAGCTCAAGTGCTGCAGCAGGCACTGCCTGCATGGTCTGTAAACAAGGAGGAGGACAAAACAGGAGGAGCTGCTTCACAGAAGATGCCACAAGGTATCCAAAAAAAGAGAAAAATAATGGGTTTGTACCTTTGCTGACATTTGCCTTTGTGCAAGCACAGTCTTCTGAAATGAAGGGCTGTATTATTAATATTTGAACTTTACTAATATGAAAGGCTTGAAGTGTATATTATTGCTTTGTATAGCTACATACTTAGGACAGAACTGAACACCATCGAGCTTTTAAATCATAAAAAAACCCGCATGACTCTTGGGCTTTGTGATTTAAAAACCTTGAAAGCACTCAGAAGCCAAATCGTTTCTGGCAGTCATTTCACCCATCCTCTTCTCTTCCTGCCAGCACACTCAGGTGCTCATGAACTGGGAGGGGTGAAGTGGTGCAGATTTCGCTGATAGTTCATGCAAACTATTTTTTTTCCTGCACACAGTGCATTCAGGTAGCCTACTAACTTTCCATACCCCATTGCTCACAGTGCATAAGGGTCTCCTGGAGTGGATGATGTCATTACTGTCCCAGGTTGGATGATATCCAACCCCGCAAGACCAAATTCAGTCAAGTTATTTAGCCTGTGTCTAACCTAGGTAAAGGAGTAGACTCTTGAGCCATGCACTTATTTATTAGACAGATTACTAATTAGCTACAAGATGTGCCTAAAGGCCCTAGAGAGCCTTTAAGATGGCTATGCAATCATATCTGAAGAAAATATAAACGATTTACATTACAAATGTACATAAAAATACTTACATTTATTCATATAAAAAGTTTGCAAACAACTGTGTGTACATTTTTTGTGCATACACACGCAGAATCACCATCATGGGTTTTTTTCTTTAAAAAAAGAGGAAAAAATGCTCTCATAAATGTTTCCAGAAAATAAAAATTATTACAGATAACAAAGGATGAATTCACATTTTAATTAAAGTGAATACTCTCTATTCTTACCTTGCCTATCTGTGATGCTGAGTGTCCTTATCATATGATCACAGAAATGGTCCTGCTACCCAACGTTGCTTTAAATTGCTAGGTTTGGGGGAGGAGGGCAGCTGGGTGTGGTGGGTGTGCTCATTTCTTTTGTGTTGGGTGTTTTTAAGTGTCTTACAAATTTTACAAGACTGCATACACTTAGCAGAGCTCTATTTTCACATGTGTCTCGCTTCCATAAAAGCTGCTCACTTATTTTAAATATAGCTACAAGCCAAGAGAAAATGATTAGAAAAAGCACTATCATTAGTTTAGCAGCATCAGGACAGTGTTTATATGAGTTTATACTACAGAGGAGCTCATATTTGAATAACACATGCATATTGTCCTTAGACAAGAAAAAAAAAATCTAACCAACCATGTAAGCCAAGTTCACAAAATTTAATTAGGAAGATAGAGTTGGGTTTTAAATTTTTTTTTTTTTTTGTAGGTTAC